>JAPPVO010000029.1:147109304-147382288 GCA_030407325.1 Camellia japonica
CTTCACCTCCACATGGACCATATCCATAGAAGCTTGTAATATAATTGTGTGTGTCAATTTCCGACTACACTTGCCAATCAAGTACTCAGCTGAAGAACACTGACAGAATAGATTAAGCCCGAATAACCTGTCACAAAAAGAAGAGATTCCGGCGGTAGTTCGTCCACCTGGGGACCCTCGATCAAGTCAGTTATCTCTCAAAGATAGCAAAAGTACTTTAACTCACTATTCACAGAACATAAAAAGCATACCTTAGACCATGAGGGTGCCTCTCTTTTATAGCCAACACAAACCTAGTTCCAATAGAAGCCTAGCTTCAATGGACTTAGGATTACTGCTAATCTTGGACTCTCAGTAGGAATGGGATAAACTCTTTAAGAGTCTTATCTTTACCAAACTGAAGTCTTCTTTCATTCTAGGACTCTTGTCCCTCATCCGCTTATCTCAGATTGCGGTATTTCCGCAGATAACCTCGGCCTAGCCGAGATCATCTCGGCGTCAAGTAAAGGACACGTGACACCTCGGCTGACACTTCGGTGACACTTCGACCACGTATTGTTATTCAAAATTATGTCCCCACAATAATATAATATTGTCCTTAAATTTCACTCTTCCTTGCTAGTTGCATCTCTTGGCACAAAAGAGATGTTAAAAAAAAGAAAAAAAAAAAAAAAAAAACTGCCATTGTCAGTGTCATGACAAATCATAGCATTTGATATCGTTTTTATTTTTTTATTTTTCTATTATCAAAAATAAAAAAAGAAATTTATTACCCAAATATATTATTTTTATTATTTTGAATTTTTTTTCCTACAAACACATTTTTCAAGAGTTTTTTTTTTTTTTTTAGAATATCTGAAGAAAAAAAATCCCACCAAAAAAAAAAAAATACGAATGGTAGTTGTTTCCAAACTTTTTATTATTTTTATTTTCTAAAAATATGAAAAACAAAACCAAAAATAAAAAAGATCAAAAAAATTTTAAATACCAAACAGGACATAAATGCATTTCACATTACCATGCATCTTATTTACTCATCCACAGTCCACTATTGACCGTCGGCCCTTCTTGGTTGGATATACATTAGACTTGTTCATTCAAAAAGCATATATACATTAGATAACATAATGCCTAGCCTATAATGCTTACTTCCAAGAAATTTCTTTTCTTGTCCCCCATGTGATTTATCACCTAATTACAAGGTTTGAAGACTTGTGCCCTGAAAATGATTGAGTCTCATATAAATATAAAAATCTTATACTAATTTTTACACCGTACTT
This sequence comes from Camellia japonica, assembly GCA_030407325.1. NCBI lineage: Eukaryota > Viridiplantae > Streptophyta > Magnoliopsida > Ericales > Theaceae > Camellia > Camellia japonica. The sequence goes on from JAPPVO010000029.1 coordinate 147,110,585, forward strand.
TGTGATTTACACCTTACTTGGAGATTTAAGGGTTCGTTATATAGACGTGGATTTCAAATAAAAGTATTTGACGAAGGATAATAATTAATGTTAGGCCCGTTTGACAAAACTCTTTTCAGTTGTAATCTTGTTCAATTTTTATTTCAGTGAGGTTATAAGTTTTTAGATGCGAATCCAACCCGAATTGTGCATTGCAGAGATATTTCAGAAGCTAATTCTATCATGTTTGTCACTTCGCTGACTATGTCGGGGATCGAGCTGGAAGTTGTATTTTTGTGCTTGAGCAGAACTTCTTACGCTCGAGTGTCAGTCCGCTCGAACGGCCATTCTTGTGCTCGAGTGGAGATCACGGATCAGTTTTCTATAAATATGTGGTTTCATCTGTTTTTAGGGTTATGGCTTCCAGATCTTCTTCTTGGATATTAAGGTTTATATCTGGAACTTCTTTACTAGTTTCTTTGATGTTTGTTTGAATTTGAATCTGGTTTGAAAAGTGTACATCAAAGGATTGTGTGTTTCGTTCAATACAAAAGAGAATGTTGTTCTTCGGTGAATTCTATGGTATTCGAGTCTGAAACTTTTGTGGATTCCGGAGTGGCTCATAGTCGTGATTCGATATCGGCATTGTGGCATTCAACGTTGGGCAAGATAATTCCGAGGTGAAGACGGGGCTGGAAGAGGCACATAGGGGTCGGTTCGATTCGAGAGTGGATTCGCTAGGTAATTGAGAGTACACTTATGTAATTCGTTTATGTCTTCTTAGTGGATTGTTTTGTGACTTTTTCCCGTGATTTTTTTTATCATAATTGGAGGTGTTCAAATTGTGATTTTTTCACATTAAATCGTTGTGTTGATTTGTCTTTAATTGTTTGATTGAGATTGTTATTTACTCATTAAAATTGATACATAATCACAAATCAATATCTAGGGGATTTCTAGATTTTTCAACTTAAATTTCGATATGATAATTTACCGTGGTGAGTCGGAATTTCTGCCCAATTGCTATCAAGAGGATAATCCACTTCATGTCATATTCCTGCAAACAAAGAACAAATTCCGGTAGGGTGGTATACCGAGTGAACCCCCTGAAAATCTAGTTAATATTCTTTCAATATTGTAAGTCCTCTCTTTCTTGTTCTTTTTTCTCACTTACCCTTACTTCAGGTGCGAATCCTCAATTTATAGGACCTCCTCCTTGCATTATTGTCCTTAGTTTGAACATGTCTATCTCATTATTGCCCAATTGCTATCATCTTTTCTTGCAAAATAGATACGAGTATTGGATCACAATTCGATTCACACCCGGTCTAAAACATATTTACAAGATAAGCTCAGTCCAGCATAACACATAGCCCATGCCCAAGACTAAGTTTAGCACATGCACATACATAAGTTTAGGCCTGTCCAGACCAAGACTTATATTTTAGTAGTGGTGTTGGTGGCTGCATAAATATTTTCTACTTTGTTTCCCAAATAAGCTTTTTCTTATTGAATAAAAAAATAAAAATAACTTTTACTTTTTGTCATACCATAAATATGTGAGTTTTTGTGTTGAGACGACAAATGCTCATAAATTTTAACATCAGAAAAAGGCTACGCTAAAAAAAATACAATAAAGGAAAGGAAATAGCAGTTTTAAAGGCATCATTTAACTAACTACCTATAGCCATCAAAATTCACACCTACAAACAATTACATCCCTTATACCAACTTCCCTCCAACATGCCTTCCCTTCCATCTTCGCTACTGTACTCTAACGCCAACTGTTTCCACTCTTTCTGCCACTACAAGAAATTGCATTTTTCGCAACGCAACAAAATATGTTGGTAAAAGGTAAAATTCGTCGACAAAGAGTTTTGCCGACACACAAAGTTACGTCGCCAACCTGTAGGCAAAAGTGAGTCGGCAAAAGTTTTTGCCGACGAAATTGTCATTGCGTTGGTAAAAGTAATGCTTTTAGCGACAAACATAGTCGTCGATAAAAGCCTTCATCCATCGTCGGCAATTTACCTTGCGTGGGTAAAAGTAATTCAAATATGATGATTGTGTGACACTTTTCCCGACGCAAATTTGCATGGGCAAAAAATATACTTTTAGCAACAAAATATGTGTCGGCAAAAGTAAATTTTTGGTGACACATTTACATCGCTAAATGTTGCTATTTGCCGACGATTTGTTTGTCGATAAAGCTTTACTTTTGGCAACGACAAATTAGCATTGGCAAAAAATACACTTCTAGCAACACAATATGAGTGGGCAAAAGTAAACTTTTGGCAACACATTTACGTCGGTAAATGTTACCATTTGCCAACGATTTGTTTGTCAATAAAGATTTATTTTTTGGCAACAACAAATTGTCATTGGCAAAAATACGCTTCTCTAGCAACCCAATGAGTGGGCAAAAATAAACTTTTGGCAACACATTTACCGACAAAATAATTGAAAATAATTTATATATTTTTATAAGATTTACAGATTTACAAGAGGCATTCCTCAGGCACCACTATTACAAACTAATAACATTGATATGAAATCACCTAAAGTTGATGTGCATGCAAAAAAACACCGTTGATACTGCTTTTAGAAGCAGTGTATAAAACCTAAAAGGATAAACTCACTAAAATACCCAAATACATCCAAATTGTGAACCCACATAGGAAAACAACAGATACAAAAATGAAAACATAACAAAAAAACACAAAGAAGCAAACACACGGCACGACATCACCCACAAACTTATGCAACAGACCAGCATCTACTAGCATCTACCTCACAGCAACATTGCAGCAGAGCAGAGAGCAAGAAAGAAATAATATCGCAAACACACACTCACTTGAGCGAGCACAAAACTCGCTTCAATCTAAATCATCATCTCATTCTCATCCCACAGGGGGCCATATCAGGACCAACAAAATCCCCTTCCACCTTCAATACCTGTACAGCAGTGTTAGCCATTTGATTGTATAATAGAAAGACGAAGAGACCACTCCTTATATGCCAATCATTAGCCTATTCAGATTTAAAATTTATTCACAGATAACAATCTATATCTATATAGTAATCTACCCAAACAAGTAAAGACAGAAGAAGAGGTGAAAGAGTTGATTGTGAGAAGCAATAGTTGGTTAGAGACCATCTTTGCTCCTAGATTCACAAACAAGGTTATAATGCTGACTATTAACAGGGGATGCCAAATGTTTATAGGCAAAACATTGTTGGTGCAATGCAAAGCCTACGAAGAAAGTAATTGACTTTGACTAGTTGGTCCAACATATCAACCCACAAGACTTGCAGCCATCCTCTTCCTACACTGGACAGCAACAGAGCTCAAACTGACAGAAAGATACACACTCAAGTAATAACACCAGCAACAGAGCTTAAAACGAACATTATGTTTTGACTCAAAACGAAAGGATTACAAATGTTACCATGATTAAAAATGTTAGGATCACAAATAACCACGTAAATTTGTATGAATTTTTTCACAAAATTATGTTTATAGCACTACTCTGAGGTCGCCTAACATTAGACACTTTAATTCTAGCGCCTTAATCTAAGAATTTTGTTAATGTTCCAATTGGTGGGAAATCCAATGGGTAATCCCTGGAATAACTGAGAATGTGGAATTCTATTCCTTTTGCCTAGATGTGGAGTGGTGGAAGTCCAACAGCAAACTGCCTTTTCAATGGTTGCCAAACAGATTTCAATGAAATTAGTAGTGAGTTTGCAGGTTATGGTGCAGTAACTTATTTAATATGTACTGTTAAGTTAAGAGGTATAAGAGGTACTGGTGATTGCATTGAAGGGAGTATGTGGTGTTGCTGAGCTGATGGTTTTGTTTTTCTAATATTAGTTAATTGGTTTGTGTTGCTTTGGATTGCTGGTTGTTGTTTTTCTCTTTCTCTGTTGGTTTCTCACCCAACTATTGAGGCTTGTGAATGGGATTTTGAAGTCATACAGTGATGTTGTTTGCACTGTCCTCTTCTTTATTGATGTTCTCCGTATGTGCATGTATGTTTGGTTTCATTAATAAAGGCATTCTTTCTTTTGTTGATAAAAAATAAAAAATAAAAAAAAAACACCAGCAAAACAGGGGCAAATCAGCACAGCAAAACAGGGGCATGTTCCTCCATGCATCTCAATTGTTGCTGTTGTTGAGAAACTGACCCCAAGATCGTGTTGTGTAGGCCTTTTAATGACAGAAAACCACAACAATGGAGAGACAGAGTTCAACGGTAGGAGTGATGACTTTGACCAAAACAAACTGTTGAGCTAAATTACCAAGAAGTGGTATAGAATTACCTTTAGAAGCATGGACTAGAATGACAATTAAAGATTTCTCCCTTTTCAATTCAAGAAGTATGTTTAAGCAAAAATACAAAAGAATCAAGTTCCTTTATTTCAATTGACGATGATGAGGGGAAAAAACTTTAAATTAAGAGAGAACCAAATTTACCTGTCCGAAAAAGCAGCAGAGTTGAAAGGGCACAATGACTGACCTCTTTCAAATTTACATTGCTGTAGAGTAATTTCTTGTTATTACTATACATGACAGTTGGCCTATCTGATGTAGCAAATACATGTGTTGTATTCTATGATGAGAAAGTGCAGAGTGTTATGGTTGGGTCCCAAGGGACAAGATAAAGGACAAAACCTGTGCTTCTAGCTCAGTCAATGGGCTTGTTTTCTTCTTCTAGAGCGTCTAGCTGTGCTCTATTAGAAAGCATTCTGAAAAACACACAACAAAGAGTATTCCAGGAAGAGAAGCAAAGAGAATGTACACATGAATAAGGACTTGGCTAAAAGGTGATCAAAAAGAAAATAGACTTAAATTCAAATGCCATCATAACAAATTATGAATCATTATCTTCATTGCCACCAATCATTGTCAATTCCTTCTTTCCTATCCACAATGCAAATCTTGATTAGCCTTCCTAGTCTACTGTTCACATCAAATTCATTCTTTCCTATCCACTACTGCAAATACACTTCCACATTGAAAGAGACAAATTAGCAAAAGCAGAAGGCAACTTTGGATAAGGTAATGATAAAAGCCATGAACAAACCATATAATAAGACAGAGGTTTGCCTCATGCAAATGGATCTTATAAAATTTCCTTTTCATTTTTGAGAAAGCACTACAACAAATTTGGGATTTAAAGACGAAACAAATTTGTCCCAAAATGTATATATTTCGTCACCCAAACTAATTACGATGAAAATTTTTCGTCACCCGTTTTGTTGCCAAAGCCTCGTCGTCTAAAGGGTCTCAGAGACGAAAAAACAATTTCGTCATTGAAAATGACAATTTGTGACGAATTTTTTTGTCTCTAATATGCTCTGTTGGGAACATACTTGTAAGTAATTAGCGACAAAATATTTTGTCATTAAAAGAAGAAATTAGAGACAAAAGTTTTTGTCATAAATATAAGAAATAGAGACGAAATAATTTTGTCACGTTTAATATAAACGAAGATGAAATTTTTTTGTCAAAGAAGCTACCAATAGAGACAACAATTCATCATTAAAAATGATAAATTTGTGACGAATTTTTTTATCTCCAAAACACTCTGTTGGAACATACTTGTAAGTAATTAGCGACAAAATATTTTGTCATAAAGAAAGAAATTAGAGACAAAAGTATTTTGTCATAAATATAGAAATAGAAACGAAATAATTTTGTCACGTTTAATATAAACGAAGACGAAATTTTTTTCAAAGAAGCTACCAATAGAGACAAAATCAAATTCATCATTAAAAATGATAAATTTGTGACGAATTTTTTTTTGTCTCTAATACACTCTGTTGGAAACATACTTGTAAGTAATTAGCGACAAAAATTTTGTCATTAAAGAAATAAATTAGAGACAAAAATATTTTCTCATAAATATAAGAAATAAAGACGAAATAATTTTGTCACATTTAATATAAACAAAGACGAAAATTGTTTGTCAAAAAAGCTACCAATAGAGATAAAAACAAATTCATCATTAAAATGATGAAACAATGTCAAAAAAAATTCGTCACACATTGAGGGTATACTTATGATTAACATTTGACATTTGACACAATACATAATTCATTAACATTCGACACAATACAACTATTCTAAGTTTTCATTCACAAGTCACATCCATCTAGCATAACAATTTGAAACAATACATAATTCAGATTTACAGCATCAGGAAAATTGCTTAATCCACTAAGTTGCCTTGATAGCCAATCAAAAAGATCCTTGCGCCCTTCCGTGCCAAGCTTCGCATCCATCAAAGCAGTAGTGATGTAAGGCACCTAATAAAGAAACAGAATTGAAACAGTTGATGATGGTCACAATGACTTTTCAAAGTTCATAAAGATGTTTCATCTCTACTTAGCTGATGATGGTCACAATGACAACAACAAAAAACAATAATATCACTGGAGTGGAGTGTCATAACAGACCAATTTTGGCTGAAATGAAAATTGAAAGATATGAGAAACCAACTAAACAAGAACCCTCCATTCAACCTCAATGAATTGAACAGGACTTGTTCAATAAAATGTATGAAAATAAACAATAAGGTATTAACAACCTCATTAACTGGAGTGTTATGCTCAAACATGATAATCATAGGAAACTGTTAAAAGAAGGTACATAAATAATGGAAAGGGAAGACAAATCTTTCCCAGCTAACACAAATGTTAACAAACAAATTTTAGAAGACTGCACAAGATAAGAATGGAAGGTCCAGCCAGTACATCTCCATTGTAGATACCATTACAGGGTCAATGACTAAAGCTGCCTTCAAAGGTTCAATTAAGTCAACTCAAAAGCTATTACAATTGCAACTAGGAAAACAGTCCCATGACATACCTCTAACTGGGAACTGCTTGAGACTGTGATGAAGAACCTTGACTGTGCCAATGGAAGGAAGCATGCCTGTTTTCACCTAATATCATTACCATATTACATCACACTCACACTTACAATAATATCCACAAAATAATGTTAACTCAAGAGTGATGTCCATGTTGCATGCATATTGTAGGTTTTATTAATTTACCATGCCAATACATCTATATCTATATTATTTATATGTAAATGCATTCTAAGCCAAGAACTAGGTGCTGTTATCTAAACTCTTATCATGTAAATCACAGTACGGATTCAATATTCTAGTCTCTACTGCACAAGAACCTTGTATGCCTAACATGTAAGCGCAAAACTCAATAGATTTGACAATACAACTGAATTGCTTACAAATGAATCAATAGCCAATGGGTGCAATGCAATAAAAGACAAACCAAACAAATCTACACAATTCAAATGAATCAACACACTTGCCAATCATTGATATCAGACTTACAATATCAACATTCATGTCAGACAGCACGGACTTTAATTGCTCTGCAACAAAATCCTCGGGCACAATGTTCACACCCTGACAGTACACTCCACGGGCGGCACAAGCCTTGAGATCAGCTTGAATTCCAGCACCAGCTCCAGAATCAGAACCAGCAACAGTTAGAACATGTGGAATTCTTAACTCAGTGTTATCTTCTTGCATTGCAACAATACAAGGTGCTTGGTGAATTGTTGAATTTGCAAACAAGTAGCCCAAAACCCTATATAACATGCTACATATATTGACGTGACATTTGCAAATATTTTTTTATTTAAAATATATAATTAAATTATTTATAAAAAAAATATTTTCAAATAATCATATTATCTCAACGGTCATATTTTCAAACGGTAATATTCTCTCAACGGTAATTTCTGAAATCTGATTCATAGAAAGTGTGTTACTTTGAGGTTATTAAATGTTTAAGAGTCTAAAAATCTGTGATCCCATTTGTTTTTACTTGGTTCATTCAGAAACCAAACTTACTGCTAAGCTTCAAAGTCAACTTATTTAACGGATCAAAGAAGCACAACAAACTTTTAATTAGCCAAGCTGAAACTTCTGGAGTTCACTTATACAAAAAGTTCAATTTAAGTGAACAGACTCATAAGAATACTAGGAATTCATCCAATCAATTGAGGGGAAAAAAGTTAGTAGTTACTGATGATAATCTCCAAACTTCTTAAAAGAGTAAAAACTGAAACTATAAAACATGAGGAAACATACTTCTGTGTTGACAAAAAATTGATCTTCCAGCTTCTAACTTTTCCTGAACCCTGTTGGGTGGCAGTCCGAGCAGGAGAAAGGATTACAACCTGTCATGATGAAAGAAAGTGTTCTTCAGGAGCTCTGTTGACCACAAACATAAAAAAAATAGAAGTATTTCTGACAATAAACATTTTTTAGAAATCGAGGAAAATAGAATATACATAAAAATAGCTTGCTTACTCTAAAATTCAAATATTAAACGCATTTTGAATTTTGAAACTAGAAATCAAACTTAAGGCCATCAAGAAATTGCTTATAAGTTATAACTACAAATACCAAAACATCAACAACTAGATAATAATTATCACCATAGGATAGGTCTTTTTTGCGTGTTGAACAATTACACAAGAAGGAAAATTTCACAAGTCACTTAGCAGCCTCAATAAGTTCCATTATGAAAATCTGAAGAACCAATCTATCACATTTTGACTTTTGTGCCAGTATTGCAGCTAATAATGCAACACCCATATAGAATGTGATTGGAATAAAAGTAAAAAGTTGGGAAAGCATTCAATTACATCAAAAGAAAGGACCTTGATAGAGATGTCTGGATATGGACCAAAGAACTCATTATGATCAATTATTTTCAACTACGGCTGAGGTAAAGTGGAAAATTTTCTACACAATGCTGGAAATAAGCAATTAGTGAATATTATATACTAATATCACAATTTTTTTAGTTATACATTTGATATTGCTCATTTGAACTGCCCAACTGTCCAATTTAACAGACCATCCATCAGTTCAGCTGAAACCAAACTATACATGCAACCTCCAAAATCACATATCACTCTTCCTCACAACATATAAATGTTCAAATCAATATAAAATTGTAGCATCAAGTAGTTTACCTAAACCCTAATGGAGTCTTTGTACTTTTCCTAGATGTATAAAGTCTTTTGGTATTGTAAATAATCAAAATTATATTGGGATTAAGGAAATATAACAGTCAATTTCATAATGCACAAAAGTGTGATGATATGTTCCAGTTGACAGAATTACAAGAGCTACATCAATTTCATACTCTCCATTAACAATAAATGAAAAATTAGCAACCCTTATTAACAAGAGTTCTGTTTCTCTATCTTTCTCTTCACTTCTCTTCTTGGTTTATGTATTTATGGAAAGACTTCAAAGGACAATGATATGGGCAGGGCACCACATGGCTTTGTTGAAACATGACTACTACTCATATTGAATCAATTTCATACTCTCCATTAATAATAAATGAAAAATCCTAATATGACACGATTTTGAGAACCCAAATTCTAATCCGTCTTTTCTTCGAACACCTTGAGTGCATTTCGCAAATCTACCTCATCCACTTAACAGAGATTGAGGAAGCATAAAACCATAAAAAAAATCTTCAAAAAAAAAAAAAAAAAAACTAAATTTCCATGAACAAGGCACTAATTTCAGTAGACAAACCCAATTTTTGCAAATGGATTGCCCTAAATCATGTATTCCTTTGTATCCACTAGGTCATTTAATTTCTTTCTTGGTGTAGCCTGATGCTCGGTTCTGGGTTCAGCGGATTTTGCAGCTTCAATACAAACATAAACAGTTAACACTTTAGAGAAAAAGTTTGTGGAAGAAAAATACCTATAAGCATTGTTACATACCTGCAGTGGAAATAAGATTCTCTCCAACAAACTGCTGCTTTAACAAAGGTTTCTGTAACATATCCACACCAGGGAACACTATCATATTCATATATTTCATTTCTTTCTTGTTTGATTCTTCAACGGGAATGAAACCAAAAACAGAAGTCCATGTTTGCCGAAGTTCAGAGATGGAGGGGATGATGAGAGAGTGAAATGGGAGAGGACTGGGAGAGTAGTAGAATAATTAATAACAATTGGCCACTAAATATTTTAGGCGCTAATTCTATTTTTATTCACTCCAAAATTTGAAATCTCCCTCCAACTATTTTAGGCTCTATTTAGTTTTAGATTTCAAATTAATAAAGGAGTGTGGTATAATTTTTTAATAAAGGATGCAATTTTATCATAGTTAAATTTTTTATGCAAATTATGAAAACAAAAAAGATTGAAATTTAAAATTTAAGTCTCACAATTTTATCACAATTTATTTATTATTTTTTAATTTATCACAAACTTATTCATGTAACTTTAAACCCCCTTGCTAGAATTACAAACTTAGGTGAGCTCAACCCAAGCAAAAAACAAAAAAAGAAACTGATTTCATTGAAGTTAGGGGAGGATATCCCCGATTACAGAGACTCAAAAAAAAAAAAAAAAAACATATATACAAAAAAAAAAAAAAGAAATACAAAAAAACAAACCCAGAAAAATAAAAAAATAAAATAAAATACAAAGTCCAGAAAAAGAAATAAAAAAAAAACAGATCATTGTTCTTCTTCTTCTTCTTCGCCGGTGCCGGCCACATGCCAGCTTCAGTTATTCGGCTCTTTCGTCGCCGAGCTCTTCCTCTTTTTGTCATCGGCCTTTGAAGGCCCTGCCTCAATGTTTCCGGCAAAAGAGTTTACTTTTCGCCGACCATCAAAGGAAAAGTACGCCGGCGCTCCGAACTGGTCCAGACAAATGGTCTGTCGTTTTACCTCTCTACTCTCCATGGAGGTAGTCTTCCGTTTCAGTTCTTTGTTCTCTGCCTTCAGCGCACAAACCTCCGCTCGTGCATCCCTATACATCTGCTGAAGCAGATTAAGTTGGGCATTAACCCGATGTAGCTCACTCGTCCTGTTTTGCAGACGGTGAGACAAATTAGTGACCGCGGCCACTGTTTCCATACACGACTTCAGCGTGAGGTGGTTAGCATCAATATCAGTTTGAGCAGCCATCACTTGCTCAACTGATAGTGTAGGAAGACTGGGATGAGTAAGAGCAGGGGCACTTGGCCCAGAGGAGCTCGATGGATCATTAAGATCCGGAAACAGAGAGAGATGGCGAGACGAAGCCATGTATGGGAAGAAAGAAGAAAGAAGGCAGTCACAGAAGAGTGGCAGAAAATAGAAGAAGAAAAGAAGAAAACGGAGGAAGATGGAAGAACAAGAAGAAGGCGGAGGAAGCTGGAAGAGTAATGGAGAAGGAGAAGAAGAAGAGAATGGTTAAGAAGAAGAAGGCGGATACTGAAGAGAAGAAGAAGACGAGAGAGAAAGACAAAGAGAGGGAGAGGGTCGAGGCAGGCTTGCAAACCGAGGGGGCTGCTTTTGTCGGCCAATCGACACAAAAGCAGAGCCCGCGTGCCAAACGCGGTAAGAGACGCGGGATGATGAGAGAGTGAAATTGGTGGCCGTCAAATTGAGACGGCACGGATCGGTGACGTGGTGAGGAATGGACGGTGGATATTTGATATTGGTGTGTTTGGAGTCTCTGTAATCGGGGATGTCCTCCCCTGACTGTAATAAAAATTTTCAGTTTTGTATATCAATGGCGTGACTGGCACATTACTCTGAGTTTGAAAATACTTTTATGTGATCGCATTTGAGAATACCTTGATTGATATACACACTGACTGGACTGGTATGAATACCTTGATTGATATAAATACACTGACTAGTATGAGTACACACTCATATACACTGACGAGTTGACTCGAGTGGGGGAGAAGATAGAATCACTAACTTAAATATGCCTCTAATTCATTGCCTTGATTTTTTTTTATTTATTTATTATGTTTTTTTTTTTTTTGTAAAAATGTTTTGATCAACATGAGAGTTGGAGTAGCATACTTATTCCATTTATTTATTTATTTATTTTAAAGTCTCTGTAATCGGGGATGTCCTCCCTATTTCTGTAATAAAAATCAGTTTCGTTTTGCATTTGAAGTCAAATAGTCGAATGAAACATCTCTTCCAATAATAATCAAGAAACAAATTATATATGAATTTAAAAATGATTTAAAAATAAAAAGAAAATATAAATAAAATATAATTTCAAAGTCATATGCATTTTTTAATTAGTGGATCTTTTTAATTAGTGGATCTTTTTATTTGTAAAAAGTAAATATATATATATATATATATAATATTAAAAAATGTTCACTAAAAAAATATAGATTGCAGGAAGTGTCTTCTTGGGTCTTCTTGCTTCACGACTTCAATACTTGTGAGAGAGGAGTAGGCTTAAGTACGAGAGAGAAATGAGGGTTTGCAGGAAGTGTCTTCTTGGGTCACGACTTGAGTGTCCGTGCACATGAAATGAGTGATAAAGGTCAGAGTGTGTCTCCTGGGGTCACGGTTTCAGTGCTCCGAAACACAAAACCATAGCATACTAATAAAGAGAAATAATTAGTGACAAAATATTTTTTTCTCTTTAAATACAAGAACATAGAATTTATTATTAGTGATGAAATATTTTTGTCTTTCACAACATAACCTTATGAGATAAAAAAATATTTTTGTCTTTTTGCATGATGGAGTGTTTATTGGTGACGAAATATTTTCGTCTTCCATAACTTATCATTCCTAGACAAAAATATATTTGTCACCAAATAAATAAGAAAATGAAACGACATCGTCTTATAAGTTTGGAATTTATTGGTGACGAATTCCTTTTGTCGCAAAAATCTTTAAATTTTGTGACAAAAATGTTCGTCTCCATTGAGCTAAAATAATTGGCGCCTCTTTTTTTCCTGACGAATTTATTTTTTCGTCTCCTATAGTTTTGAGAAGAATTAAAAGACAAAAGTAATATTTGGTCATGTTTGGGATACGTTCTAAAACGAAAATAAATTTTAACACCAATTTTTAAAAATTAATTATTGAAAACTCTATACTAAATAAGGTAATGTTTTCTATTAATTTTGAAAATTTCAAATTTTTTATTATTTGTTTCTCTGTATTTTTTCTCACAAATGATTAGTGATAAAATATTTTTGTCTTTCACAACATAACCTTATGAGATAAAAATTATTTTTGTCTTTTTGCATGATGGAGTGTTTATTGGTGACGAAATATTTTCGTCTTCCATAACTTATCATTCCTAGACAAAAACATATTTGTCGCCTAATAAATGGAAATATGCAACGACATCGTTTAATAGGTAGGGAATTTATTGGTGACGAATTACGTTTGTCGCAAAAAATATATATATTTTGTGACAAAAATGTTCGTCTTCAATGAGCTAAAATAATTCGCGCCAATGCAAATGAAATTGGCGCTTGAAATTTGGAGACGAAATTTTTTTTCGTCTCCTATACGTTTGAGAAAAATTAAAACACAACGACAAAATTAATATTTTGTCATCTTTGGGTTAAATTTTAATACCAAAAAAAAAAAAAAATTGTTTAATTATTATTATTATTTTTTTCTTTTTGTAGAGAGGGGTTTACTGTGAGAAAGAATAGTAGCTTTGCACAAAATGTCTTCTTCGATAATAATGTTTGCATGCACAAACGGCTTAAATGTGAGAGAGAATAGAGGAGCTTCAGTGCGAAATAGAAGAGATGGTTTATACAGATTGTTTTCTCAAGTCACAGCTTCAATACTTGTGAGAGGGGAGACTCAAGTGCGAGAGAAAAATGAGGGTTTGTAGAGGGTGTCTTTTCGGATCACGATTTTAGTATTTGTGTGTGTGTAAAAGTAAGTGATTAAGGTGAGAGTGCCTCCTAGTTTCTAACGACATTTTAATAAAGAGAAATAATTAGTGATAAAATATTTTCGTCTCAAACTCATATGTTCGTTGCCTAATCAACAAAAATACAAAAATAACGTTGTGTGGGGATGGAGAATTTATTGGTGATGAAATATTTTCGTCTCCTTCAACTTAACCTTATCAATCAAACATGGAGAATTTATTAGTGACGAAATATTTTCATCTCCCAAAACATATCCTTCCAAGACAAAAATATATTTGTCGCCTAATGAACAGAAAGATAAAATGAGCATAAAGAGTTTATTGGTGACGAAATATTTTCGTCTCCCATAACTTATCATTCCTAGACAAAAAATATATTTGTCACCAAATAAATAAGAAAATGAAACGACATCGTCTTATAAGTTTGGAATTTATTGGTGACGAATTCCTTTTGTCGCAAAAATCTTTAAATTTTGTGACAAAAATGTTCGTCTCCATTGAGCTAAAATAATTGGCGCCTCTTTTTTTCCTGACGAATTTATTTTTTCGTCTCCTATAGTTTTGAGAAGAATTAAAAGAAACGACAAAAGTAATATTTGGTCATGTTTAGGATACGTTCTAAAACGAAAATAAATTTTATCACCAATTTTTAAAAATTAATTATTGAAAACTCTATACTAAATAAGGTAATGTTTTCTATTAATTTTGAAAATTTCAAATTTTTTATTATTTGTTTCTCTGTATTTTTTCTCACAAATGATTAGTGATAAAATATTTTTGTATCCGTAAATACCAGAACAAAGAATTTATTATTGGTGATGAAATATTTTTGTCTTCCACAACTTAACCTTATGAGACGAAAAATATATTCGTCACGCAATCAATTAGAATTTATTACTGACGAAATATTTTCGTCTTCCACACCTTATTCTTCTGAGACCAAAATATATTTGTCGCCTATTTAATAGGAAGATGAAATGACATTGTCTGCATGATGGAGTGTTTATAGGTGACGAAATATTTTCGTCTTCCATTACTTATCCTTCCCAGACAAAAATATATTTGTCGCCTAATAAATGGAAATATGCAACGACATCGTTTAATAGGTATGGAATTTATTGGCGACGAATTACGTTCGTCACAAAAAAAGTTTTTTTTTGTGACAAAAATGTTCGTCTCCAATGAGCTAATATAATTCGCGCCAATGCAAATGAAATTGGCGCCTCATTTTTGCAGACGAAATTTTGTTTTCGTCTCCTATACTTTTGAGAAAAATTAAAACAAACGACAAAATTAATATTTCGTCATCTTTGGGTTAAATTTTAAGACAAAAAAAAATTTCGTCACCAAATTTTGTCACAATAGCCTAGATTTCTTGTAGTGAAGAGAGGGTGCTAAGAACTTACTCGGCAAGTTTCTCTCATTCTCTTAATTTGCTAAGGAGTCTTGATCTTCAAAATAGAAAATTAGACATTAAAAAAGAATTCAACAAACTGTCTAGTGAAAAATACCCCAACTTGAACAGAAATTCAATTTTAACTTGAAGAACTATTTTTACATACTAAAGTGTACCTCAACAACATGTTGAAGATCACTGTTGGGCTCAATTTTGGGGATCCCTTGCAGTTAATAAGAATTAACATTTGTCAAAATATTAGACAGGAAACATGAAAAGCATTAAAATGACAACAATAGAAACAGACAAGTCATGAACACAGCCAGATATAACAAAGCTCTAAAATCTAAGAGAACGTGGAAATGCAGAAGTTAGCTTTTAATAGTTAAAATAGATATGCTAATGTCCATTGAAAAATAAATTCATCAAATCATTAACATTTTCACCTCATCAAATTATGTATTGACAAATGCCAAATAAAGAAATAAAGAAATAAACAAAAGATTACAGAGCAAGCCTTGACAATAAAACAGAAAAGAAAAATATCCCAAGCGGCAACAGTAACACAGGGGAAAAAGAATTTCAAATAATTTCTTAGCATAACAAGAGAAAAATAAATAATAAATTAGCTGTACCTGGTACAATATTTCACCACCAAACATTGCTAAATAAATCTACAAAATAAAGTTCAATTAATTTGATAAGTAAAAATAAGATAATTCAAATCAAATAACATAAAAAGAAACCAGTTTGTGACATTTGAGATGAATTCACAGTCATGATCAAATGCCAAGAGTTAGAACCCAAAAAAAATAATAATAATAACCCAAAATTTGGCATGATACGAGACAATAATTTAGTGCTAAAAAAGCCAAAATATATGAGACAATAATTTAGTTCAAGGGACAACAGTGTAATTTACTCTTTTTTAAAAAAATTCCAATGGGGGACTAAACAAGGCGTACATTTTTTTTTTCTTTGGTTGTGCAGCAATAGAATAGTCTGACACTTTAAGAGACAGATGAACCAAACAAACCATATATCTGTGGCTATGTATGGCAGTGTGAAGAAAAATGCTCAGCTGTCTCCATCTTGCATAGGAATGCCTGAAACTTAGCAGGAATAAAGATACTCCAACTAGGTGCCATGGATTGGGGATGGAAGCAGGATCTATTCCTACTCACAATCCCTGTTCAAATGCAATCCAGCATAAAGAAAACAACCACATTTAACTAAATAATATTCTCCCTTGCTTTTATAATTCCAATTTCCAAAAGAATTGTCAAACATCTACTCCTTGTATGCAGTTATGCATTCTTTCTGTTTGGAAGGCTTCAACCTGGAAAATATAGATGTACATCTACTTGTTTGTTTACATAATTTCATAGATTTAATCCCAACTAACTGCTACCACAACACTAATACACAATGATTAGTAACAAAATCACAAAAATTCATAAGATAACCCTGCAACAAAATACCAAATCATGCAATGACAATAGAGAACAGACTAACCCAACCAAGACAATTAAACAATATCTTTCACACTGGTGAAGTGAAACTTAAAACTAGTAAATTGCCAAAAAGTCACAACATCAGCAGTGCACAAGAAGCCAATAGAAAGAGGGCACAACATTTGCAAAGTCTAGTTTTGAAAATGTAAAAATGAAGAGAGCAATTTCTGCATTTCGCTGTTTCAGTAAGGAACAACTACATACTTGAGGTTAGAATCCAATGTAATGATTAATGACCCAATTGTCACAATGCACATTCATAGTCATCCACCAGTCTTTGTTAACTTCTCGAGAATAGTATAAAAATGTGTTTAAGAAGAAGTTGCATCTACATGTGCACACAAAAACATGCGGTGATGTGGCTGTATCTAATAAGCCACTGATTACATACAATTTTTAAGGGGATATGCATTGACTGTGTTCATAACCAACTAATATAGTCTGAATTTCCAAAACCATCCCTCTATTTTACTCTATTAAATGCATTCATACTCAATAGAAGGCCAGTAATTCTGCTTTATAGAACAGAGTGTTGGGAAACTGAGATGAGAATGCTTTGGATAAATTTGTGGTAAAACTAAAAAAGACATATTAGAAATGAATATATTCATGAAATGGTAGGAATAGCATTTATTGAAAATAAGTTGAGAGAGAACTACTTAACATGGAAGACTTGAGCTGACATGTGATGCATACTCACCACAATAAAAAAAAATATAAATTTATTTAATTTCACAGAACATACAAACTTTGATAGAGCTAAATGACCAAAAAAAAAAAAATTTATGTAGCCACCCCCACTTGATTGAGACACAAGGTTTAATTTGTTTCGGTTTGGTAAATGCATTCATACTCATCCAAAAATAATGATATTGTAAAATGCAACATAAAATACCTTTCTTTTAAAAATGGACAACAATATTGGAATATGCCAAAATGCATTAGTGGACTAAAAGAATGGAAAGTGGGGAGTAGAAGCAAGCATGAAAGTAGCTATTTTGGAGGTAGATTGTCCTTCTTTATGCTTTAACAAGATAAATGTTTTGCCCACCCATACAGTCAATTTGGCAGGGCATCTAATTTCTGGCATCTTATATTACAAAGGAAAGCACACGTGGATATTACAGGGTTTTATGAACTATAGACCTCATGAATTAGTTAGGTTTAATATTAAAAAAGGAAAAAATAAAAATAGAAGGAGCAAGAACCTCCAAACAAACAGAACATTTTTCAATGAAAAATATCCTCATATGTTTGTATGTGAGCATGGAACAAAGAATTTGGACATCCCGGTTCTTTGGAGTTAGTCCAGCACGCACAACATTGTCTGAAGTTGCCATGCATTCAAGACACTCACCATGTTAGTAGGCATGGACTTCATTTGCCCCTAGATACAATGCTTCACCTGGTTTAAGCTTCACATAGTTAAAGAGGAAAGCTAATAAATTGGATTTTCCTCACATTAATCAGAGAGCACAATTACAAACTAGAAGCACAAAGTTAAAAGCCGGTGAATTACATGAAAAAAAGATTGAGAGGACTTACCACTCCATCCTAAAATCCTGTCTTCTCTAAAGGAGTCAATATATCAACAGGATCAACAAGTTCATACTCATCAATTTCCTGGGAAGCTGATAAACAACACGGATATCAGGTTCAAGCATTCAATGGAAAAAAATTAATAAGTAAACACTTCTATAAAAAAAAAATTAAAACAAGCATTCAATGCCGAAATTCAGTACTATTTCTTTCAACTTCATTTCATCCATCCAACACTTAAAAAAACAAAACAGACAAATTCTAATAACTTCACAGGTTGGATCACATACTATCTGTAACACATTCTTCAGAAGGGCTAAAACCTACAACTTCAAACACAGCTACTTGCTCTGGCTCCTTGTCTTGCTCAGATCTGGGGGTAAAAAAAACAAAAGATAAATTAATATAGAGAATAAGCACTTAGTTTGTGGTAATGTCCTTTAGCTTTAGCCAGTAAAAGAATTAATATTAGAGATGCGTTCTGTGTAGCATTACAAGAATTGAAGACATGCAAAAATTCAAGCCCAAGCAAATCAACAAGAAATGAGCTCATTCCAGTTTTGAACCAATTGAAAATGAGGATTGATCCAAACCAATAATAATAATAACACAACAACAATAAGAACAATTATATGAACCTGCAGTCACATAAATCTAGTCCATGTGAGCTACTACAGAGACAATTTGTAGAAAACAGATATGATGCAACAATATGATTAGCTAAACATATGAGGAAAAAGGAAAAAACAGTATCAATGACCATAGATGAGAAAAGTGGCCATACAAGAAAATTAACAAATTGTAAAAAAGAAAAGAAAATATATTTTCCAAACGGAAATGACTGAAGACATCACCAAAAACAACACAAGCTCAAATCCTAATGAAAACTACTCTATGAAACGCCAACAAATTAGCCAGTAAATTGAGAAAACAAATCAATATTCAGGAATTCTTTTGATAAAAAAGATGCCTGGATTCTCATGGGATGTTAAAGAACCGACTCATCCATGGCCATTTCCACAGGCTTGGGATTCGTCCGAAAGGTATATTATATATATATATATATCAAACCTTCTTTGTATAAACATAGATTTGTAACCATTAATTTCATTTTCATGAAGGTTCGATTAGGCTCTGTTGCAGCATTTGAAACAGTTGATGAACCAGAGTCTCAATGTTGACACCCAAACAAAGCCAACACTCAAATAGATCCAACAACCCATAACATTAATCCATCGATCAAAATTCTACAAACCCATAATCGAAATTGCAATTAAAAACACCAAATAATCAAACAAATATGGAGTGAATGTGTGTGTGTGTTTGTGTGTGTGAGAGAGAGAGAGAGAGAGAGAGTGGTGGAATCTGAACATACCTCAAGAATCAAACTGATACTTTTTCTGATCGAAGAGAAGAGAACGAAACCCTTCCATCGTCGCCGCCGCCCAAGCAGTCTCACCGAAGAGAGCATTGTTTCCAGGTTGAAATCTCGCTGCTGTCGAAGAATGAAAATCGTGGAGAATGACGAGGGGTTTACCTATCCTGGAAAAAAAGAGGGAATTTTGAGAGGAACCGCCTCAATTTTTAGAGGCAGATCACCAAAATAATAATAATAATAATAATAATAAAAACAATTTTTAATTTTTTTTTTTTTGAAAAATTTAAAACTAATTTGAGAATTATAAAAATCAAAAATATATTTTAAAATTTTAAAAATTATTTACGATCTCTTAAAAGGTAAAATTATTCAAAAATAATGAGTATTTTTTTTTTTCATCAATTTTTTTTTTATTTAGTTTTTAGGAAAAAAAATTTGAAACAAGTTTCTAAAAATAAAACCAAGCATATTGAAATTGATAATCTAACCACATTCTTTGAAAAAGTTTAGATTATTTCAAATTAGTCATCTCAACTTAAGAGTGTGTTTGGGCTTAATGGGTTCATTTTGTTATCTAATTTGATGATCACTTTAATTTTACAATTTAATAACTAGAATATTTAAAACTTTTAAAAAGTTATAATTAAAACACAATTCACCAAATCACCTCATTTTAGCAAAATTTTTGCCGACGAATAGTGTTATCGTCGCTAAATGTTTAACTCTTTGTCTACACCAACTTGGCGTCGCCAAAAGTAAGCACACTAATAGCAACACTTATTGTGTTGCTAAAAAATAAGCCTCGTAGCTAAAATTTTTGAAAATTTGGCGCCAACTAATAATTTTGGCGCCTGATGAATGTTATGCATTTTTAGCGACACTAGTAAATTGCATCGGGAAAGGTCTACTTTTACCAACGAAATTGATCACTGCGTCACCAAAAATATAGTTTTGGCTATGGAAATTGACGTCGTCACCAAAAGTAGTCGCCAAAGTGCAATTTCTTGTAGTGTGCAGCTTGACAAGTGTCATTCTCATCACCAACGTGTCGCCTGCGACAACTGGCTTCTGGAATCTGACACAGTCGATTCCAGCAAAGAAGAAGTTGTCGTGGGTATTCCCACATCCGGTTGCAGCATAACTATGCCACCAACCTGTGCCATTGCCTGAGTCCAACATTCATTCTAATCATCAGTAATTATCCAAAATACAAGCACTAGACCCAAATGTGAACAAGGATTAGTACATGCTTTCAAACAAAAAAGTTAGATGCTGATTCAAATAAATATGAAGCAATTACCTCAATCATGAGGACACCAGGCATAATCGGTCTCTCAGGGAAATGCCCAGGAAAGAAGTTGTCATTTATTGTTACATTTTTAATAGCGACAACTGAAACTCCTGGATTGTATTCAATCACTCTATCCACTAATAGAAAAGGAAAGCTGAAACCCAAAAAAATAAAAATAAAAATGAAGCATTAATAATTAATAGTCATAATAAAGAAATATTTGACGTTCATTTATTTTTATACAAATGCCATAAAATACCATAGCCACAGTTATTGGACTGGTGAACTGGGATAACACAACACGACGGTCCACCACCAGTCCATTACATGGACTAGAGAGAACCTGGGCCGATTTGAAACTCTACATCAGTGAATAACTACTAAACTTCTTTCAAATTAAACCCATCTCCCTCATTCATGAAACCACCAAAAAAATTTATAAACCCTCTTGATCACACTCAATTCACATAAAAATAAAAATAAGAAAATACATACCGGTGGGGCAAAATCTCGCAAATCTGATTGATATCCATCACAGAGGGAAATGCTGGATACCCTGCACACACACAATAAGAAAAAAAGAAAAGAAGAAGAAGAAGAAGAAGAAGAAAAAGAAGAAAAAGAGAATTTAGATATTAATTGGACATAGTTTGAGAGAGAGAACGCAATTCAATGGGAACCTCTTAGGTTGTAGTTTTGTCACGACCCAAATCCGCCCCTATGGGTTTAGTACCGTAACCAGCCAGTAATCCGAGATTACCGAAGGCCTGCTTAACAGTAATACAGTAAAACAGAGTACAGGGGCATGGCGGAAGCCATTACAGTAATAAAATAATGTCCATTGAGCTGTGATAGTCTGTATGCAGAAAGACTTCCATAAATATAAACATTCAGTACAGAACAGTTATGCACAATATTTACAATTATTCAGTACAGGGACTTAATCCCTACTAAACAGTACAGTACGGTGTTGTCAGTCTATACGGTATTACAAAACAGTACAGAGACAGAAGGGGAACTAAAACACCCCTAAGCCATAGCTTGGCAGGCTCGGAACCTCATAGTGAGGCACATTGGTTGGCTTGACAAAACTGGAGTTTGCCCCGACGCTTCTAGCATTGGTCTGGTGCCTGTATACCTACATATATATATGAGCAGTGAGCTAAAGCCCAGTGAATAACATAAAGCGTAAAGAGGTTTAGAATGAATGTCCCTACAGTAATGAAAACAGTTCATTAAATCAGTATATTAGTTGTTCAGTACAGTAAACAGTCATATGTGGTACATCCATTAGCATAACAGTAAACAGTAGGTCTTAAAGACCGAACAGTAAATGATGGCCATCAATCAGTAAACAGTAGTGGTTCCAACGAGGGAACCGACAGAGATCTCTGTAACAGTAACAGTAAACAATAGGTGCTAAGGATGCCACAGTACAGTTCGGAATATAGGACATACATTCACTTAGTAAACAATATCAGTTCAGTAAACAGTTCAGTTCCGTATTCAGAAGATAAACATTTTGAACATATCTTTACACAATTGTTACTCACAGAGTTCTGGGCTACAGTGAACTAGAGCGTCTCCTCGGAAAGCCAACCCTACACAATTTACAGATTGAACACACACTAAGCTACACAGTTGGGAAAGATAATAACTTAATCCCTAATTTGCCTCGGTGTGGTTCTACATCTATATCCTCTTTAAGATGCCTTAAATATGCCCTAGGAATGCCTAGGATGAAAAGAGGATGCGAAGATGCACTTTTGAACACTTTACAAAATTTTCAGAAAACAGGGGTCTCGCTCGAGCGTGGCTTTCTACGCTCGAGCGAACATGCAGACAAAGGTCTCCGCTCGAGCGTGAATTTCGTCGCTCGAGCGGACTGTGTCTACAGTAAAAATACCGGATGGTCAGAATTTACGATCGATGGGCGCTCGACCCTCGCTCGAGCGTGAGACACAAGTCCTCGCTCGAGCGTGAGTTTCCTCGCTCGAGCGGACTGTGAACTCATGCAAAGTACTGGATGCACGCATTTCACGCTCGAGCGTGGCTTTTCTCGCTCGAGCGGAAGGCACGATCACAGAGTGTACGCTCGAGCGTAGACTTCCTCGCTCGAGCGTGGGTCCAAAATCTGGAAATTCCAGATTTGAACCTCAAGCTCAAAATCAAGTTCAAATGCCTTAAAATCGATCCTCTTGGGCCAAAAACCTGGAAAACACTTGTAAACACATGATATTACCTATTTCAAAGATCAATTTGGTAAATCAAAGCCCAAGGGTGTTTAATTCAGACTCAATTCCAAACCAAATTTTCATGAACAATCTTCAAACATGACATGCATGAGTTGGGTTCAATTCAAAGCTTCCATGTTAGCTCAAGTGAGCCAATTCCTTCTAAAACATGATGAAATCATGGCTTATTGTAAGAACATGAACATGCATGTACAATTTCATGAAGAACAACATCAAAACTCAATGATGTAAACATGCATGCATGAATTAAGCTATAATTTAACAATCTAAGACTAAACCATGTCTTAGTTCTACAATGTGACATGAATCATGTAAGGACAATCTTAAATACATCAATGAGAGGTTCAATTACCTTACCTAGGTCTTGTAATTCAAGTGTAGAAGCCTAAAGATGAAATCTATACTTCAATCCTCTCAATTCCAAGCAATCTACAAGTGAAATCAAGTCTCTCACTTCCTCTCTCTCTAAATTCGGTGGAGCTCAACAATATGTGGCTGATGAAATGTGTTGTGTAATGCAAGATAGAGTCTCAAAAGTGTGTAGATAGTGGCCACTAAGTGGTCTAATTGTAAATAAGTGTAACAATGCAATTTAACTATTTTAATCAAATTTAATCATACCAAATCAATTTTTCAATAAATATACCATAAATCACATAAATTATGATGATCCTAAAACATCAACCAATTTCTGATTCGGCCACCGATAAGTGTAGACACCCCATTTTTGACCGACCTTAAGACTCAGACGTCACCGATTGAGCGCCCGGTGATATTGCATATTGTGCTCGTGCGGAAGTTTCAGAGTCTCGGCTGCGAGCCTTGCTTGCGGACTTCCGGGCTCTTTCGTGTCTTGCCTCGGTTTGCGAACCAGGCTCTGTTTTCTCTTTCCGAAGGGAGGGAGAGGTCTCATAGATCATCTCTCAGTGGCCGTAGGCTACGTTTCGTGGTCGTAGGCCATTCATCCCGTTTGGAGCCCGGTTTCCGATTTTTCGGAGTCGACGGCCGTGTGCCTCGGTTCGGGACCGCTTAACTACCTCCGTTTGCTCCGGTTTTTGGTATACACCTCCATCCTCCATTACAACATTTGAGGCTATTTTCCAGAGGCTAGGAGCTCCTCTTTTGGTCCAAAAGCTGCTAGTTCATTGGTCTTCAAGGGTAAGCTTCTTTCCCCTCCTTTTTGTTCCTATCTTGCTCTATATCTAAGCCTTGCTTGCAAGCATTTTTGGGCTCCGACCCAAACTGTAAATAGTCATATTTTGAGCTCCTTTTCATGTTTGATTAAGGACCTTTTACTGTTTGAGGTCCCTTACTATCACTTGCCTCTTTAACTCTCTTTTAGGCCTATTTTTGCATGGTATTTTAGGCTTACTTGTGAGCTGTTTCGGACTTGGTCATAAACTATAAAATGTCTTGTTTTGAGCCCCTCTTCAACTTTGTTGAAGGGCTCTCTTCGGTTTGAGGCCGGCAGCTACCACTTGCCTCTTTATCTCTCTTTTAGGCCTATTTTGGGGGGAAACTTGAATTTGAATTTCCCCCCTTTTCCTCTACTCTTTTGCCTATAAAACCAGCAGCTCCAGCTGCATTTTGAGAGGTGACAAAATTGTGTTGGAGCCTTATATATATATCTCTCCCTCTCTCTCTCTCTTCCAAGCTTCAAAAACCCCAAAGTTCTTCACCAATCCATAGCACTACACCTCTCCACTCCATACCAGCAACTTGGAGGTCATTTCCAGAGGCAAGGAGCATCATTTCTTGGTTCAAGAGCAGCTGGTCCATTGGTCTTTAAGGGTGAGCCTTCTTCTTCCTTTTTCTAGCCTTTTCTTGATTCATTTGTAAGCCTTGTGTGCAAGCATTTTTGGGCTCCGACCCTAACTGAAAATAGTCATGTTTTGAGGTATTTTTCATGTTTGATTAAGGGTCCTTCCATGTTTAAGGTCTCCAGCTACCACTTGCTTCTTTGCCTCTCTTGTATGCCTCTTTCTTGCATAGTATTTTAGGCGTATTTTTAAACTGTTTTAAGCTTGGTCATAAACTGAAAAGAGGCTTTTTTTGAGCCCTTCTTCAACATTGTTGAAGGGCTCTTCACTATTTGAGGCTTCCATCTGTCACTTGCCTCTTTATCTCTCTTTTGGCCCTATTTTTGCATACTTTTTAGCTCCTTGTGCTTGTATTTTTGGGCTCTGGTCCAAACTATAATAGTCATATTTCGACCCACTTCATGTTTGATCAAGGGTCTTTCACTGTTTGAGGCTTCCTTTTTTCTCTTTGTGTTAAACCTCTCTTTTACGCCTTATTTTGTTAGTAGTATTTAAGCTTGCTTGTGCACTGTTTTGGGTTTGGTCATAAACTGTGAAATATCATTTTTTGGGCCCCTCTTCAACATTGTTGAAGGGCCCTAATCTGTTTGAGGCCAGCAGCCATCACTTGCTTCTTTGTCCTTCTTTTGGCCTTTTTCTTGCATAGTGTCTTAGGCCTACTTGTTTTTATTTTCGTGGCTTGATGTAAACTGTAAAGTGCTTCATTTTGAGCTCCTCTTCAACTTTGTTGAACGGATCTTTGTCATTTAGGGCCAGAAGCTGTTACTTGCTTCTTTATCTCTCTTTTGAGGCCGTTTTTGCATGTTAGCTTAGCCCTACTTGTGTTCACCTTTTGGCCTTGCTTAAAACTGGAAATATGCTTTTTTTGGGACCGTCTTGATTCTGTCTTCATACTTCATTTTCAAATAATGCATGCTTTGTATAGCTATAAGTCATTCCATGCGCCTAGTTTCGAGTTTCGAGTCTCATTTAATGCATCGGGTGCTATGTTTCCATGTTTCGGGGCTGTTTTGCATCATATTTTAGCGCTGAAATTTGCATGCTAGTATGCCATATTCCATGCCTTGCCACGCTTTGTTAGAGTGACATTTGGTGCCTTAGGGTCGGTCCTCGGTTTGCGTGCACGTACACGTGCACGCATCTCGAGTGTCTCATTTTCATCTAATGGCCTCCTATGTGAGTGTGGCTGAGGTCCACTCATGTTGGTGTAAGTCCATTATGCATTGTGTATGCCATTTCATTCCTTTGCATTGCATGTGCTAGGTTGTATGTTAGAGCATCGTGCATGGCATGTTACATCGTGCATTGTGTATGTCATTTCATAGCATTGAGTATGCTAGGGTGTATGTTAGTCGCATTCATGCATGTCATGCATATTGCATTGTGCTTGGGATAGGAGTTAGCCCGAGCACGGGAAACGAGGGACGTTTCGTACTCCGAGTGACGGAACGTCTCTCAATTCCCTGTCGCCGACACTCCGGATTATCCATGATGGAGTCTAGGCCCTGTTAAGTTTTCATGTGCATTCATTCCATATTAAGTCGTGCAATTCGACTCCTCGGTCATCATGCATCGATATGCGTGATTGGTGACACGAGGATCGAGGACTACGCTCCCTGAAGAGTAGTCAAGCATACATATGTGAAAATACATTGCCATGCCCCTTTCCTACTCTCTGTTGCAGCAAATCAAGAATCAGCAGCCTTCCGGAGCTTGGCGCGCTTTCCAAGAACAATTGCAAACATAGGCTAATTGGGGCATCGCAGTGGATTTCCGTGCCAAGCAACCCGAACATGCATCATCCATCATCCGGAACAGAGCCGAGGCAGTCCCTAGCTTGCATGCTAGTTTATTGCTTTCCTAGTTAAATTTGTTAATTAATTAGGGTTTTGTACTTATTCGGACTGTATTTATTTGGGACTGTATATTATTCTTTCGGACCCTCCGAGCGAGGGCACAACTGTAATAAGTGTGCGTGCGTGTGATGTATGTCTTCCAACCCCACGTCTTTCTCTCTTTTATTTACCAGCTTATGATGGTTAGATTAGGGCATGTTTTAATTAGCATACAGTATGATAGCATGTTTGCATTCATTCATCTGTTTTGCATACACCGGGCTCGGCGCATCATACTAACTGCATTTGTATTTCAATTCCGAGTTGAATACATGTTAGCTGTAGCATTCCATATACCATGTTTAGAATAGTCGAGCCTGCTATAAGTTGCATTTTGCATGTGTTGCATTAGGCATTTCTGTATGGTTAGGATCATGCATGGATTTCTAACGTAGTTTCTGTTTTGGCTTGGAGTACTCGGTAAGTTTTTATGCTTTAGCATCCTTGCATGTATGTGAGTGACTGCCATGATAGCATGCTTACCATGAGGCTATTTGCTTATGTGATATAACTGCCTGAATGCCTGTGGGTGAAGGTTGGGTTATTTGGATTGGAACAATGCATTGACTGTGAGTTTTAAGCCCACTAGATAGTGGCAAAACCATCTTTTCTAAGCCCACCCGAGGGTGGCAAAATCTGCATTTTAAGCCTACTTGCGAGTAGCAAACCATCTTTCAAAAACAAACATGAAATGTTTTGTCCCAATTCAGGCGACCCAGTCTATACTTGTATGCTGTGCGCATCACATAGTAAATCTAGGCTAATAACCGGAATAAGAACGCATAAGGTTTTCAAAACTAGATATCATGGTTAGTAGAGGCCGATCTTTGATCAGGCGAGGGGGTGCTCACGAAGTGACCTTCCCCAATCGTACCCAAGTTCCCGAGCGAGGCAACTTTGGTGATGACAGACACGTGGCCTTAGGCAAACGAGTCAGGGTTCCTAAATTTCCCAAAAATAAAATATTTAAGTGGCGACTCTGTATCTGGCAAAGCAGTCCATGTTTGGCACTTCTTTCAAAAATCTGTTTTCTCAAAATGATTTGCCGGATTTGGATTCTTTGGTTCAGATTAAGAACCGTAACATTTGAGTCCTGAACTATAGTGAGCCCAAGATGAACGGAACGAAGGGCTCATACCCTTCCGGGGCATTCGGGGATGTCTACAGTTTTTGGCGACTCTGCTGGGGATTTAGATAACTTGACTCGAACTCATGATATCTGGTTTTGGCTACACTTGTGTGTTTCTTTGCATTGCATTTGCATTGGTGCGCCTAGGACACCGTGTTTGCCATCTGCTATTCCTGAACGGTCTGCCGGAGGCTTGTCTTGTCAAGGCATGACCATAAGGCTGACCAGTTGTGGTCTCTGCCAGTATGGGAACACAAACCCCAGTTTTACCGGGGTACCCTTTTGACCATTTGACCTAGTGCATATCGAAATCCATAGTGACCATTCCAAACTAGGACAAGTTGCTTACCCGATATAGGTTGTTTGAAACCGCTACGTACGTAGTGAAACCCTAGCTCCTGACAAAATAGGACAGGGAAACCCTACCCCAACATAGGGGTGTTTTGGCTCTCACTTATCTGTTATGTGCTTTTAGAGTGCGTCTTTATAGGAATGCATGTATCAGTCTACAAGTTTGGGCATCAGGTCTGCGGGCATCACCAGTTCAATATTTTAGGATTCAGTTTACCTGAGGGTATCAGATTTGAGGCTGAATTTTGGGGGCAGAATTCAGTAGAGGGCACAGTCATCCTGCTACACTCGTATCTGTTTTGATGAAGTTGAGCTGAGGTGCTGTCTGTTTTCTCTTTTGCTAGGGTGGTCCTGGAACCATAGCTTCAGAAGGCTCCGATATCCCCCGAGGTTCATCGAACTTGTGCTGATAGACTTTGTCAGGTCAGAGATTCAATTCAAGGGCAATCAGTGTTCCTTTGCCAGAGGCAGGGTAAAAGGGCCAGTCAGGCACAAATCACCAGTTCAGCAGTTACTAGATCAGTGGCCCTTATCCACCCCACCAGTGAACAGTCAGGCTGAGGTCCCAGTTTCTACTGCATGGATAGATACCAGTCAGTTAGATGGATCAGCAGAACACGTCAGGGATGGAGGCAATGATGCGCTAGATGCAAGAAAGTATGAAACTCATGCAGCAAAATGCTGTCCGCTAAGCTGAATTCGCCAAACAGCAGGCTGCGGTCATGGCCCAACAGGCAGAGCTAATCACCAGATTGCAATAGCAAAACGGAGCATCTGCTTCGCATCAAGCTCCCCCCCACCAGTAGATCCAATACCCGAGGAGACGCTAAATGTCCAGGAAGGTACGGACATTCCGACAGGGCCGGCTCCACCCCCAATCTTACCCCAACTGTCTAAAGCGCCAATCAACCTACCGGACTCTCCCTTTGAGTTCGAAGTAGACCATACAGCGTTGAAGTTGAGCAAGCTTGAAAAGTTGTTCAAGAAATCCCAGGGGGTAAAGTCCATCCCGGACATCGAGGACAGATACATCGACTCAGCTGTGATGTTGCCAGACCGGTTCAAGATGCCTCACATCGACCGTTTTGACGGGTCAGGAGATCCCATGGTCCACCTGAGTTTGTTTTCAGATGTTCTGCGCCCGATGAGCTTGACGAGATTACAGAAGCTCTCCCTTTTTGGCAGGACCCTGTCGGGTATTGCGGCCATCTGTACGCCAAATTGGAGAATTCAGTGAAACGAAGCTAGGAGGAGATGGCTGAGGCCTTCGTCGCACAATATTCATACAATACCCAAATCGAGATTACGACCCGTGATCTTGAGACGACGAGGCAGGAGCCTAAGGAGAGCTTCTCAGAATTCGTGGCCCGCTGGAGGGCCAAGGCCTCAATGATGACCGTTAGGCCAACGGATAAGGATCAAATACGGATGGTTGTACGCAATCTCCAACCCAAACTAATGCAGAAAATGATTGTGCTCCCCTTCCCTACCTTTTCAGATTTGCATGAGATGGGAGTACAGATCGAGGATGCCATGAAGCAGGGCCTTATTGACCAGGAGAAGGAGCAGCCTAGGCGGGCGTTTTCCCGCAGTTCGAATGCGACCACCAGTGGTGATGCAGCTGCAAGATCTTCTGAAGTGGGCATGGTCACCACCACCACATCAAGAAAGGCTACCCCATTTACCGATGCGTCCGGAAGTAGCTCACAGACGGCCAAATATCAACCCCGAGTCAAGAGGGTTTTCACCCCACTTTATATGCCTTTGTCAAAGGCTCTAGAGGTCTTAATCCGGAAAGGACATCTGAAACCATTGGATCAACGGCCTTTACCTGATCCTCTCCCTCCAAAGCATGACCATACTAGGTACTGTGCGTACCATCAACAAACCGGTCATGACACTGACAGTTGCTTTCATCTGCGCCATGATGTACAAGATCTGTTTGACAACAAAGTCATCCCCGCGCCAGTCCAACAAAGTTTATCGGCACTCGACCAGTGAACCTGTGGGGGATAATGTGACTATGTGATCGGGGAATGAACCACCTGCGGATGGCACTCGATTTACTCTAGATATGGCGTATGGCACGCACTGTTTTGAGCATTTGTGAATGCTGGTTTTTGTGCTTTCTGACTTGGGTATTGGGTCAGTCTTGTTGTTTTGAGTCCGTTTTGAGTCAGTCTTTTTGTTTCGGGTCTATCTTGTTATATCGAGTCAGTCCTGTTGTATAGGAGTCGGGTGATTCTGGGGGTATTACCTCGGGCGTCACCATTTTCTTTTGCATTTGTCTTTTCGTTTTGTTTTGAGTCTGTTTCTGCCAGGGAGCCAGTTGTACCAGCAGTTTTTGAATGAAACAGCAGTGATTTTTTACGCTCTCGCGTTTGCTTCTGCATTGTGCCAGTTATGCTGGAAGTTCTGAAGGAAATGACAGTATTTGACTAAGGACTCTGTCTTTTCTGTGCCTTGAAGTCATTGTAATGACTTGAGTTTTTCAAAACTTTTTGAACACTGTGGTGAAAAACGAAGAGGAAGGAATTTCTCGGGATTTGCAAAAAAATTTGATCAACTGAGAGGAAGAGAAGTGTGCTAAGCCCTTAATGAATGAAAACATGCTTGTTAGTGTGAGTACTGAGAAGGATCCTGACTTGATCCAGATTGGTTCTACATTGTCTTCAGCGCGAGCGATTTGTCGCTTTCTTAAAAGATTTCAAAAACTGTTTTGCGCGATCTTGCGAAGACCTGTGTGGAATCACTCTTGAGATTGTGCAGCTTAGGATCGCTCTTAGCCCCGAGACTTAACTCCTCACTTTCGAACCTTGAACTTGAATTCAGAATGTTCAACGGTCAACTACAATGTGAGGCCTGAGTGGCCAGATTCGAAGCAGCCCATGAATTAGTGGAAAGAAAATCAGATCAAGAAGACCAGATGTCACCAAAAACAGCTTGCGAAGCTAGGACGGAAGCACTCTTCGAACTAGGGGCAAAGATGTCAGATATGCTCGAAGAGCCGAAGATGAGTCCTCTTGCAAATCAACAGCCACTCTCCTGGATACGGATGACTTCAAAACCCTACAACCATTTGGCATGGACCAAGCTACGCTTTTACCCTTGAGAGGCTCGCTGGGTCGAAAACCCGGAAGGGTGGCCCAGGCAAAAGTTAGAGCAAGAAAAGAAGAAAAAGAACAAAAAAAAAAAAAAAAGAGAAAAGAAGAAAAAGAACAAAAAAAAGAAAAAAAAATGCAAAGAAAAGATGAAAAAAAGAATTGAAAAGAAGAAAAACAAAGCTCGCAAGGTTGAAAACCCGCAACAGGCGCCTTGGCAAAAGTTAGAGCATAAAAAGGAGAGGTTAAATACCCGAGTGTACCTTAACCCCGAACTACGTAAGGCTTGATTCCCATCTTTGGGATACGTAGGCAACTTCATTCTGAAGTCCAGCCGTAAAACAATTCAAATTCGATTGTGTCCATGCGATGGTTCTGGTCATCTTTGTCTTCTCTGTATCTGAGGATTTGGTTGTGTTCATTACTCTGAGATGTGCTGCGGTGCCATTCAAACAAGAGGCAACTTTCCGTTGCTATTAAATGCGCTACGGGGCCATTCAAACAAGGGACAACTTTCCATTGCCATGCAGTGTCCTTCAGGAAAGGGGCAATTTTCCTTCGGATCTGAGGTTGTGCATCTCAAGAGTAGGTTCCGTGCTCGTTCAGCAGTGGCCGTTCGCGAAATAGTTTTTGAGAATTTTTACTGAGGTTGACTAATTTTCTCGAAAAGTATTTCATTTTTCAAAACTGGACCATTTCTTGGACCCAAAAAAGGAAAAATTTCAGTGCTCATAGCCTGACTTGCATGATTTTAAATCAGAAAATTGAACAAGCATGTTAATCTAACTCTCATTTTGGTCAAAATTGTTTTAGTAGAAAGCCAAAAACAAAAAATGGTCAAAATGATGAACTAGGGGCACAGTTAAGTCAGGTGTTCTGTCTCTTCCCCATTGTCAACATACTTGCCAGAAAGGGCACCATACTTGCGAAGAAGGGCACACTACCTGCCAGAAAAGGCACAACTGAAGGCGACAACAAAGGGCTGAAAGCTCTCTCACCCTCCGAGCAATGAGGTATCAAGCCAAGCGCGAAGCACGAACTGGAATGGATCAAGATATTCCACTCCCTCATCTGGACAGATCTGATCACGTCCAAACTCCCAGCAGAGCATCGTCAACCGATGTCAGCTGCAGATTTGCTACACACCCAGTTGTAGCACACCCCTCTGTGGGAGAAACTCACTAGCTGCGTGCAGAAGAAGAAGAATCTAGCGGAATGCTAGGGGCAAGAGCCCACAACTTTCTGTTTATCCATCAACCACCCAGGGGAGGGATTTAAAATGAGAGATTGAAGAATAGAGAGGTGTGCGCTGAGAGAAAAAGTGAGGAAAGGGCTTTTTCAGAAAAACAAAGCTTGAGGGCCGAGTGATGTGAGAATCACAAATGAGAAAGGGTGGGAAACAATACCCAGAGAAACTGGCTCCTCATGCACCGAGAGGTCTCTCGCCTTTGTAACACAGTTGAGTGTTGTGTTTGTGCGTTTTGTTTGTCTCGTTTCTTGTTTTAAGTCGTTTGAGTGTCAACAAATGTGTTTAGGTCATTTTACCTTGTTTTTCCTTTGTTGAGTTGTGTTTAGGTCGTTCTACCTTTGTTTTCCATTGTTGAGTCGTTTTGGCTGTGGCCAGTTGTAGGCTCAATACCCGGTTGAGAACCCTTTTCTCATTTCAATTTCAAAAATCGTTTTGTGCTCAGAGTGCCGTGTCGTTCTCCACATTTGTACAAAAAAAGATAAGTTCTTTCATAAAGCCGCAGGGTTCACCCAGGTCATGTGAAAACAGTAAAACCAGGGCCTATCTGAAGCTATATGGGTTCCAGACTGCAAAGCAAAAGAAAAGAGGGAAAATTTGGAGCATCTTAGCATGTTTTAACTTTAGCAAAATCCGAGACTGCATTCCAGGTGCACTTTCTCAGGCCTCGCTGTTTCTCTGGAGTATGAATGTATCTCGACCCCAAGTGTAAGCCTGCTTCAAGTCAGAATGGCAGTCCAAGCAGCACCCGAGGGTTTCACATGCAGAAATTATCTCTCGCCAATATGAACATGGTGTGCCCTTTTTGAGCTGAGTGAGTTGCGAAGTCCTCTAAGAGGCAAATCAGAGGCACCAGAGTACATATTTGATGCTCCTCTATTGCATATTGCATGCGTGCCGCGTATCGTTATGATTCATGCATAGAATATGCTTGCTTTCGATTCCGCATAGAATATGCTTTGCTTGTTTCATGCATAGAATATGCTTGCTTTCGATTCCGCATAGAATATTGCATAGAATGTGCTTCCATACTTGCATAGAAAATGCTCGTATCTTTTGCATGGAAAATGCCCCCATACTTGCATAGAAGATGCATTTTATCGCACTTTCTTGTGCATTTTATCTCGCTCGCACTGTCTTGTGCACTTACACTTTGTATCTCACTAGCAATGTCTTGTGCATCTTGTGATTGTATCTCACTCGTACTATCTTGTGCATTTCAAATCACTCGCGCTGTTTAGCGTATCGCACTGTTTTGTGCATTTCTAATCACTCGCGCTGTTTAAGCGTATCGCACTGTCTTGTGCATTTCAAATCACTCGCGTTGTTTAGCGTATCGCACTGTTTTGTGCATTTCTAATCACTCGCGCTGTTTAGCGTATCACACTGTTTTGTGCATTTCTAATCACTCGCGCTGTTTAGCGTATCGTACTGTTTTGTGCATTTCTAATCACTCGCGCTGTTTAGCGTATCGTACTGTTTTGTGCATTTCTAATTATTCGCGCTATTTTGCGCACCTCAATCGCACTATTTTGTGCAGTTTACATTCGCGCTCTTTTGCGCATCGCACTGTTCTGTGCAGTTTATCACTCGCGCTATTTTGCGCACCACAATCGCACTGTTTTGTGCAGTTTATCATTCGCGCTATTTTGCGCACCTCCATCGCACTATCTTGTGCATTTCAAATCAATCGCGCTGTTTAGCGTATCGCACTATTTTGTGCATTGTATCATTCACGCTATCTTGCGCACCTCACCTGCACTTGTTAGTGTATTGCATCGCGCTATCTTGCGCCATGACCATTACTTGCATTGTGCATGCATTTTATCGCGCTATCTTGCGCACCTCACCTTTTGTATCACACTGTTTTGTGCATTCACCCTACTCGCACTGTTTTGTGCACCTTTAGCTTGCACTGTCTTGTGCACTCACCTGGTCTAGGAGACCTTAAATCCTCCAGTCTAAGGAGGCCTTAAATCCTGCATCATCATTCACGCTGTTTTGCGCATCGTATTTGCATTTTACTTGCATTTCTCCGCATTGTCTTGTGTACTCCCTGGTCTAGGAGACCTTAAATCCTCTAAAGGTGCAATTCCTTTGGTGTTTGTCGTGCCCGAACGACTTCCAATGGTCTGGTATAGCCACCTGCCTGTGTTTGCGGTGAGTTCCTAGGAGACCAACTGAGACGGTGGAAACTAGAGTTCGAATGGCTCTTGCCTAGAACGCAAAGGTTCGGGATTTCCGAGACTAAAGTCTGGTTTAAATACCCAAGGGTATATCCTCGGCTTGAAATCTGTATGGCAACCCCATAGATTGAGATAGCATATGTGTGCGCCTCAATTCTGGATACTGAATCAACCTAGTCTGTCACCCTGTTGGAGAATAGGGAAAACCGCAACCATAGTCAGGGAGAAAAGTAACACCTGTGGTTCGACCAAGAAGAAGCGAGAGAGCTCCAGCACCATGAGGCACGATATTGTATGTACGGTTCATTTGAGGCTGGTGCAACCAGACGAACCGCGCAGGTATTGTATCTTCTCCGTGTGAGACGTGGCGAGAATTGAATAATTCTCCGCATTCTTAAACTGCATGAAATGTAGTTGTTGCTTTGCATTCTTGCTTAAAACTGTTGCATCTATTGTGAATATGTGCTTCATTACAGCTTGCTGTATTTGCATGATCATTGAGTCACCTTCGGCATCTTGCATTGCCAGTTGCATTTTGCCCTCCCCCTGCCTGCGGGCGCGACTGCGGGCACATCTCTATTTATCTCGCCTGTTTGTCTAAGTCTTCGGCCTTGTCAAAAATGGGTCGTCTCTGGGCTTTGACATTCACTCCCGTCACTTATGACTTTCGAGTTCTATCAAAGAGGGGCAACTGTAGACACCCCATTTTTGACCGACCTTAAGACTCAGACGTCACCGATTGAGCGCCCGGTGATATTGCATATTGTGCTCGTGCGGAAGTTTCAGAGTCTCGACTGCGAGCCTTACCTGCGGACTTCCGGGCTCTTTCGTGTCTTGCCCCGGTTTGCGAACCAGGCTTTGTTTTCTCTGTTTTCTCTTCCCGAAGGGAGGGAGAGGTCTCATAGATCATCTCTCAGTGACCGTAGGCTACGTTTCGTGGTCGTAGGCCATTCATCCCGTTTGGAGCCTAGTTTCCGGTTTTTCGGAGCCGACGGCAGTGTGCCTCGGTTCGGGACCGCTTAACCACCTCCGTTTGCTCCGGTTTTTGGTATACACCTCCATCCTCCATTACAACACTTTGAGGCTGTTTTCCAGAGGCTAGGAGCTTCTCTTCTTGGTCCAAAAGCTGCTGGTTCATTGGTCTTCAAGGGTAAGCTTCTTTCCCCTCATTTTTGTTCCTATCTTGCTCTATATCTAAGCCTTGCTTGCAAGAATTTTTGGGCTCCGACCCAAACTGTAAATAGTCATATTTTGAGCTCCTTTTCATGTTTGATTAAGGACTTTTTGCTGTTTGAGATCTCCTACTATCACTTGCCTCTTTAACTCTCTTTTAGGCCTATTTTTGCATGGTATTTTAGGCTTACTTGTGAGCTGTTTCGGACTTGGTCATAAACTATAAAATGTCTTGTTTTGAGCCCCTCTTCAACTTTGTTGAAGGGCTCTCTTCGTTTGAGGCCGGCAGCTACCACTTGCCTCTTTATCTCTCTTTTAGGCCTATTTTGGGGGGAAACTTGAATTTGAATTTCCCCCATTTTCCTCCACTCTTTTGCCTATAAAACCAGCAGCTTCAGCTGCATTTTGAGAGGTGACAAAATTGTGTTGGAGCCTTATATATATATCTCTCCCTCTCCCTCTCTTCCAAGCTTCAAAAACCCCAAAGTTCTTCACCAATCCATAGCACTACACCTCTCCACTCCATACCAGCAACTTGGAGGTCATTTCCAGAGGCAAGGAGCATCATTTCTTGGTTCAAGAGCAGCTGGTCCATTGGTCTTCAAGGGTGAGCCTTCTTCTTCCTTTTTCTAGCCTTTTCTTGATTCATTTGTAAGCCTTGTGTGCAAGCATTTTTGGGCTCCGACCCTAACTGAAAATAGTCATGTTTTGAGGTCTTTTTCATGTTTGATTAAGGGTCCTTCCATGTTTAAGGTCTCCAGCTACCACTTGCTTCTTTGCCTCTCTTGTATGCCTCTTTCTTGCATAGTATTTTAGGCCTATTTTTAAACTGTTTTGTGCTTGGTCATAAACTGCAAAGAGGCTTGTTTTGAGCCCTTCTTCAACATTGTTGAAGGGCTCTTCACTTTTTGAGGCTTCCATCTGTCACTTGCCTCTTTATCTCTCTTTTGGCCCTATTTTTGCATACTTTGTTAGCTCCTTGTGCTTGTATTTTGGGCTCTGGTCCGAACTATAAATAGTCATATTTCGACCCACTCTTCATGTTTGATCAAGGGTCTTTCACTGTTTGAGGCTTCCTTTTTGCTCTTTGTGTTAAACCTCTCTTTTACGCCTTATTTTGTATGGTATTTTAAGCTTGCTTGTGTACTGTTTTGGGTTTGGTCATAAACTGTAAAATATTATTTTTTGGGCCTCTCTTCAACATTGTTGAAGGGCCCTAATCTGTTTGAGGTCAGCAGCCATCACTTGCTTCTTTGTCCCTCTTTTGGCCTTTTTCTTGCATAGTGTCTTAGGCCTGCTTGTGTTTATTTTCGTGGCTTGATGTAAACTGTAAAGTGCTTCATTTTGAGCCCCTCTTCAACTTTGTTGAAGGGCTCTTTGTCATTTAGAGCCAGCAGCTGTTACTTGCTTCTTTATCTCTCTTTTGAGGCCGTTTTTGCATGTTAGCTTAGCCCTACTTGTGTTCACCTTTTGGCCTTGCTTAAAACTGGAAATATGCTTTTTTTGGGACCGTCTTGATTCTGTCTTCATACTTCATTTTCAAATAATGCATGCTTTGTATAGCTATAAGTCATTCCATGCGCCTAGTTTCGAGTTTCGAGTCTCATTTCATGCATCGGGTGCTATGTTTCCATGTTTCGGGGCTGTTTTGCATCATATTTTAGCGCTGAAATTTGCATGCTAGTATGCCATATTCCATGCCTTGCCACGCTTTGTTAGAGTGGCATTTGGTGCCTTAGGGTCGGTCCTCGGTTTGCGTACACGTGTGCACGCATCTCGAGTGTCTCATTTTCATCTAATGGCCTCCTATGTGAGTGTGGCTGAGGTCCACTCATGTTGGTGTAAGTCCATTATGCATTGTGTATGCCATTTCATTCCTTTGCATTGCATGTGCTAGGTTGTATGTTAGAGCATCGTGCATGGCATGTTACATCGTGCATTGTGTATGCCATTTCATAGCATTGAGTATGCTAGGGTGTATGTTAGTCGCATTCATGCATGTCATGCATATTGCATTGTGCTTGGAATAGGAGTTAGCCCGAGCACGGGAAACGAGGGACATTTCGTACTCCGAGTGACGGAACGTCTCTCAATTCCCTGTCGCCGACACTCCGGATTATCCATGATGGAGTCTAGGCCCTGTTAAGTTTTCATGTGCATTCATTCCATATTAAGTCGTGCAATTCGACTCCTCGGCCATCATGCATCGATATGCGTGATTGGTGGCACGAGGATCGAGGACTACGCTCCCTGAAGAGTAGTCAAGCATACATATGTGAAAATACATTGCCATGCCCCTTTCCTACTCTCTGTTGCAGCAAATCAAGAATCAGCAGCCTTCCGGAGCTTGGCGCGCTTTCCAAGAACAATTGCAAACAGAGGCTAATTGGGGCATCGCAGTGGATTTTCGTGCCAAGCAACCCAAACATGCATCATCCATCATCCGGAACAGAGCCGAGGCAGTCCCTAGCTTGTATGCTAGTTTATTGCTTTCCTAGTTAAATTTGTTAATTAATTAAGGTTTTGTACTTATTCGGACTGTATTTATTTGGGACTGTATTTATTCTTTCGGACCCTCCGAGCGAGGGCACAACTATAATAAGTGTGCGTGCGTGTGATGTATGTTTTCCAACCCCACGTCTTTCTCCCTTTTATTTACCAACTTATGATGGTTAGATTAGGGCATGTTTTAATTAGCATACAGTATGATAGCATGTTTGCATTCATTCATCTGTTTTGCATGCACCGGGCTCGGCGCATCATACTAACTGCATTTGTATTTCAATTCCGAGTTGAATACATGTTAGCTGTAGCATTCCATATGCCATGTTTAGAATAGTCGAGCCTGCTATAAGTTGCATTTTGCATGTGTTGTATTAGGCATTTCTGTATGGTTAGGATCATGCATGGATTTCTAACGTAGTTTCTGTTTTGGCTTGGAGTACTCGGTAAGTTTTTATGCTTTAGCATCCTTGCATGTATGTGAGTGACTGCCATGATAGCATACTTACCATGAGGCTATTTGTTTATGTGATATAACTGCCTGAATGCCTGTGGGTGAAGGTTGGGTTATTTGGATTGGAACAATGCATTGACTGTGAGTTTTAAGCCTACTAGATAGTGGCAAAACCATCTTTTCTAAGCCCACCCGAGGGTGGCAAAATCTGCATTTTAAGCCTACTTGCGAGTAGCAAACCATCTTTCAAAAACAAACATGAAATGTTTTGTCCCAATTCAGGCGACCCAGTCTATACTTGTATGCTGTGCGCATCACATAGTAAATCTAGGCTAATAATCGGAATAAGAACGCATAAGGTTTTCAAAACTAGATATCATGGTTAGTAGAGGCCGATCTTTGATCAGGCGAGCGGGGGTGCTCACGAAGTGACCTTCCCCAATCGTACCCAAGTTTCCGAGCCGAGGCAACTTTGGTGATGACAGACACGTGGCCTTAGGCAAACGAGTCAGGGTTTCCTAAATTTCCCAAAAATAAAATATTTTGGTGGCGACTCTGTATCTGGCAAAGCAGTCCATGTTTGGCACTTCTTTCAAAAATCTGTTTTCTCAAAACGATTTGCCGGATTTGGACTCTTTGGTTCAGATTAAGAACCGTAACATTTGAGTCCTGAACTGTAGTGAGCCAAGATGAATGGAACGGGGGGCTCATACCCTCTCGGGGCGTTCGGGGACGTCTACAATAAGGCCTTCAATTTACAGTTTAAACATATAAACATGAACAGATAATCACACAGTCAAACAGATAGGATGCAATTCAAACACACACACATATATATATATATATATATATATTCAATCGATTCAGTTCAGATTTCAGTCAGTCAGTTCAGTAACTCAATCAGTTCCATTATCTATGATAATCAATTCCAGTTTAGCAGTAATCAACAGTTTATCGGTAAACAGGGGTGAGGGTCATTACAAGTTTCATTGTCATTTGCTGCAGAACAGTTACTTAAAAAAAGGCTACAATTCTTCCTCTTCTTCTTGGATTGGGGAGTGGATACAATGAGTGATCTGGAGATGGAAGTAGAGTTTTGAGATGACAAGGCTGTTGTGGATCGAGGCGGAGACAGAGAAGCGGTGTGGGTTCGGTGAGGGAGAGATGAGTGGCAAATGAGGGGCGAGGACATTGTGTGTGAGGCCATTGTGGATGCGATTGGCGACAGAGAAAAAGAGAAGAGAAGAGAGAGATAGATAGTACTGATCATCTTATAGTATTCATGGAGCATATAATTGATGTTAAAAATTAAATTAATTAAACATTGATAATCAATTAATTAGATCATATTTATCTATAAAAATAGACTTATTATTTTGAAAATCATCCAATTCGTTATTTTTAGAAAAACATAATTTAATCTAATAATTATCGATATTCAATTAATTTAATTTTTAATATGGATAATATGTTTAGTAGTCTCACCAGATGAGCTATTGGAATAGTTGAATTATGCTCGAGACAGATCCATAATTGGCCCAATTGCACACATGCTATTATGTAAATTATTATTACATCTTTTGAAATTTGTTTAAAATATAATTTATTTTCTGTGATTTTAAAAATTACATTTTGCACCTTGAAATTTTTAATTTTATGGCAAATGAACTTTTTATTAATAAATTATCAAGTTAGTTACTAATTTTTTCAAAAATTTATTTTAATTAACAATTCAGATACTTTTATCATTATATAAGAAAATAATTAGAAATTTTATTTTTTCAGTTAATTATGTTAAATACGAAATTGTAACAATAAGATATTTATAATTTTTCAAATTATAAGAGACAATCTGTATTTTAAGTAAATTTCAAAGATTAATTTATCCTAAAAATTATTTGGAAAGTCAAACATATTGTACAGATTTAAGATTAATAGGTCGTCAGCACATTTCAAATGATTGAAATTTATATATGTACGTTTTTTGATTAAATTTTTTATTGTATAAATATACGGAGTAACATTTTTCTTACTATATAATAATTATACTAGTGTTTCATAACAAAAAGTTTTTGTTTGATTACTAAAATACGTTGAGCAAAAGCAATGTTATGTCCACCCAATCACATGGGCGCTGACTAATACGAAAATTCATAAATTTTTGAGTAAATTTTACCTTAGCTTTGTTTCGGATCTTTTAAATTTGTAATTTATTTATTTATTTTTATACTCAATAGCTTGTTTGGGAAAGACTAAGCCCTGTTTGAAAAGTGTAATTTTAGTGGTTTTCGATTCAAATATGAGATGAAAAAAAATTAATATATTTAAAATAATTTTTAATTTTTTAATAAAAAAATGTGATAGGTTGATTTTTTATTTTTTTTTTTTTTTGGGGGGGGATACTTTTTACTTCATTTTATTTTATTTTTTGCTTCTTGAGTTTTAACACTAAACATGATAGGTTAAGACCATCTCCAACGCTTCATCAAACTTGGCATCAGATTTGAATTTTAGTGAAAAAGTTACTTTTTTGTGCTCCAATGGTTTCAGCAAATAAGTATCAAAATGAGAATTCAGCATATAATTCATCAAAGTGAAAATAGGTTGCTCTTTTTACCAATACACTGTACATAGCCGTTAAAGCAGAAATTTGTCAAAATTTTACACATGGTGGTCGACCACCTGGTTGACCACTTGGTCGACCCCCTGGTCGACCACCCGGTTGACCAACCGGTCGACCAGCTTCAGCAAATGGTTCAAAAATTGGTAGGTTCAAACAGTTAAAAATAAAAAAATAAAAAAATAAAAAAATTTGCATTACTGGTCGACCAACCGGTTGACCCACGGGATGATTCTTCTTTTTGATGCACCGTTGGAGCAACTGATATCAGATTGAAAAAATGAGTCATTTTTAACTCAAATTTGGTGAAAAAAATACTGAACCGTTGGAGATGCTCTAACGAGGTAGAGAAAACACTAACGACTCAGTCGTTCCTATTGGTTTTGCCGGTGCTGGGGAATTCTTCGTAATGACTAGGGGGATTGGATTATGGGATTTCGGCACTATAGGGGCAGTTTGGCAACAAGTTAAAAAAGTCAATTTTTTGATTTTTTAGTTTTTTAACTAAAAATGTTAGTTTTTTTTTCAAAAAAATCACAAAAAAGAGTCAAAAAAAATTTAAAAATTAACTTTTTATCCACTTTTAAAAACACCACTATATTGGAAAGTCCTAAGTGCTTGTGGCTGAGCTTTGGGATTTGTATATTGGGCTCCAGTTGGTTTCAGACGAAGGGTTTCGAGCGATTGTCGCTGAAATTGAGTTTTTGAAAGTCATCCAAACTGTTGATGAAATGAATAGAGTGGACCTTAATTTTGATCTGTGCCAAGAAATTAGGGATATACTCTCACGTGATTGGCAACGCCACCTTCAACGGATTCGGTGAGAAGCAAATGCCTATGCTAATTCTTTGGCTAAAGAAGTTAGATACCTTCCTCTTCACCAAATTCTTCAAACTCCTCCGGTCTTTGTCTTTTCTTTACTAGGCAGGGTGTTAGAACCCTTGGCCTAATTTAATTTGTATGTAATCTTAAATTAAAATAGCTAATAAAACAAAATATTTCATCACATCATTTTCTTCATTTTTTTATACATCTTTTCATAAAATGTCAAATAACTAAATAAAATAACTTATTCCTAAATGGAAAGTAGCCGTAGACTTCATCGTTTATCTCAAAGTTCGGAATCATTCTCTCAGTACTGGTGTAGTACACATTTCACCCATTGAGTCATGGAGAAATTATACTTTGCCTCGGGCTAAATTCATGTGGTGTTCCAAATTAAGTTTGATTGATTAAAATCGTAGATTTACTATTTTTTTAGGTCTCATTTGAGGAGATAAATAGATAAATGTCTAACCCTGACTGGTGTGGATTATACTCTAAAACCACCAAATACCTTCTTTGAGTCTTGAGGGAAAAAAAAAAAAAAAATTTTTTGCAAGATATGCCATTGTAAATCAATATGTTTGTCAATTGTGTAACACATATAAGTGAAGGATGATGGTTGTTGGTATTTTATAATAGAACTCAGCTCGTTGCTTTCATGTAAATCATGAATGAAGAAAATTAAATTAATTTAATAATAAGATGATAAAATTGTGTGACTACAGTTATCTGATCACCCTTTTATTAATGTTATTATCATTGTACTCTACATTATTCATCAATAATTTTTTTTATATTAAAGATAAATAAATTTTCATGATATATACTATACACACAAATTTCTTGTCTGCAAAATAAAGACAAAAAAATAGAGTAACAAATATAAATTTATTTATTTAAATTATGCGATTACAATCTCAGATGAATTTTCTAATCAAAGAAAATAATTCTGTAATTCTTCTCTTCAAAAAGTTAACTCGAGGGCTTGACAACTTATTTTGTAATTGAACGACGAATAATCCTCTAATTTTTCTCTTCAAAAAGTTGACACTAGGGCTTGACAACTTATTCTCTAATCAAACGGCGAAATATCCTCCAAATAACATGAAGAAGATAACGAATTTGTAGAATTTTGACTTGAGTTCTTGATAACTTATTTCCAAATCAGGTTTGTAAAATCTTAATCAATTTAGTAGAAGACACTAAATTTCCAAAATTTTATGACAAACTTTGATTTGATCCTCCAAACTTTATGCTTTATGGAGTTTGATAGATTTTGATGAAAAGACCTTTGGGGCTTTCGACCTTGATGTAGATTTTTCTCACTCCTGTATGATTTTGTGTATCTAGAATTGTATGTGAAATTTTGTGGGAGATCACGCATGTGTGGTGGAGAGTTTTAACAGACTTGAACTTTTTTGATAATTATTTTGTTTTATTTAGAGATAAATATCAAAATATCAATTTAATGATGTGTCATAATTTTATTGGCTTGACTACCTCAATGTAATAAGAGGCGATTAGCACAAGGCTTGTCCACTTAAAGAGACTACATCATTTTGACATACGCCAATTTGTGATTTTACCATCATATAATCTTGATTTGAGACCAATTAAACACATGGCATTATTTGATTTACAAGTGATTGTACCATGACATTTGTAGTACGTGGCAATTTATAACTGATTGAAAATTTCATATTTAAATATAGTTTTCACAAAAATATTAAATATAGGAAGCCGCTATTCTCACTTCACTTTATAAGAATAGCGGCTTCCTAAATATAATATAATCACAACCAATTTATAATTATAGTTTCTGTGGCTGACTAGTTTTTTCTTCAATTTCTTGATCACAACAATGGCAACCACCCACCCTATTTCCTCTCTGCTACTATTCTTGGCAATGGTGTCCTTGTTTCTTCTTGTTCAACCCTATCAGACCACTGTCAATCCGCTTGGAGATTCATTCTCCGACATCGAAAAATTATTTTGGGAGACTCCAATCAGTTATGCTGTTGCCTTCGCCAGCCTTCCATATGGCGAAACAATTTTTAAGAACGCCACGAGCGTTGCAATGGCATGTCAATGATCAACTACTTCAGTGTGTATTTTAATTGACCATTCAATTTGATGTGTAAATTATCAGGTACTTAAGTCAATTTTTCATGTTATACTTAAATCACTTAACTGCATTTTTTTTTGGCTGCATTATCGGTACAAGCTTTGGCTGCTAAGAAAATGACAACAATGGTAATTAATAGTTCACTTAGAGTTAAACTTGAATGAGTGTTGGAACAGTTTAATCCCATATGCAATTCAGATAGAGGTTGGTAACTTTTTCAAATTAAATAGATTTAATTAGAATTAAAATTAGCATGATTTTTTTATTTATATGGTTGTGTCTGTTTAGTAAACAGACTGTGTGGAGAAGCTAAGAACTTGCTAGTTGTGGTTG
This sequence comes from Camellia japonica, assembly GCA_030407325.1. Classification (NCBI taxonomy): domain Eukaryota; kingdom Viridiplantae; phylum Streptophyta; class Magnoliopsida; order Ericales; family Theaceae; genus Camellia; species Camellia japonica. The sequence goes on from JAPPVO010000029.1 coordinate 147,155,429, forward strand.
GAGAAACTGGGAAGAATGATTACAATTAAGGGTTGTTTTAAGACAAAAATGTCGAGCAGGTAATGAGCATTGTACCTGATGTTGTTCGAGCCAGAAAGGATACTGTGAGGTTGAGTTCTTTTCCAAAATCACTAGTCCTCAATCAAATTAGATTAATCAAATTTAATTTTAATTCTCTTTGGTATTGGTTGCAGAGAGTCCTCGATCATGGGGCAGCCCGAGTGTTCGTTACAGGAAACTTGCAAATAGGTTGTGTCACGACTCAAATCCACTCTTATAAGTTTAGCATCGTAACCGGCCAGTAATCCTGGGATTACCGAAGCCCTCTGAGACAGTTTAACATAAAACGGAAGCAAATAGCAAATATAAAACATCCATTGAGCTGTGTAAACTTATATAAGACAGAAAAATTTTAAACTGTTTATACATATTTATGCATCACCCTTGCGTCATCATATATATACTGTGGGGATATATTTTCTAAGTACCAACACGTGGCATGGTGACGCCGACGTGTCAGCCGAGGTGCCACGTGTCGTGGTAGTTACGCCGAGGTGATCTCGGAGTTGCCGAGGTTATCTCGAAGATATCGGAATCCGAGATAAGCGGATAAGGACAAGAGTCCTAGATTGGGAAAGACTTCAGTTTGGGTAAAGATAAACTCTTAGAGAGTTTATCCTAATCCCACTGGGAGTCCAGATTAGCAGTAATCCTAGTCCATTAGGGCAGGCTCCTATTGGGACTAGGATTGTATTGGCTATAAAAGAGAGGCACCCCCATGGGTCTAAGGTATGTTTTGATACTCAAGCTTGTGAGTTGAATACTTGATTATCTTTGAGAGATATACTGACTTGATCGTCGGAGTGCCCCCGGGTGGAAGAACCACCGCCGGAGCCTTTTCTTTCTGTGCAGGACAGCAGGGTGCCATCTATTCTGCCTGTGTTCTACAGCTGAATTACTAAGGAGGGCAGTGTGATCGAAAATCACTCACACAATTTGGCGCCGTCTGTGGGAAAGAAAGACGAATAGATGGCCAGTAACGCACAAAAGAAAAGGTTGGGGACGACGCTCCCGCTGGGAGTGGCAGACCTATCGACCTTGACATTGAAGGAGACAACCACAACGAAGAAACCCGTGACCAGGGGCACGGAGGAAAAACGTCGGCCAGGAGGGCGACACTTCAAAGAAGACAGACAGGACAGATACTACAACGAAGATAACCTCCAGGTATGGAGGGATAGGTGCCTACGGAGGGATGAGGAAGTAAAAGAATTGGCAGACAAGTTGGCAGACCTGCAGTCGGTCGTCAACTTCATGATGCAAAACAATGTCATGCAGCCACCTACCCGCTGCAGGACACGCCATTCCAGCAGTTAATACCCAGAAGGGAGGAAGGAAAATTCCCGAAGCACCTCAGCACACCAGGAGCGGAAGGCACTCTCACCCGCCTTCCAGGGAAGTCGGACGAGAGAGCCGAGACAAGAGAAGTCCCAAAGGACATATCACACGAAGGACCCAGAGCCCAGAAACATCGGCATGTCCAAGGGCAGGCGCTCTGCTTTGACACAACCCATGGAGAAAGATCAAAACGGGCCCACCACGAGGCCGAAAGTAGTGTACCGAAAAGACTGAAGTCAAAAGATAGCCGAGCTCCAGGGAGGAGTAAAGAAGACTTGAGAAATTACCTCAAGAGCTGAAGCCGAGGTTACCTCACCCGACAAGCCGAGGACACCGTTCTCGGTAGAACTGGACAAATTTGAGGCACCAAGAGATTCAGTATGCCGAGGTTTCAAATATACGATGGTAAGTCAGACCCTAACTTCCACGTTGGATTATTCTTGAACTCAATGGCATTATACAGTGGAAACGAGCCATTGCTCTGCAAAGTGTTCCCCTCGTCCTTTGGGGAGATTGCATCAGATTGGTTCCACAAACTGCCAAAGGGAAGCGTGAAGACTTGGGAAGGCCTGGCCGAGATGTTTGTGGCCAGGTTCGTGACAACAAGCTACAGCCATTAAGGGTGGACGCATAATGGCTTGAAGATCAGCAAGGATGAAGGCCTTAGGGCCTATGCAAAAAGATACTACGAGGTGTTCAATCGAATACCCGAATGCAACCAGAAGTGGCGGTCGTGTCTTTCAAGAACGGCCTGAAAGATGATTGTTCACTGGAAATCTTTGGCAAAGACATTGCCAAAAGCATGGAAGAGCTCATGGCAAGAATCGAGAAGTATGCCAGAGCCGAGGAGGATACATCGGGGAATAAGGAGGTAAAACAGGAAAAAGGGAACGGCTCGCCGAAGCGAGGCCGAAGTAACAACGGATTCAGCAAACAGAGATAGAATTGAAGGGAAACAGGCAGTGACGACTGTGTTCCGAATCCCGTCCACAAAGTCCTGGATCAAATCCGAAATCAACCCTATTTCAGAGCACCAGCAAAGGCCCCAGGGAATACATGGGAAGGAACGTTGGTAGGCGTTGTGCTTACCACAATGAAGAGGGCACCCAACTCAGGGCTGCAGAGCCCTAAAGCACACTTAGAGGACTTAGTAAGACAAGGCCATCTGAGGGACCTTGTCGACGAAGCCAGGACAAGAGAAGAACAGGCAAGATTGCCTCAAGCACCAGCAGCCCCGCCTCCCCAGCACAGCAACCACAGGAGGGGGACCTAGGGTGGTTAATGTATTCACACAAGGTGAACGAAACGAATAGGGGAGACCCAAAGGTAAAACACCTGCAGCACGTGAACCAGGTCGGACAGAAAAGACCTCGGCCTGAAGAGTGCCAAGGACCGATGATAGCTTCACCGAAGCCGACCTAGAGATGGTCCAGCATCCGCATAATGATGCCTTGGTAGTATCCCTCCAGGTTGGGGAGTGCCAAGTGAAACGCATCCTGATAGATCAAGGCAGCTCTTGTGACATCATGTATGTTAGATGTTACAAGGAGCTGGGCCTTCACCCAGATGACATGGAGCAATCGAATGGCCCGATGGTCGGCTTCAATGGAACGCCGACGTGGCCACTGGGCGCTACAAACTTGGAAGTACAAGCCGGCACTAAGAAGATCAGGACAGAGTTCATCGTGATTGACACCTTCACCATACAACATCATCTTGGGAAGGCCATGGTTGCATGCAATGGGGGCAGTTCCCTCAACGTTGCATCAACTATTGCGGTTCCCAACAGAACATGGGATTGAAGAAGTCAGAGGAGATCAACTGCAGGCAAAAAATTGCTCCATGGCAGCAATGAAAACAACCTGCAACATACAAGAACCAGGGAAGGCAGAGATTGAAGATGAGGACATGGAGGTCCTAGATGATGTCGGCAAGGAGCCGCCGAGAAGAGTGAGGAAACACTAAAGAAAATCCTCGTCCAGGAGGGCGATGAAGAGCGCTTCTTTCTTCTCGGCTCAGGCTTAGCCGAAGAAGAAGAAAAGAACTGGAAGCTTTTTTAGAACAAACATAGAGGTGTTCGCCTGGACACCTTATGAAATGCCTGGCATTGACCCCGAGGTCACATGTCACAGACTGAACGTCGACAGGTCGGCCAAACCTGTAATACAACGAGCCAGAAGACCGACGTTGATGCACGTCGAAGCAGTGGAGGAGGAAGTAGACAGACTTGGAAGCCAGGGCCATCAGAGAAGTCAATTATCCGACATGGCTATCAAACACTGTGGTGGTAAAGAAGAAAACGGTAAATGGAGGGTCTGCGTAGATTTTACAAGCCTGAACAAAGCCTGTCCCAAAGACAGCTTTCCTCTGCCCAAATTGACCAGCTGGTGGATGCCACATCTGGACATGGAAGGATGAGCTTCCTGGATGCTTATAGGGGGTACCACCAGATAGCCATGTACCCCCCAGATGAGAGAAGACAGCGTTCATCACCCCAAAAGGCCTGTACTGTTACAGAGTAATGCCTTTTGGGTTGAAAAACGCAGGAGCAACTACCAAAGGCTGGTAACCAATGTTCAAGCACTGATTGGCCAAACAGTAGAAGTCTACATCGATGACATGGTCGTGAAGACCAAGGAGCCTAAGGGTCATCTTGCCGACCTAAAAGAGGTATTTGAAATCCTCAAAACATATCGGCTCCGACTCAACGCATCAAAGTGCGCGTTTGGAGTTGGATCTGGTAAGTTTCTGGGGTACCTGGTAACAAGAAGGGATAGAGGCCAGCCCAGATCAGATCAAGGCCATCCTAGATCTACAGAGCCCAACATCGGCAAAACAGGTACAAATGCTTACTGGAAGGGCCGCAGCCCTAAACAGGTTCATAAGCCGAAGCTCAGACAAATGTAAACCTTCTTCAACCTGGTGAAAAAGACCACGACTTCCTATGGACTGAGGAATGTGAGGCCGCTTTGGCCGACCTAAAGAAATATCTGACCACGGCTCCAGTCCTCTCAACACCTGAACCTGGGGAAGAGCTGTTTTTGTACTTAGCTGTGTCAGAACACGCAGTAAGTGCAGTGTAATCCGAGAAGAAAAGGAGAACAGAAGGCTGTTTAATGTAAGTAAAACCTTGGCCAACAGAAACAAGGTATCTACCACTAGAGAAATTAATGCTGGCCTTAGTAATGGCCTCAAAGAAGTTGAACCATTACTTTCAGGCACACAAGATTGTGGCGCTAACAGAGCACCCACTGAAGTCCTTGTTGCAACAAGGGGACTTAACAAGAAGAATTGCAAGATGGGCAGTGGCCTTGGGCCAGTATGACCTGGAGTTCAGGCCAAGAACAGCAATTAAGGGCCAAGTTTTGGCCGACTTCGTGGCAGAATTCACGCCTGAATCCATCGAACATCGGGCTCCGTTGAGCCAAGATGAACGAGTCCCAGCAAGCAAGGAGAATCCCAGCCAAAGGCAAAAGAACAAAGGAAGGAAAAACTCAGACCCTGCAGCATCTACATCGGCGACTCCTTCAGACTGTTTGTCGATGGAAGTTCAAACCGACAAGGAGCGGGGCAGGAGTGCTACTGATATCTCCAGATGGAGAAATAATAGAACAGTCCATCCGTTTGGGGTTCAAGGCCTCAAACAATGAAGCAGAATACGAAGCATTAATTGCAGGGCTAAAACTGGCAGCAGCAGAAGCAGATGAGGTAATAGTTTTTTGTGATTCACAGCTTATTGTTAACCAGTCAACAGGAGAATTTGCAGCCAGAGACGAAAGGATGTCGGCATATGCAAAAGAGGTCATCAGATTGGCAGCCTTTTTCAGAACTGCCGACTACTCCAAGTAAGCCGAGATGATAACACCACGCCGACGCGTTGGCCAACCTGGCAAGTTCAATGCAGACTGGAAAAACAAGGACAATTATGATTGACTATATGTCGGGCCCGAGCATAGAACCACAGAACACAGAGCAAGAAGCAATGTGTGTGGACATGGGGCCAAGCTGGATGGATGCAATTGTTGCATTCCTGAAAGAAGGAAAGCTGCCAGAAGACCGCAAGGAGGCACACAAAGTCAGATTGAAGTCGGCAAGATTCAGTCTGACTGCGGACGGACATCTCTACAGAAGGTCCTTCACTGGACCCCTTTTAAGGTGCGTACACCCTTTGCAGGTTGAAGATTTTTTATATGAAATTCATGAAGGAGTTTGTGGAAGCCACGCTGGGGGCAGATCACTAGCTCACAGGGCCATTACCCAGGGGTATTGGTGGCCCTACATGCAAAAAGATGCAGAAGCATACGTGAAGAAGTGCGAACAATGCCAAAGGTTTGCACCTTTGATACATCAGCCAGCTGCTGACCTGAATCCAGTATCCAGCCCTTGGCCGTTTGCCCAGTGGGGCATGGATCTGTTGGACAACTTCCCCAGCAACTGGGCAGAGAAAATACTTGCTGGTAGCAACAGATTACTTCACAAGTGGATAGAGGCAGAACCTCTTGCCAAAATCCGAGATGTGGACGTCAAGAATTCATATGGAAAACATCATCACCAGATTTGGCATTCCAAGAGCCATAGTTGCCGACAACGGAACGCAGTTTGACAGCAAACTCATCAAGAACTTTTGTGCGAAATTCAAGATCAAGAATTACTTTTCAACACCAAGTTTTCCCCAAAGTAATGGGCAAGCAGAAGCATCCAACAAAGTAATTTTGGATGGAATAAAGAAGAGGCTGCAGGCAGCAAAAGGAAAGTGGGTAGACGAATTGCCCAACGTACTTTGGGCATATCGGACTACGCCGAGAAGATCAACAGGGGAATCCCCCTTTGCCATGGCTTATGGCACAGAAGCAGTCATTCCACTGGAAGTCGGCATCCCAGGGATCCGAACCCAGGGAGTTGAGAATGGGACTAACAATACTTCTAGCCCGAGATCTGGATCTTTTGGAAGAACGAAGAGAGAAGCTGCAATTCAGCTTGCAGTATACCAGCAACAGCTTGCCAGAGCTTACAACAAGAAGGTCAATCCAAGAGATTTTCAAGTCGGCGACCTAGTCTGAGAAAAGTCGTCGGCAACAAGAAGGATCCCAGAGAGGGCAAGCTTGGCCCAAACTGGGAAGGACCCTACAGAATTACTTCGGTATTAGGCAATGGAGCTTACGGCTTGAAGATAATGAGGGCAAAGCATTGCCAAGACCTTGGAACACTTGTAATTTGAAATTTTTCTATCATTAGATGTGCATTATTTTTGGCCGATGTCATCAATAAAATCTTTTGAATTCTTCAAACACATATGATTGTAAAGATATAATGTTGTTTCTGAGAGACATGAATAATGAGAACCCAAGTGGAACTCAGGTTCACATTGGGGGCAAAGAAGACAAAGACGCTTAACACTTGTTGAAATTTGTAGCAATTTACAAGTTGAAGTTAAGCCGAGATGGTTCCTTATCTTCACTTGTTGAAATTTGTAGCAATTTACAAGTTGAAGTTAAGCTGAGATGGTTCCTTATCTTCACTTGTTGAAATTTGTAGCAATTTACAAGTTGAAGTTAAGCTGAGATTTCCTTATCTTCACTTGTTGAAATTTGTAGCAATTTACAAGTTGAAGTTAAGCGAGATGGTTCCTTATCTTCACTTGTTGAAATTTGTAGCAATTTACAAGTTGAAGTTAAGCTGAGATTTCCTTATCTTCACTTGTTGAAATTTGTAGCAATTTACAAGTTGAAGTTAAGCTGAGATGGTTCCTTATCTTCACTTGTTGAAATTTGTAGCAATTTACAAGTTGAAGTTAAGCTGAGATGTTCTTATCTTCACTTGTTGAAATTTGTAGCAATTTACAAGTTGAGTTAAGCTGAGATGGTTCCTTATCTTCACTTGTTGAAATTTGTAGCAATTTACAAGTTGAAGTAAGCCGAGATGTTCCTTATCTTCACTTGTTGAAATTTGTAGCAATTTACAAGTTGAAGTTAAGCTGAGATGGTTCTTTCTTCACTTGTTGAAATTTGTAGCAATTTACAAGTTGAAGTTAAGCCGAGATTACTGTTTCTCTTCGCTTGTTGAAATTTGTAGCAATTTACAAGTCGAAGTGAAGCCGAGGTTATTGCTTGAACAATTGTAGCACTCTACAGGTTGGTTAAACCAAAGAGGCTTAACACTTGTTGAAATTTGTAGCAATTTACAAGTCGATGTTAAGCCGACATATGATCATCTGTTGAAATTTGCAGCAATTTACAGGTTGAGGTAAAAGCTAAGTATTTGTTTAAACACTTGTTGAAATTTGTAGCAATTTACAAGTAGATCATTATTTAGCACTTGTTATAACTTGAGAAAAGTTTACTGAATATGTTAATCCTTGTTGAAATTTGTAGCAATTTACAAGTGGGTTAGACTGAGATCACTGTTTAAACACTTGTTGAAATTTATGAAAAGTTTGTAGGTCAGTATCTTGCCGAAGTGAAGCTTGCAGTTATTATACCCGAGGGGAATACAAGGGCACATCGGCCATACAAAAAGCTTGCATTGTTTTAAAACAAGGAGTACAGAAGAAACAAAAAAGTAAAAAAGACATCAAGGCTGTGATTCTTCAACTTCAGGCGCAATTTGAGTCTGGACCTCGGCAGATTCTTGGAGAACTACCTCGGCAGATTCCTGAAGAACTACTTCGGCAGTCTTTTCTGCTACAATCTCGGCATCGATTTCGGCGAGTGTTTGGTCAAGACTTTTATCGGTTGGAGGAACGTCAGATGATGCTTGTTCAGGAGTGGCCTCCTTGAGAACCTCCTCATCTTCCTCCTCATGAGTCAAGTCTAGGACTTGATTATCCTGAGGGGGGGACTTGGTCTCAGTAGCATCTTTAGGCTTCCTTACTAGAGCCTCATCATCATCCTTATCCTCATCCTCAGATTCAGACTCCGATTCGTCTTCGGCTTGAGTTGGAGGTGGAGGTGGAGGAAATGGAAGAGGAATAGCGTCGGCATTGCGGAAAGGTGAATCGGCAGGGAGGTCAAGTTTCTTTATCAGGGACATCCAACCAAGGGAGAAGCCCCTGTTGCATGCCTGCCTGACTTGGAGTTTGTAATCTTCAGTAACGTCGGCTACACTTTGGGCATAAGCCTTTTCATCAGTTTCTTTGATTTCGGCTTCTTTCGTAGCCAAGGCCTCCTGAAGCTCCTTTTCGGCCTGGGCCTTTTTACCCTCGGCCTCTTTTTTCTCGGCTTCGGCGACCTTCCTGATAGCCTCAGCAGATTCAGTTTTTTCTTCTGCCATCTGTTGGGCCTTAGTGGCAGTCTCAGCCTGATCCTCCAACTTCTTCATTTTTGCTTGAAGACTCTTGTTGATCTTTTGGAGGGCAGAATACTCCTTCTTCAAGTCAGTTAACTTCTCCCTGCTCTCGAAAGATTGCATGGAGAAGGAATGGGCATGCTGAACAGCTTGAAAGAACACAAAGCAAAAAGTTACTATAAAGTTTTACAAGTATGAAAAGATGAGGAAAAGACAGGTTACCAAGTGAAGACACTTACTTGAACACAACGTTGAAGCATGAAAGCGTAATTTTCGTACTCACTCATTTCAGCATTCTTTTCCAGATCACCTGGGAGAAGAAGAGCTGTACTGAGTACAACGCCGACATTTATGTCGTCGGCGCTATCAGTAGCCATGACCGGCTTATTCTCCAAAGTAATCTCGGGCGTCCAAGGGACGTTTGGTACTTTGGACTTTGAAGTCGTTGCAGAGGAGGACCTCGGCCTCTTTGACTTTGAGGACTCTGATGGTTGGGTCTCTGCGTGCCTCTTCCCAGCAGAGGGTTGGGATTTGCTGCTTTCAGCCAAATTGGAGATGGGCAGGGCATCCTCAGCCTCAACCTCAGTAGCCTTGGCCTTAGGCTGGGCCTTCTTGGTTCTTTTTGGCTTTGGTAGGGGCATAGATTTGGTCGGAACAGCATCGACGTCGGTTGGGAGGTCAGCTAGGAGATCTTGGGCGACAGGCTTTGGGCGAACCATTTCGGCAGTTTTGACAAGTCTGCGCCGGCGTTTTCGTTCGGGTATTGGTATCAAGTATGGGGCCGAAGTTGATGGCAGATCAACTGGGTCAGATGTTGACTCATGATCTGTTCGAGATGTAGAGGCAGTTTGGGTTGTGACAGTAGGTGGAGAGAGGCTCTTTTTCTTCTTCCTTGGAACGTCGAGCAGAGTGGATTGTACGTTGGGATGAAATTCAGTACCAATGGAGCCTTGCGCTTTTGGATTGGAAGGTCTAGGAGTTTCTCAAATCTTTACCAGGGATAAAGGATTGGCGAAAATCTTTTGGTGGCTTACGAACATCTGCGAAAAAAAGACATTAGAAACAGACAAAGTATTGAGGACTTGAAAAAGAAACAACTAAGTGTTGACACTAGACTCTTACCCTTGCCCTCTTTAACTGTTCGAGGAAGAGGGAAGAGATGGGCATCCTCGTCTGGGGCAAACTCCCAATTTCCTGAAGCAATGACATAGTCATCTCCAGCTCCCTTGTTGGAGTCTGGGAGGTCGGCTACGATTTTGAATTCGGTGGACCTCGGCTTGAGGTAATAGACGTAGCCTTTTTCCTTCAAGTTCAGGGCACACATGGTATAAAATATTGAACGTCGGCAAGGTGATCCTAACGTTCTCCTGCCTAGCTAAGGCTATGATACCGTTTATCACTCGATAGGAGTTAATGGTGAGTTGCATGGGGTTCAACGTATAGTAGTGGAGAATTTCGCGAAACAGAATGTTCAGTGGGAGCCGGAGTCCACATTCAACGAAAGCAACAATGGGAAAGGGCATGGTATCATCTTTGGGCATGATAGAGTCATCATCCCCAGCCAGTCTCAGATGGACATCGGCAGGAATGGAGAACTCCTCCCTAAAGTATTTAAGTTTGGTTGGGGTATCTACCCTATATCTCCACATACCCATGATATCGGCGAAAGGATATTCGACTTCAGAAAGAAGATGTTCTTAAAGGGTTTTTTAGGACCTCGGCAAAAACCTAGGTAATACTGGTAAGAATTGTTTCAGTTTTTCCTAAAGAATTGGCAGGTTCTATATGCAAATCCCAAACCTAAATCTATGAAAGTAAAGATTGGAGGCTCGAATCTGGGAAAAACACAGAAAACAAGAAACAAGAGCAAATTTTCAGAATCGAAGACGAAGGTGGGCTATCAAGAGCATAAAGAATACGAGAAGTAAAGGGCCAAGAACAGGGGCAAAAGTGCAAGAAGTGGTGAACAGTGCGTATGATTCAAAACATGGGCAAGAGCAAAATCATGAGAAAAATACATCTAAATGTATGATTCACAGGTTGGAAGTTCCAACAAAGTAGTAAAGGCAGCAAGTAATGAAGAACATTAACAGAATTGAAGACAAAAGGAACAAAGGCTTACCAAATAGAATGGAACCGGTGTGAAGATCGCCGGAGTCAGACGACGGTTGCAGACACAACAGAGTGGCGAAAGCTTCACTAGAATGGAAGAATAAAACCAGTTACAGAACTTGGAGACTGAGTAATAGCAGATTCGAAGAGAAAGAGCTTTAGAGAGAGAAGAAGCAAGTAAACGAATGCAAAAGTGAAAAGACAAAGGAGAGAGGCAAAAGTTTTTGTCAAAAACTTGAAACGGCGGCAAAAATAGGGCATTTATTGCGCCTAGAGCAGCGCATACGTCAGACAGCGCAGATGGATGAAAGACAGTTTTTCAGGCGCGTCACAGGCACGAGCGAATGGGAATACAACGTGTGCAGAAAACGGTTGAGAAGTGATGCATGACAGCTCATGCGCGTAGAAGAGTTCATTTGAATTCTTGTTCTTGAAAAAAAACATGTCGGCCTGAAATGAATGACCTCGGCTGAAAAGTTCTTATGCCGACGTACTGGAAAGAGGATCAATATAGGTTCCATCACCTCAGAATGCCGAGATAATAGAATCTAGGGGGCAGTTGTGGGGATATATTTTCTAAGTACCAACACGTGGCATGGTGACGCCGACGTGTCAGCCAAGGTGCCACGTGTCGTGGTAGTAACGCCGAGGTGATCTCGGAGTTGCCGAGGTTATTTACAAAGATATCGGAATCCAAGATAGGCGGATAAAGGACCAGAGTCCTAGATTGGGAAAAGACTTCAGTTTGGGTAAAGATAAGACTCTTAGAGAGTTTATCCTAATCCCACTGGGAGTCCCAGATTAGCAGTAATCCTAAGTCCATTAGGGCCAGGCTCCTATTGGGACTAGGATTGTATTGGTTATAACAGAGAGGCACCCCCATGGGTCTAAGGTATGCTTTTGATACTCAAGCTTGTGAGTTGATTACTTGATTATCTTTGAGAGATATACTGACTTGATCGTCGGAGTGCCCCCGGGTGGAAGAACCACCGCCGGAGCCTTTTCTTTCTGTGCAGGACAGCAGGGTGCCATCTATTCTGCCTGTGTTCTGCAGCTGAATCACTAAGGAGGGCAGTGTGATCAGAAAATCACTCACACATATAGAGATTAAACAAAAAGGGACTTAACCCTATTTACAAAACAAGCAGAGACTTGTTTAACCAAACAAGAAAACAAAACTTGAATTTTATGCACTTAGCCATAACCATTAGACATATCTGAAACCTCCACGGGAGGCACATAAGTTGGCTGACAAAACAGAGACTAGGCAGAAGCTCTAGGCTTGGTGTAAATAATACAGTGAGCTGGAGCCCAGTGAATAATAACAGAGTAAAGATTTTAAATAACAGAGTAAAAATTTTAAATAATGATATTTATATCAAATTCAGAAATCAGATTTCAAATCTCTTATCAGATCAGAAATATAGTCATGTTCGCATTCGTATTAGAAACAGAGTCATATTCATATTCATATTCATATTCATATTCATATTCATATTCATATTCAAATCATGTGTGGTACTTCCTTTAGCGTAACATATCATGTTGGTCAAGTATATCAAGTTCTATAATGGAACCTCCGGTACTAGGTAACATATCTCATACGTAGACCACGATATTGTTTCCCCTGAGCGAGGGCCTAGGCCATAGTATTATTTCCCCCAGGCGAGGGCCTCATAACCATAAGCCAAAGTATATTTTCCCTGGGCGAGGGCCTCCACTAAGGATACCACAAAGACATTTCAAAGAATTGGATCATCATTCATCTAATCACAAAATAGCCTTTTGTATCATTCAAAAAAAGTTCATATCATATCATAATGTTCAGAAAGTATTTCATATCGAACATAGTTTTACTAAGTTATTACTCATAGATAGCTGCAAAAGCAGATCAGACAGATCAGACAGACAATAGCGCGTGACTTACACAAACACATAACATATACACATTGAAACACAATATCAATTCCTTGATCAAACTTAACTTTTCCTGTCTTTTTCTGTCTAAGTAGTCTGAAATTCTACTATACTTATTATTTCTTATTCAAATGAATTGGGTTCTCATTTCACATATTCTTTCATTACTAAAACATTTTTCAATAGATCGATTTTTTACTTGGCTTCTTAAACAATTACAACTACTAGATCAGTGATTCATTCTTTAATTAACTAATTTATATTGATTGTTGTTTATTAATCTTCAATGAGCCATAAATCATGTCTAGAATGCTTGGAAGTGAAAGAGAACGAAAATCTAAATATGAAACAACTTTTTAAAATTTTCTAAAATAGGACTCTTCGCTCGAGCGCAACATTAATCGCTCGAGCGGACCCCTTGGTCTGCAAAAATATTGATTGCTTGCATTCTATGCTCGAGCGACATTATTCACCAAAAACAAACACTCGAGCGACAATTTCTTCGCTCGAGCGATGATAACGAATTCTGGGTTTTCCAGAATGTTACTTAAACTTGAAAACATATTACCAAGGCTCCAAATTCATGCGTGACTCACTTGAATATGAAAAAACATTCCCAATTACATGTATTTAAAGTTAATTCCATGATTTTAATTCAAATTTAAACCTTAGATTTCATATTTAAAAGTCATTTTTCAATTCTTTCTTTGTTTAATGAAACTTAAAATTAATCTATATGCCCTTTCAAAAATATTTGCATTTATGAAATTTAAATCAAAATCAAACTAATATTTTTATTCTCAAATATAAAATATAATTTATTGTCATATCTATCCGAATTTAAATTTAATTCATTTTCTTCATATTAAGCCCAATTTCAAATCCACAAATTCTAAAACATAAATTGATCTTCCAAAACTCTTAAAAATTCATGATGCATGAAACTCAATTTCATGTTAAGACAACTAAATTCAAACCCAAAGTGATTACTTTCTAAATTAATTTCTACAAATTTGAACATAGCTCAAATTCCTCATTTTCTTTTTAATTACATAAAATTGATTTCAAGCTCTTTTCTATCTTCCTTCAAGACATGAAATTAAAATTATAAACTCCTTCGATAATTATTTGCATGTATGAAATTAATATCAAAACTAACTATTTTATATTTTCAAATCATAATTTTACTTCTTGAATAGTTCAATTTTGATTTTTATTACTTTTCTTCATATCAAACCTAATTTAAGCTCATAAACCTTTAAAACATGAATTGAAATCTAAAATCTTGGAAATCCACAATGCATGTAAGGTTAGACTTCAAATTATGAAGGATGACAAGAAAATTTAACCCACTAAGAAATTACATTATCAATTTCTTAATTATCCATCTTAACCCAAATTTTCCTTCATTACTTCCTTAATTTCCTTCTAATCTCATGAAATTATTAAACCCAATTACTACTTGATTTTAGTTGCTAGATGCTTAATATACAAGAATTTAAGTTTAAATTTTCTTATCAAAGGTCTTCATTTTGTTGAGCCTCTTGACAAAGCTTGAGATTCTTTCCTTTGTCTTCAATTTTGATCTCCCTTATTTTCTAGAGTTAGCTTCCAGCATAACTTCTCTTCAACCACCGCCCCCGCCCCGCCCCCCCCCCCCCTCCCCTCTCGCGCTCTCTCTCTCTCTCTCTCTAAAGCTTCTCCAGCAAAAGCGTTCTCTCCAAATTGAGTTCACCTCACTTCTTTATGAAGTTAGCATAACATACATACAACCACTTTCAACTCCTTGTACACGTGCACACACAAAGTACAACCAGATTTCTCAGTACACCCACATAAATTTCTCAGTGCACACAGCCCCACATACACTTTCAATTCTAGATTCTTCCATAATTCGTTTTATGTTTAGGATTTATTTAATTAAGCAACTCTTAGGCTTAATAAATCTCAATTAGCACATCATTAAATTAATTATAACTAATTATAAATCCTACATAATTTAATCGGTCTAATTTGACTTTCTTTAGAACCCAATTAATTATATTAAAATTTATCATTATGGATCAGATTTTTAATCAAACTCCCAAAAGACTCCAAATACTAAGTTAAATTTATTTCCATCATCAATGTTAGTTTCTTAAATCATTAAGGCCTTCAATTTTAGATTAAACTTCAAAATTTTCGTCAATAAATTAGATACTCAATTGAATACCTAATAAATAAATTTAATTCATAGTAACCTTAATTTTCAATTCTCATAACTTAATTAACTCCAATTCGGACCCAATTAATCAAATCTTAATTTTACAAATTTGAATAGAATATTTAGTTAAACTCCCATATGGTTTGATACTCAAAATTAAAATAATTCAATTTACCAATTATACTCTCTTGAGCGATTTAGGCTTTCAATTTTTAATTCCAAAATAAATTTTCAATAAAATCATATATGAATCAATCTCCATAATTTTCGTAAATCCTAGATAAAATTAGAATAATTGATAATTAAATTTCAAATCTTCATAATTAATTTAGAGCTAATAATTATACGTGGCAGTTTGTTTTCCAATCTATCTCACAGCCTTCCAAACTTTATGACGTACACTGGTGCTTGACACAATTTAAAAGCTTCTTAATCTACCACAATTAATGAACCTTTACAAGAGATCATCCGAGAATTGAAGCGAGAGTATCCTAATGCAGTAATCGTATATGGTGATTACTACAATGCCTTCCAGTGGCTTTACCGCTATACTTCATATCTTGGTAAGTAAATTTACACTTTGCAACTAGAAAACCACAAGCTTTGGTTTGAAAGATTAATCATGAACTACTGTAACATTTGTTTTGTTGTTTACAGGATTTGATCCTAAATCTACTCAGAGAGCCTGTTACAATTTTAACCTCGCCAAGGGTTGTGGATATCCCGGCGTTCCATTTTGCCAAAATCCGGATGAACACATTAGCTGGAATGGAGTTGATTCGACGCAGAAAGCATACGGGATTATGACTGAATGGCTAATGCAGGACATTTTGCCCAAGCTTCATTGTGATATTTGACATTGTTTTCACTCCTGGAGACAATAACTTACAGTTTTTAGGAAGTGTTTGCTAAATTGGATGCTTTTTTGACAAATACATTTGACTTTGGGACCAAGCTCTTGTTTGAGTCTCATGTGGAGCATAGGAAACATCTTCACTTGCTTTCTTGCTTGCCAATTTTATCAAATCTAAAATAATGGAGCACTAGTAAATTAAAACAGACAAGACTTGGAAGGATTAGAGATTTGGACAATTAAAAGAAGTGGAAAAAGACAAACTTTTATGAAGAAGGGAAGGAAAAAGCTTCTTATCAATCTTTTATAGGCAAAAAAGATTGTATAGGTAAAAAAGATTGCAGACTTATAGGCGCTTCAAATTTAGTAATATATTTGTTTTTTTTTGATTTTTTTGTGCAACAAAAAAAGAATCTATATCAAATATAACAAAACAAATTATCAAGGAAGGAATAAGACTCATCGCTATGTTGTCACTAAAGCTATATTTCAGGTAAATTCCATCGTTTAGCCTTTAAATTAGGGATACAACTTACAAGATCAACCATATGACATCAATTAACAAAAAGTAGATTGAAATTTTATTTCTTTCATCCAAAAATTACAAGACTTGAGAAATCATCAATATATAAAAACTAATAAACCTAATTTCATGTATTGCTTTCTTCAAAGCCTAATACACTACACCCTAATCAAGCTTACGCTTCCTTTTTATTTTTTATTTTTATTTATTTTTATAATAACTCGGTATCAAACCCACTTGACCACCTAATTTGGAGAGCAAGAACAAAACATGGTGACATACATTAATTTAATTTCCAAACTCTTATAGCAAAATTAAATCCTATCCATTTTAATTAATTTTAGAACACACTTTCCGAATTTCACCATTAGTGCCACTCTTCAACTCGATGTTGCTCATCTTCACCATGGCCTTTCCAAACTCCACGTCGAAAGCCAACCCTAGCAAGCCTCTCAAACCTAAGTACCGTTGGACATAAGTTTTTGTCGAAGCATCGGTCCATAACTTCTGATCAGACTCAAGAATTCCACGACCATTTCTTAGATTGGTGAAAAAAGACGTGTCGAACTTGCCAACGCTGCCAGTGTCAAGCGCGATGCGCTTTGAACCATCACCATTTTGAGGGCAGAGCGATTGGAGTTGAGGAAGGAATGCAGGATTAATGGCAGGGTCAGGGGCACCAGTGTTGCTGTAGTTGTATAGTCTGTAGCTGAAAAATTGGCATGCTGAAGTCCCAATAGTGTGCCCTCCTAAAGTAACACACAGATAGGGATATGTTAATGTTGATTAATCTCTATTTATGTATGTGTTGTGTTTGGTAATATAATAAAAGGGGTTAGAATAAAATATATTTATTGTCTTTAAAATATGCGTTTTATGTCAATTTGGTCATTCAAGTTTTAAATTATTCATTAAAATTTTTAATTTGAGTATATTTGGTCCAATTTTAAATAGTCTGTCTAAATAGTTAACAGAATGATAATAAAATACATATATAGACCCTAAATTATGTGTTTCTTGTAATTTTGGTCCTAGAAGTTTTTAATTTTGTCAATTTGATCCTAAAACATTGATAACACCACCTCCCAATATTAAATGATGAAATTGTTAAAATTAAAACTGTGAAGACCAAAATGATCCGAAACGTATACTGATCATAGTTGAAATTCATAAATTATTCCGTTAACAATTTAAACGGTCGTTTAAAATAGAACTAATTTGACTCAAACTGAAAATTTTAAAGACAACTAAAATTTAAAGAACTAAAGTAACAGAACACATAATTTTATAGTGAAATTTCTTTGTCGTTTGTTTATTCTTGGACAAAGACCGAATCACATAAATCCGTGTAGATTTGTAAGTTTGTTTTGTTCATTATTTCTTAATTTCTAATTGGGTTCAAAATAAATAAATACATTATAAAATCGGTAATGTTTTGTCAAACATTTTATTTATGTATTTTTTTTTTTTTTTTTTTTTTTTTTTTTTTTGATAACTCAGATATCCCTAACCCGTTGATTTTAAGGAAAGCCAGGATTATTAATCCAGAGGGCCCTGAAGTTAACGACCGGGTAAACCTCCAGTGGTCCTAAGGGGTGACTCGAACTCGAGACCTGTGGATTTTATCCTCAGGACTTTACCATTCGGCCACTTGCCTTGGATTGTTTTGTCAAACATTTTAATCAGCACAAGAAGTAATTAAGATGTAGAAATTTTGAAGAACATTAACATACCAACAAGGGTAACTAGATCTTGAGCATTGAGTCCTTTTGCAGCAAATTTTTGCTTCTGTACATCAACGGAGTCGGTGAAACCAGGCAGATTGCTGGTTTCAGATGCTAAAGAAACTCTTCCATCTTTCCTCCCCGTCGGCACCTGCCAGGCCCTGCCCGTAGTCTGCATGAAACATTTTTGAAAAATCGGAGTTAATTAGTAGTCGAGTTGGTCTATGTGCACAGAATTAAATCTTATAAAAATACTTTAAAATGTACATAAAAAGTACTTAGAGTGTACACACATTAATTTGGTAAAGCGCGTTAGAATTACAACAATACTACAATCATTACCAGTTTTGTATATATGACAGTGACATGTATAATATGGTGCTTAGAAGTTTGACTATTACCAAAACCACTGAATCACGAGCAGCAAGAGCAATAATATCAGCACAAGAGACAACTCCGGGGCATGCAGCTTCAAGCTGTGTCTTGGCATCATCAATGACTTCATATCCTCTCAACAGAAGGTTTGGTGGAGCCGTCTTCTCCGTCGAAGGACCATCGATGAGGATTGAGGCGTCACAGCCTTGGACAAAACAGTCATGGAAGTGCATTCTAAGCAATCCCGGTGCAACCGTGGCATCGGATTGAAAATGAGACTTCACCGTTGCCTGGACGATGGTTTCAGCTCTAGGGCACGAAGTTGAATAGAATCCAACTCTCGTGCCCTGGCCCACCGTCAAAGTGGCGGTGGTGGCTAGCCAGAGAAAGAATAGAATGTGGATTTGTTTGGTGAAACTCATTCTGAAGTTTTTGCTAAGTAGTTGACAATGGGGAGGATGAAGATTGAGACTTGATGATGATAAAGGGTGACAAGGGTTTTGTTGTATGGATGGTTTAAGGGAAATGGTTTGGCTTGTGATGGTAGGAGAGGCTAGAGAATGTGTTGTATTTATAACCATTTATCCATGGTACGTACTAAAAGAATATCTTGAAAATTCTTTCAAAAATAAAGAAAATATATAAATCAGATTTATTCTGAATGTGACCAAAATCACACCATATATTTTATTTTTTGAGTACAAAAAATCAAAAATTATTTCAAAAATAATATGTATGAATCAAATTTATTATTTTGCGTGTGGGTCAATGTGACCCACATCACACTGTATAGTGTTTTGAGAAGTTGATAAAAAATTAATTTTTTGACTTTTTTGTGACTATTTGGCTTTCTGTATTAAAAAAATTGACTTTTTGTGACTTTTTTTGTATAAAAAACCTAAAAAGCCAAAAACTGGCATTTTACCAAAGTTCCCAAAGCACCCCTATATATTTCATTTTTAGAGTATTTCTCAAGTTACTTTTTAGAGTACATAATTTTTTTGGACAATAATCATTTGTTTTCAAATTCTGTCATTTTATGTTCTAATGCATTTTCAATTAGATCACATGAAAATCTCGACATACATAAATCATGAAGCATAATTCAATGATTGAAAATATATTAAAATTAAAATATAGAAATTAAAATTAAGAACATAAGTTTTTTTAAAAAAATAATAATATTATGCATGGATAGGGGGAAGTCAAAGTGGGGGGGAAGAAGTAAGCAAAGTCGGCTTCAAGAGCTGGCACAAGTGGGGTGGGGAACATAAATGGAGAGAGTTTCAAACATGAAGTGGTGGTTGACGATGATGCATATCTTTCCCAATTTAACCTTTAGAAAGTCTATAAATCTAACCCAAAAAAAAAAAGTGATCAAAATTTATATATTTAATTTTTTTTATTATGGAACCAGATTATGAATAAAACTTAAGGATTGTTTGGCATCTCCTATATTAGTATTTTTTTTTTTTTAATCTTTTTTAGGTCATATCATCTCTTATTTTTTTATATATTTTTTAATAAAAAAATCAAAAATTACACTTATTTAGATCATTCCAAACAACTCCTTAATCTTTTATTATAAATTCTAGTTAATTTTTTGAACTTTTTTTCTGAAATATTTTTTGGATTAAATTTCTAATTTATTTTCCTGAGATCTTAGACCTACCGTTTAAACTTTGTCCTATAATAAAGTACATGGAAATGCATGCATGTCACATGTGTTGGTTGCACTTTTTCTTTTTCACCGCCATGATAACGCGGATCATTGTTGGTTGAATTTTTAGAATGAAAGTGGTTAAAATGAATCATTAGTTAAATTATGAGATATTTATTAGAATTTTTATAAAAAAAACTTATATCTTAATTAATGCATAATATATTTTTATATTTTAATAAATTTTATTATTTAAATATTTAATCTATCAAATCTTAATTTTCATATTTAAAAAAATTTATGAATAGTTTTACCCTTACAAATATTTTTCTAACGCTTAACAATTTGATAATGTAAATATTCATATTTTACGGTATGAATATCATACTATTTTTTTGGCAATAATAACTCTTATACTTGACCTTTAAAGAAGCTTTTTAGATAAAAGAAATGCTAGAAAAAGAGTCTTTAGATTCTTTTCACACATTTTTTCAAGCATTTTTTTTTCCTTTTTTATTTTTATTTTTAATAAGGAAAGTTAAACAACAAAATAAAATAAGAAATGAGAGGGTTAATCCCTCTTATACACAATTCCAACCATGTCAGCCACTAGAATGGGCCATAGCAAAATAGGAGGGTCTTTATAGATCTTCAAGTCTTCTACCTGGTTTTCTCCCATATAAGCAAGGGAATCTGCACACTGATTAGCTTCTTGAAAAATGTGTTTGATAATTCAAGCCATACGGGAGGTAAGAAATTTAATGTCTTCCACAAGAGCACGGTAAGGGCACTTTGAATGAGCTTCTTCATTAATGAGTTTGACAGCATCTTGACAGTCTGTTTCAATTACCACATTTCTCCAACCTTTTTCATGAATGATGGTTGTTCTGTGATAAATAGCCCATATTTCTAATTCAAGGCTTGTTGCTACATCTAACTTTCCAGAATATCCAAGAATCCAAGAACTTTTTATATCTCTAAAGAGTCCTCCAAAACTAGCTTTTCCCCAACTTTCCTTGGCACATCTATCAGCATTTAGCTTAATATTACCTGTAGGAGGAGACAACCAGTTGATTAGTTTAATTCTTTGCTAATCAGAGCTTAGGGGGCATTGAAAGGCCTCATGGATCTCTTGAGTATACTCGAACACTAGGCGTAAGCTGTCACTAATGTGAACATCACAATTATCAAATACAGTTTCATTCCTACCTTTCCAAATGAACCAAAGGGTGACAATGAACCATATATTCCAGTTGATACTTGCAAGTTTAGTTTTATCGCAAAGATTAAAAGAAATCCAAACATCCAAAGGCTTTTCAATGCTATCCCTAATCCATTGATCATTTTTCAATTTTTTACACAACTCCCTCACGTAGTAGCAATCTCTAAGGAGGTGGCTCATACTTTCCCCATTAGAATGGCATCTAGGACAAAGGTCATTTTTGTCAAAACCTTTGCTGACTCTGAGTTGGTTTGTGAGGAGTTTACCATGCATAACAAGCCATAAAAAGCTGTAGTTTTTGAGGAATTTTTAATTATCAAATCCAATTCCAACAAAAGTTATGTTCTTTAACATTAATGATGAGGTCATAAGCAGATTTAGAAGAGAATCTACCGTGGGGTGAACCTGTCCAATGGGGTTCATCAGGAAAAGTCACAAATTGGGGAAGTTTGTTTGTCTTTATGGATGTTATCAATATCAGTAGGTGAAAGGTGGTTAGCAATCGGTTCAAATTCCAATCGCCCTCCTCATTAATAATAGTGTTGAAAGTGTCATGAGTGTTAGTGTGAGGGCCAGGTGAAGTGTTTGCTAAAGGTTGCTTTCATATACTATCCACTTAGGTTGTTCTTAGCATTTCCCATTGCAGAAATAGAACTCTATTTAACCCTTACATTTCCATTCTCAATGCTTAGCGAAGAATTGGTAACATTCAGACTTATTATTTTTAAATAAAATATCTATTTCAGCAATATTTAATTACTGAAATATAGCATTGATGATAAATTTTGCATAAATAGTATTTTTTTTTTATTGTAATCTTATCAATTATTTAAACTTACCCAATGCTTCATTGAAGTTGAGGTTAATGGTTAATCATTATTATAGAAAAAAAACAAAAAATTAATTTAATTTGCAATTTGTACAAAATTTACGCACACCTCCATAAGGACCATATCCAAGCTTGCAGTATAATATAATATTGTCCTTAAATTTACACCACTACAAAAAATAAAAACAAAAAATTAAAGTTTTAGATGTCAAAATTTAGAGATAAAATTATTTTTAAGGAACAATATTTTTGTTGTGAAAAGTACTGTTATTATATTTTTAGTAACGAAAATTAGATATTAGTGATGAATTATTATTTTTTTGAGACCAAATTTTTTGTCTTAAAAAATAAACCTTTCTGAGAACAAATTATTTTATCCTTAAAAGTATATTTATTAGTGACATCTTCAAAATTTTGTTCCTAAAAACTTTATTTTTGACTTTTTGAAATGATCTTTTAACGACTATCTTCACGACGACAAAAATTGATCCTTAAATGTCTTTTGTAACAAAATTTTTACTTTTAAAAATTAAAAAAAATTAATTCTAAACTCTTATGTTGTACTGTTCTTCATTGCAAGTTGCATCTCCTGGCAAACAAAAAACAAAAAAAAAACTGCCATTGTCTTGCAAGTTGCATGTCTTGGCAAACAAAAGATGATGTTAAAAAAAACAAAAAAAAAAAACTGCCATTGTCAGTGTCATGACAAATCATAGCAATTGATATCGTTTTTATTATGAAATTTATTACCCAAAAACTATTTTGAAAAGTTATATTTGAATTTATTTTTCTAAAAAACACATTTTTCAAGAGTTTTTTTTTTTATGAATATCTCAAGAAAAAAAAATCCCACAAAAAAAAATGCAAATGATAGTTGTTTTCAAACTTTTTATTATTTTTATTTCTAAGAATATGAAAAACAAAACCAAAAATAAAAAGACCAAAAAAAAATTTCGATACCAAACAGGACATAAATTTCACATTACTACGCATCTTATTCTCTCACCCACATTCCACTGTTGACTGTCCGGTATTGATGGTCGGCGGTGGCGGAGCCAAACTGTTGACTGTTAGCAGTGACGGGGTCAATAAATTACATTTGATGGGGCATTTATTAATTATAATATTAGATTTTTTTATAAAAATATTTCACATAAATTTTTATGATTAGTTTTAATATATATATATATATATATATATATATATATATATATATATATTATTTGTAATTAGTATATCAAGAACAATATAAAAAAAAGTTATGGATATAAATTTTAAAATAAATTATATAATGATAAAATAATTTTATATACAAAATTTCAGTAAAAATTTAATATAATAGTAATACTACGTTATCATTAACATATGATATCACCAATTAATAGTAAAGAAATACATAGAGGAGAACCTCATATGTCTAATTGTTGACTTTTTGGCTTTCGAATGTTATTATTGTAATTGCGAGCGTGCCAGCAAGGATCAATCAATCCTTACAAAAAATTAATTGTCAACTAATTATCAGGCGATTGTGTTTTAGTTCTTTCAACCTCAATGAAGAGGACTTTTACTGGTGGCTTGATTTAGGAGAATTAAGCAAAATAACAATTAAATGAAGAACAGTTGAAGTATTTCATTAAAATGAAAAAACTTACAATGATCCAAACTCAGCCTCGTAGAGGTTTACAGCAACAATCTACTTGAAACTATTCCTATGAACAAAGTGCAGTGCAGGAATTTAAAGTACAGGAAATGTAAGACTGGAAATGTAAAACTGGAAAGGAAAATAAGTATAATAAGACTGGTTTTTTGGATCTGAGTTTGGGGGCTTTTTCTGGGCCTTCTCTGCTATTTATACTGCTCAAGGATGACCATCGAACTGCATTTCTAACCGTCGAACTGCTCCTCCATGATCGCTGATCATGTTGCCTCAATATTAGCTCCATTACGCCATTACTTGCAGTTAGGCTTCCCTCCTAAATTTGAATTTGAAATATGAATAACCGTTGAAACCACATCACCTTGCATCTCTTTGTTGATCCACTGCTACTCAGATCTCGTAATAACCAATACTAACTGCCACGTGTACGATCAGGATCGAAGACTTGAATAATCTTCCTATATTATCCTTATTTTGCCACGCGTCGAATTGTAATTGGCTTGTACAAAATATGTAGCCAACACTAATGTAACTAACAATTCAATAAATTTTATATTTTCATTAAGATTAATTATATTTATATGTCAATAATAATAGATATCACCATTGTATTAAAATTTTCATAAATAATAATATAACTTATCGTAATATCTTTATTTTCAATAAAAAATAACTATTATTATTTTCATAATTTTAAAAATATCATTGATATTTCACTCTAAATAATATTTTATAATATTTTTTATTTAAAATATTTTCTTTATAATTGTGAAAAAAAAAATTTATTCCAAAACTCAAGTGACCCCTAAACCCTCTATACATTAGATGACATAATGCCTAGCCTATAATGTTTACTTCCAAGAAATTTCTTTACTTGTCCCCCTTGTGATTCATCACTTAATTACAGGGTTTGAAGACTTGTGCCTTAATCTTATACTAAATTTTACGCCTTACTTTGTGATTTACACTTTACTTAAAGATTTAAGGCTTTGGTTAGATAGACGTGAATTTCAAATAAACGTATTTGACTTTAATTATTTGAGGATATTAACTTAAATTTAGATATGATAATTTACTGTGGTGAGTCGAAACTTCTGTCCAATTGCTATCAAGGGAATAATCTACTTCACGTCATATTCCTACAAACAAAGAATAGATTTCGATGGGGTGGTATACCAAGTGAACCCTTTGAAAATCTAGTTAGTATTCTTTCAATATTGTAAGTCTTCTCTTTCTTGTTTTTTTTTCTCACTTACCCTTAAATCACGTGTGGATTCTCTATTTATAGGAGTTCCTCCTCCTTACATTATTTTCTTTAGCCTGAATATGTCTCATCTCATTAATTTTTTCTCTGCTGATGTGATATCTTCTTTTCTCATAATTACCTTTTGACAATTCTAACTTTGCATTCACGTACTTTGCCAATGCCAAAAACTACTTCTCAGCATACGCGTGCTTGGCTAATGTGCATTTGTGACCCTTTATAATCGACATCCTTCAGGCTTCTTACCAAAGCAATGCCGATTACTATAGGCTTTAATTCTAATGACCACATTTACTAATGAATTTTAAGATTTAGTTATAATTTATCATAATATGTTTGAAAGAGCTGTATAAATTAGTTATTTAGAATCATGCTAATGATCATCTTTCTAGTTATAAAAATCTTACTAAAATGTATATATTGTGGTTGTTTTATGTAGTTTATTTGATTTGTTTGTAGCTTTTTTATTCTAAGAGTATATGTCGGACTATTTAATAGAACTTCTACTTATACCTTATTACATAGAAATAGTTTAAATAAACTAGAGAATACCTTATTACATAGAAATAGTTTAAATAAACTAGAGAAGTTGATTTCTGAAATTGGGTGAGAGGTTTTTTTTGACTTTTACTTTTAAATTATCAACTTGTAACTTATAATAAGTTGTACTAAATGACACCATAATCTATCTCAACTTGTCTTTTCCGATTTCCAGTTATTTCAAATCCATCCTTTGGAAATTCACAACTATCCAAACAAACCCTAGGGCTAAATCTTGTTATAGGCATTGCTTCCTTCCCAATAGACTACGTGAACCTCCAGTATATGGAAAGAAAAAAATGTTAACAAAGAGAATTCTTATATTACTTTTATGGGCATTGATTTAGACTCCCTTAAAACACCCACCCCTCACACACATGGAGGTTGGGGATTGGGTGAGAAGAAAAAAAAGAAAAAAGAAAAAGAAAAGTTGATCAATCAAAACTAAAGGGGTGAAGAGAGTGACCCCCAAAGGGGTCTCAACCTTTATTCTACTTTTATAAATTACGTGGAGTCAAAACTTTTGTTTCAAGAATTTTGATTATTTAACATAAAGCACAGCTGGATTATTATTTAACTCCACCAAATTAAAGTCATAGTTAGGTGTAGGGTTTAGTAAATGCGTTTTAGTTGCTTTTTTACTTTTTTTTATAAAAAAGATGTTAAAAAATTGTCATGCAAAATGTTGTGTGGGTATGAAAAAGCAACTTATTTCCTTTTAATTTTTTTTTAGTGAAAAAGCAATTACACCTGTAGCCAGCCAGTGTATAGCTAGGAATTTGTATTTTAATCTTCAATTATAAAACCTACTTGTTGTGACCTCTTATGTGAATGTGACCTTAAATCACCTCAAAAAAAACAAATTCAGGATAAATGCAAGTATTCACTACTAATCTTTACATATTAAGAGAAATATGATATCAAAACTCAAACCTAAGACCTCCTAGATATAACCTGAGCGACTTACCGTTTAAATTGATCATCAGGGGTATTTTATATATATTTTTTGGGTTATGTGTCTTTCTTAATAAAGTTTCTAACTATAATATTTGTTATATTTTTCTAAAATTTAAGAGAGATTAATGCTAAAATCTTATCCTAATAATCTTGGGGTTATGGGTTCAAGTTTCGAAACAATCATTTTGTGTACTATGCCAAAGGTTAGGTTTGTATCTAATCTTTCTCCTTTTAAACGCACATTAATATGTATTAACTGGGCGTTTTTTTACTGATACAAATATTCAATTGTTATCCATGAGTTTGATTTTGTAATTTAAAAGGAAATAAATAAGTAAAAGAGTAAATTACATTGACATTCCTTAAGATTTGAAAAAAATACAATAAGTCTTACAAATTTAGCATAATTACATTAGACTCCCTTAAAGTTTTAATTCACATAATTTTATTTTTATTAGAATTTCGTTAGTCAAATAATAAAAAAATGATATTGTAATGCCATTAATCCCTTTAATTTTACTACAAAAAATCAAAGAAAAGAAAAAGAGTTTTTTTTTTTAATTTAAAAAAAAAAAGAAGAAGAAGATGAAGAAGAAAGAAAGAAAGATGGATTGAGTTACCTACCAAAAGAAAAAAAACAGGTTGAGTTTGCTGATCTACAAGTCTCGACAAATTAAAATAATAAAAAAAGTGTTGCAGTGAAATTGTCTTACTATCAAATGGGGCCATACGCGTTTATTATGCACGAGATCCATTTGAATCAAGAGCCAAACAACGAAATCATAGGAACTAACAATCAAAGTCTACTTTTTGACTTTCCTAAGTTGGTAGATTGATGGAAAGTGATTGCAACTTCAAAACAAAATTCTTATACAAATTATAAAATAAAAAATAAAAAATAAAAATTATAAACATTTTTATTAGGGGTTGTTTGGGATGTCTTAAATAAGTGTACTTTTTGACTTTTTGAATTAAAAAGTTGAGGAAAAAAATATGATTGTTTAGATTAATTTTTTAATTTTTTATAAAAAAATATGTATTAAAAAATTGTATAAATTAGTGTGTAGGAGAAGGTTAAGAGAGTAGCAGTGCGGCCAACCGTCTTGGGCAGAGGCGTTTGACATAAGAAATGGTTGCCTCATTTGCACGCATTGCATTGGACTGTGATGTTCGGTCCGTGGGGGCCCACCACGGGTCCCTTTTTGCTAATCTAAACCATTCAATATGTAGAACTCGTTGAGTACTATATATTTGTAAAAAATCAAATTGATCGGATATCGATAGCTATCTGATCGGATTAGTTTTTTTTCAACTGTTCACTATAACACCATCCTTTTTTTATACAAAACTGATTTGATCATATAGTTAGCGATATTCGATCAACGTGATTTGTTTTTAGCATATAGTACTCGACGAGTTCTACACATTGAACGGTTCAAATTATTAAAACGGGACCCGTGATGGCCCTCCACGAGCCGAACAGCAGCGTGCTTTTTGTGAACCCCACCTATACAATTTTTTCAAAAAAATCAGCTTCACCCTGTGAGATGTCAGACTGAGTTTTATTATTTTTTGTGTAAAATTATTTTTTTTTTTTTAGTGAATAGTAATAACTTTTTATTTTATTTTTTTTTATAATTTTTTGACTTTTTGAATTATTTTGAAGATGCCAAACCAGGCTTAAATGATGATGTTTTACAATGATGAAATTTTAAAATTTGAAAGACATTTGGATATAATATCTGCACAATCGACACGAAACTTTTTTTTTTTTTTTTTTAATATTATGAGTTTTTCATATACACATAGCATATGTAAAAAGTGGAAGAAAAAGAATAAATCAATACGCAACAACTCTCAAACTAAAATAACTGTATGTAATTGCATAGCCAATGAGATTTGTTTGTTGGCCGGACCTCTTGTAATTCATTCGAAAGTCAAGAGTTTCCTCACCTTTACTGAGTTTATTAATTATCTCTCTCGCTTTGTGAGTTTATGTGTATGTAATTATGATTTATGTCATAATTGATACTTTTAGGTGTTTTGAGAAATCTATTTTTTAGCTTCTTCTTTTTTTCTTTTCTTTTGACTTATTTTCATTTTTAGTGAATTCTTTTTAAAAATATTTAGGTTTCTAAATTCAGCTCAATAAAACGAATTGAAAAATTATAATTTTTTTTAAAAAATTCAAAAAAGACAAAAATAAGTCAAAATAAGCAATCTTTTTTTACTTGTTTTCGTCTTCAGTGATTTTTTTCAAAAAAATATACTTTTTATATTCATCTTGACAAAATGGGCTGGAAAAATAAAAAAATTGACATAATTTTGAAAAAAAAAAAATACTGTAGATAATTTTTTTTAAAAAAAGAGATAAATTTTTTTTAATTACCAAAATGGGCCTTTATTCTACTTCATTGACAAACATAATAAATTATGGAAAATTTCCTATAGTCTAAAATCTAGATTGAAGGACGTGGTTTTTACTTGTAGGGCCTATTACGGGTCTCATTTTGATAATTTGAACTGTTTATTTTGTCAGACATTTTGTATATTTCATCCATACAAAAAATTAAGTCAATCTAATAACTGTAATTTATTCAATTTACTGTGTTTTTCACACAAAAAAAGACGACAATTGTGTTTTTAAAAATAAATCATATCTTTTTTTGATGACAAACGCAATAAATTGAACAAATTATAATTATCGGATCGATCTAATTTTTAGTGTGGATGAAATACATGAAGCGTCCGATAAAATGAACGATTATGATGATCAAAACGGGACCCGTAGTGAGCCTCACAAGACCAAATAGCCCCCTCCAATCCATATTTTGAACTAGAAG
The DNA here is from genome assembly GCA_030407325.1 of Camellia japonica. NCBI lineage: Eukaryota > Viridiplantae > Streptophyta > Magnoliopsida > Ericales > Theaceae > Camellia > Camellia japonica. Next base: position 147,184,790 of record JAPPVO010000029.1, read on the forward strand.
GGTCCTTCTCCATAAATTATATATTAGTGATAACCTGTGCTATGCATGGGACTTTATAAATTTAAAATAAAATAAAAAAATCATTATGATTATCTTGAAATAATTTAATATTTTATCTTCCAATATACATGAAATTTATAAGTTAATTTTTATGTTTATAACTTTTTAAATTATTAGTTTAAAAAAATTAAAATATATATGTATTCAGTTCAATTTTGATAATTTATATTAAAAAAAAGTTAAACCTGATTAAATGAAATTAACTGAGTTATGACATACCTCTTCCTGTTATGAAAATATACAAATTTAAAAGTCATAATTAAAACAAATATATAATTTTATTATTAAATATAAAGTGAAGTGATATTTAACAATAATTAAATGATGTTTCTATTATTAATCTAATAATTTAAGTTACATTACTTTTAATTTCAATTTCATAAAAATACAATATGAATATAATACCCACACGAATTTTTAATCTTTATTTTATTTTTATTTTTTTTAATACGTCGGAAAAGGAAAACAAACAAAGGAAACTAAAGAAAAAATAATAATAATAATAATAATTGTGCTAGTCTTTACGAATAAGAAGGTTTCAAAATATTTTCAAACTTTCATCATTTTCTTTTAATTTTTTTTTATCTGATTTGATTTTAAATTTGAATAAAAATTTCGATTTGATATGAATTACTTTAACTTTTTCATTAAATTTTTATCAATTTTGAAAAGAATTTTTATTCTTATCCCAATTTTTTTTTTCTTTTCGCCAATTTTAATAGAAAAAACATAATTTTTAACGTTTCATCTTTTTAAATTTTTATCAAATTATAATTTGATAAAAAAATGTATTAAGAGTTGAAAATTCTCTTAATTGGAATTATAGTGAAATAATATCTTGAAATAATCAAAGTTTGAGTATGTGGTTGGTTAAAATGTATAATTTAATTAATTTTCTTCTCATATTTGTATAAAAATTGACACTTATGACTACATCATTGTAAGTTGGATTATGGAAAAAAATTTGGGATGTCAAACATTTTCCATTTGTAAATATCCTACAAATTAAAAAATGAAAAAAAAAATGTGTAGTTTTTGGATATGTGTTTATCATTTTTTTTTTTTTATGAACATAAACAATTGATATTTCAACTTAAAAAATTAAAAAGTAAAAAACAAACAGATTGGGTTTTTTAGAGATAAAAGAAACCATCTAAATCTTCTATATACTATTAATATAGACTATTTTAATCACATAAAAAAATAGAAATTATATTTAGATATTATCCCTATATATTATGCTATTATATACAACTATAGTTGTAACAAATTAACTATAATATATATGAAAAGTTATATTAAGCTTTTATTTTCAATTAATTGAATTACAATTAACAAACTAACAAATAGCAGTAATGGTCTAATGAGATAGAAATGATAAAAATAAAGAACACAATGATATTTAAAAGTTTTAAATTTACCTAGTTGTACAAAAATCTAATGTTATAGTAAAATCTTGAATTCTCAATAAATTTTCAGGGTAAATTACACCGACACCCCCTAAAGTTTATGTCTATTACAGTTCCCCTCTCACATTTGGAAAATTACACTGACCCCCCTTTGTCAGTGTAATTATTTGACGGTGTTAACTTTTAAGTTAAAATGACATATTTATCCTTAACCTTTACATATACTTTAAACGGTAAATTACATTGACCCCCCCTACACTACAACAAAAACACATTTTAGTGACACCATACTAGTGGCATGTTCTTAAAAAATGTCACAAAAAGAATATTTGGTAGCATTTTTTAGAAAAATGTCATAGAGCCACAAACATACAAGGCTCTAGTGGCATTTCAATTAAAAAAAAGTGTCACTTCACTACAACAAAAATGTCACTACAACAAATTTACACTTTAGTGACACTACACTAGTGGCATGTTTTTAGAAAATGCCACAAAAATAAAAATTGGCATTAAATGTTTTAGAAAAATACCACAGAACCACAAACATATAAGGCTCTAGTGGCATTTCAATAAAGAAATGTCACATCAATTTTATGGCATTTTATAAAATAATGACAAAAAATTATGTTCGTGACATTTACCAACAGATGCCACTAAACTTTAGTCGCAATGGCATTTTTTTTAAAATGTCAGGATACTAGGTAGGTGCAAATTACTTTTTACGGCACTTAGGTGAAAAGTGCCATAAACAAATATTTTATAGCATTTTGAGAAATGTCACTAAGCCAAAAACTTTCCAAGCTTATAATGGCATTTTTGAAAAAACAAAAAATGCCAATATATTTTCTAAATTTTTAAAATGCAGTAAATGATTAAAAATAAATAAATTAAACTCAATATACACTACAGGAAAAAGCACATTCGGCGACTAAATTTCCTGACCAAAAAAAATTTGGCAACATTGGTTGCCAAAAGTAAAGATTTTTGGCGACTAAACAATTTTAGTAGCCAAAAGTCTACAATTGGCGACTAAAAAATAATTTTAGTCGCCAAAAGTGGTCATTTTTAGCACGGGAGAACTAAAATCCTAAAGCGGGAATTAAATTTTTTGGCGACCAAAATTTTGGTAGCTGAAAGTGCATCTTCGGCGACCAAATCTGATTTTGGTCGGCAAAAGTTAAGTTTTTTAGCAACTAAAAAACAATTAGTAGCCCAAAGTATAAAATTGGCGACTAAAAATATTTTTAGTCACCAAAAGTGGTCTTTTTTTATTTTTCTAGTAAATAGTTTATTTTACATAAATTATGTTCAATAAAATAATTATGTTTATATATATACTTTTATATTAATATGGATGTATGTACTATATAAATAATATATGTTGCATATATAATCATGTAGTGGGAAGAGTGTGGTGTATAAGATTTATGATGCGGGAGGTTGGCGGTTCAAGTCTCCGCAAGAGCGGATCAAATTGTTCTACAACGAATTATCGTCATGAATAGTGCCTACCATGACATTAAAGTGTCACTGAAAGGTTTTAGTCTTGATGGTGTAATGACACTTATAAGTGTCACTAACTCTTTTTTTAATGGCGCTTGATAGTGCCACAAATAATATCTACCATGACATCAAAATGTCATTGAAAGTTTTTAGTCATGATGGTGTAGTGGCAGTTGCAAGTATCTACCGTGGCACTAGTATCTACCGTGGCATGGATACAAATGGCACTTGTTCAAAATGTCACAAGACTAAAAAATGTCATTAAACCAATAGTTTTGTGGCACTTTCAAATATCACTAAACTAAGAAAATGTTGTAGTGCTAAGGTTTTCAATTTAATACGGATCCCCCCCGACATTTAAAAAAAAAAACTAATTTAATAAAAATAAATATGAAGAAATATATTTAATTTGTAAAAAATGATTTCTAACCACTTGAAAGATAAAAATTATATAAAAATGATAATTGTTTTTTTATTTTTTATTTCTTAACCAAATTAATTTTTAATTTTTTAAAAAAAATTCTAAAAATCAAACCATACATAACCTAAAAATCTTTTGATAAGTTATTTCTTACGTTGGTAACTTATTTAATTATTTGTTAATTTTACGATATTTTTACCATCTGAGGCCTGTTTGGTAACCATTTCGTTTTCAGTTTTCAATTTATATTTACAAAAATTTTAAAAACTATCATAAAAACTTGTTTGATAATTTTTTTGGTTTATAAATAGTTGTTTCAATTTATAAATTTGAGGAAAAACGTAAATTCAAAAGATAAGTTGACGTTGATTTTTTAAATAGAAATTTTAAAATTTGACTAACAAATTTTTTTTTTCAACTAATATTAACCGAGGGGGCAATTAATAATGCTATTTTAAACCTTGGGAAGAGATTGTAATTTCTAAAATGTAAGGGGTGTCAATGTAATTTACCCAGTGAGGGAAAATTTGGTATTTAAATAAATTAAATTGCTGACATCAACAAAATCTGTTAGTTGACTTAACAGTCAACTAACTGAGGGAGCAATCTGTAATGAAACTTTAAACCTCAGGGAGGCGGATGTAATTTCCAAAAGGTGAGGGGAGAACTGTAATAAACATAAATCTTAGGGGATCTCCTTGAAATTTACCCTTTTTTATAAGATAAAATGACAATAAAAAATAAAAAATTTGATACTCATTTTTTTTACTTCAATTCTATGGTCTTCATTGAAAAAAACAAAATCCGATCAAAATCATTGGCATGGAATGGACATAGATATTTCGATTGCAACCATAATCACCAATAATCCTTCTCTACTATGCAAACCTATAAACAAATACATAAACCTCATTAAAACCGAAACCAAAACCAAACTAACAATAGAGAAACAGAATCATACAAGGAAAAAATAAAATTAAAAAATAAATAAATTTATAGAGTAAGAGAATGTTACTTCCAACAATTTAAACCTCACCTAACCCAATCTGTTCGCTCTTCTGCTAGTGCATGCGAAGTTTAGGAGTTGGGATGACTAATCAAATTATTCTTTAAATAAGGCTTGAAAATTAATTAATTTTTCTCATTAAGTGATTTAAAATTTTGATATATATACATCAGAAAAATAAATAATTATATTACTAAATCATAATTCAAATTTAGATATTGTCATATTTTTTTAGATCTATATCTAAATTCTCATCTTTTTTATTTTTGTGTGGTTTCTATTCGGGTTTTTTTTTTTTTCAATTTATTTAAGATTGAGTTGTGAGTTTCTTTTTTTCTTTTTTTAAATTTAATTTATCTATGATTTCTATTTGTTTTTAATTATTATTATTTAGGTAAGTTATGATGTGAGTTAGATATGTGAATTTTATTGATTTAAAATATAATGGTGGGAGATATTTTCAAATTATATTTGTTTAGATAAACTTTAAATATTTTTAAAACTTAAAATTGGATATTGAGATGCAAAAGAAAGATTTTAACTGAATAAATAAAAATCAAATTTATTAATTTTATATATTTGTATATCTGATTTTTGTTTTTTGTTTTTTTTTTTTTTTTTTGTTATATTATAATATAATATATAAGATATAGATAGATATCTAGAACTTGCATGAAAAATATTATTTAATTTTTTGGGAAGAGAGAAGAAAGACAAGTTTTAATATTATTAATTTTTTTTTTGGAAATCGGTGAGAAAGATTAGGATGGAGAGATTATGAAATATTTTTGTTATTAAATAAATAAATCAGTCAATAATTTTTTTAATCTATTTTATAAATTAAAAAATCAATAATTTTAGAAAATTGATTAATTTGTCTCATTAAGTGATTTAAAATTTTGATAAATATATATTAAAAAAATAAATAATTATATTACTAAATCATAATTTAAATTTAGATGTTATATCTTTTTGAGTTCCATAGCTAAATTCTTATCTTCTTTATTTTTGTCTGTAGTCATAGTGTATGGGAGAAATTGAAAAGAGTGCTGCAGTAATTATGAGAGAAATCAAAAAGGTTTGTGGGTTAGGAGAAGTCAATAAATACTGAGATTTTTTTTAACTCAAAAAATTAAAAAATTAGGATTAGGATATTAGAGCTCCCACAAAACTTATAGATTAGAAACTTTTTTTTTCCTTATATAATATATAGATATATATAGATATGATCTTTGTAATATATCTCTTGTGCCAATTTTTAATCTCTACATACCTACCTGTATTAATTTTACCCTTTAATTTTTCACTTTTATGTCAATTTAATTTGATGAATAACATCAATTAATAAATTTGTCAAAAATTAAAGATAAAATAGTTAATTCCATTGGATTAATTCAGTTGACCACTCTTATATGCTTTCATTTAAAAAGTCACTTACCAAAGTGAATTCGGATCACTTATTTTCTTCGTGCATTACTTCATATTTTCTATTTCCTTGAATTTGATTAGTTCGTAAAATCAGTTTTTACTGACTTGACAAACTTATGAACCAAAAAATAATTTTTTTTAAAAAAAACATAAAAATGTGTAGAAATAAAGTGGTGATCTTAGATTATGACATCGCATACTTAAGGAAGGCAAAGTAAAGCACTCAAGCAAACAAAATATCATGGGAGTCCAAAGTGGAGTTTACCTTGGTCTAATGCACAAGTGGTCTGCATGACTTATTTGGAATATGTAGAGAATGAATAGTAGTGATAAAAGAGCAATTGGAAAATAGGGTTTTGTCAAATTGATGGTTTTAAAGTGAAGCACTTTAGTTTCGTATGGAAGCAATTCAAGAATTGTGTTTTAATCTAAGGCAAATAAAAGTCATAATATGAGTTTTCTTTTTTTTTTCTCTCTCAGAGAATGTGTTTGTCTCATGTCTCGTATATTTACAATCATATAATTTAATTTTTTATTTTTAATTTACAGATAAATAATAGAATAAAGTTTTGTTTGATTGAATATTTTGATTTTTTTTTTTATTTTTTATTTTTTGAAAAAAATAGAAATTAGTGACAAAAATACCAAAAAATATATTTTTGAATTTTCAAAAATTATTCCAATCCCAAAAAGAAAAAAGTTATATGAAAAGAATGAAAACGTAACCACAATTTTAATTATTCCACTGGATTCAATTTCTAGAACTCTAAATTTTTTTGCATATAGTTATATACATCAATAATTTTTGTAATTATTTACAACTAGACTCTCCTTGGTCAACCAAATATTTTGTATTTGGGTCAGACTACACTATCCTCTAGTGGACTCTCATGGAAAGTTGCTATCCAATGAGTTTGTGGGCCCAACAGCCCACCATTGACCTTGGGCCACCCTTTTGGTTTCTTCCATGATCATGATGCATGTATGTAAGCCTTCGTTTGGGAAGCCCAAACTTGGGCTTTCATGGTTATTTTAGCCACAAAAAAATAAAATAGGTTTTTTTAGCTCAATAAGACAAAATATCACATTCAACCTATAATCATTACATTCTTTTTCTCACACAAAAACTAAAAAAGCCAAAAGTCCTTCTCAAACTAAGCTTTTTAGCCCTAAGCTAAAATAACCAAAAAAATCAAAAAATCAACCCACTTCCCAAAAGAATGCTATATTTGTTACTTTGGACTCTCTAAGCATGCCCGGCTGTTCATTCCACAATTTCTTCCAAAAATGTCAAAAAAAAATTAATAATAATATGTTGGATACTTATATCTTTAAAAAAAAAAAAAAAATTGAAAACAAATGAGAGGAGGGTTAGTGTTCGTAGGTGGTTGTTGGGGTTGGAGGTGGGGGTCATCGAAGGTGGTGACCAATGGCTAGAGATGGAGGTTGCCCAATAGTTGTGGTTGCTTGTGGCAGTGATCGAAGGTGGGAGTGGCCAAAGACGGGTGATCAATAGTGGTGATGAACAATAGGTGTTGTTCGAACAGGGTAAGGAAGTGTGGAAGGAACAAAATTCAAGCCTCATTTGGGAATCAATTTTTTTAGTGGCTTTTTATTTTTCTAGCTTTTTTATGAGGTAAAAAAAAATTAATGTGTTTGAAAATAAATTTTTGTAATTGTATAAAAAATTATAAATTACTGAGAGTTTTACTTTTTTTTAGTGGCTTTTTCATCATCATCATCATTATTATTATTATTATTATTATTATTATTATTATTATTATGTGTGTGTGGCTATTTTAGCTGCCAAAAAAAAAACAAAAAACAAAAACACCTTATTTTGAAAACAAGTGAAAATTACTATAATCTAGTAAATTTTGTAAATAGTTTACATTTTTTTTGTAATGAATTTTTTATTTTATTTTTAATCTAATATTTAAAATTTTATAAACATAAATAAAAATTGTAAACTTAACCATATGGGACTTAAATCTTTCTCCACTTATTGTGGGGAATTGGCTCAAGCTTCTCTTTTTTTTATTTCACCATGAAGAAAGAAGAAGGAAATAGAAGAATGATTTCTCTCTTTAGCTTGAAGATGGAAGCTCCTTGAATGATCCAAAACCAAGAAACAAACTACATCTTGGATTGAAGTTCTATGAAAGTCATGTATGGAAGCCTTCCGAACGCGTCCGAAACGTGGTGAAATTGCCATCACCCCCTACACATCTCACCCTCGGTGGAAGCTTATAAATAGATAAGTAAGTTATTGTATTTTGATATGCAAACATTGAATTGAAGAAGTAGAGAGTAGTGAAGAAACACCGAGTGAATTTGTATCTCTTCAAAATATATAGAATTTCCGCTACTCGTAGATGTAGGCTATTGCCGAAACCACATAAATCTCTAAGTATTTCTCTCTTGTGTGTTTTGTTTGCATTAATCTGTGACTCCTTGACCCAACATATCTAGGCCCCGTTTGTTTTGAGAAGTAGAATGGAAGAGATTCATAGTGAGGGGATTAATAATGAGCGGATTGATAATGAGGGGATTAAGTAAAATTGTGTTTGTTTTGATGATAGTTGTTAGTGTAGGAATTGTTAAATTATTTCTATATAAAATAATAAAACAAATAAAAAAATATAAAAAATTAAACATTAATATTTTTAAAAAAATCCCAATATATAAAAAATAAAAATAAAAATAAAAATTTCTAATTCCCTCACTATTTTTCTAATACCATCTCTACCTCCTCTATCTCAATCCCCCTTCCAATCTCCATTTATATCACCTCCTCCATCCTAATCTCCTCCCCAACTCTACAAACAAACACAATACTAAATAACCCTACCTCCATCCTAATCTCCTCCCATCTATTTAACCCCAAAACAAATGGTGCCCTAAGGTGAAAAAGAAACATAGCTAGGTTTCATGTGAGTGCCTCTCTCTTCATAAAATGGGTTGGTTGAATTTATTTTTTATTTAATTTTTTTTAGAAATTAATGGTTGAATTGAAAACAAAGCCAATGATCCAACTTCTTAATTTAATTTTTATATCAGATCCAAACTAAAAAAATAAAAATGTAATTTTCATCCAACCATAAGTATGTATATACGTATCAATCATTGTCTGCCCGAAACTAATTCAAATGTGCATAATTAAACACGTCAATCTATCAATCGTTCATACCTAAAAATCAATTGAAAAAATTACAAATCAGTAAGAAAGTAAAAAAATATTTGTATTTTTATGGTTATGTAAATTTTTTGTATGTATGGTATAAATCCTTCATGTGTGTCAGAATGCATAAAAAAAGATTTTATCTATAGTGTAATTATTTTTTTATTATCCCACTGATTTATAATTTCTCCAATCAATTCTTTTGATTCACTGATCATATAAAAATTATGGTAAATTATAGTCGTATCTCCAAAAGTTTGAGAAAAATAAAATTAAGTCCACACTTTTGAGATAATTGCATTGGCATTTTTTTAGTAGGGTTAAGAGGACCAAAACTAATGTAGATAGTGGGTAAATACTGAAATAAATATATATGTATATATAAAACATACATTTTAGTTTTTTTGAAAAACAACAACAACAACATATGACTAACAAATTATTAATAAAAAAAAGGTCTAACTGTTGTGTAAATTTAAACTTCAAGATAAATCAATACCACAATGTCAGAAATATGAATCTAATTAATAAATTTTCCAAACCTCAGAGAAGTTGAGTGTAATTTACCTAAAAACTACATCCTTGAAAATCCAAAATTTCATTTAATTAAAGAGGGGGCTTGTCTCCAGTTTAACAAATTGGACTGGTTTTGCATAGTTGTAGGCATATTTTGGTTTTATTTTGGCGATTTAGGTTGATGGCATCTTGATCGGGTTAGAATTCTGTTAAAAAGATGAATAACAAGTATAATTTTGATAATAAATTTATATATATATATATATTTTACACGCAAACATAAACAACTCATGTGAATGATGAATTTGATATTTTATATTAATGATTTATTTGACATACTCTATAAATTGAACAGTTCTGATCATTTAAATAAAATCTTCATTGGTTAGCTTTCATTTAATTTTTATTTTACAATCATACATAGAGGTTTTGTTTTTATAAATAATTTTGTATGAGATTTTGAAACTCTCATATATCTCTCCTTAAAAGTATTTTTTTATAAAATATATAGATATATCGATAATTTCAATCTCACTCTTACTGCTCCTTAATACAAAAAATATGAGATAATTATGATAATTTTAAATTTGTATTTAAAACTTATAAATTATGAGATAGATTATTATAATTTTAAATTTATATTGAGTCAATTTTAAATTTAAATTAATAGATTGTTTTCTATATTTAGTGACAGTTTAAAGTTTAATAAAATAAAATTTAAAAGTTTTAATTAATTAATTTTTGTGTAAGTTCACTAATCTTTTGACTTAACTGATTAAGCTAAACTGTTTTTGGTTTGAATAATTTGCTGATTTAACCGTGATTTTAGTAATTTTACATGATACGATGATTCTTTCTTACTCATTAAGTTTTTGAAATTTCTTTAATTATTTCTTTTTCAAAAACCAATATGATAATTTTTTAAAATTCATATATTTTTATTCTAAAACAGTGAAGTATTAAAACTATGTCATTTTTTTTTATAACAAAGAGTAATTTTAATTATTAATTATCAATATAACAATTTTAATATATCTATATTATATATTATAGTAAAGAAACATTTGAAACAAAACTCTTAAATTTATATATAAAATTTTATTTATGAGAGACAAAATATAAAAAAATTAAATATAATTATCATATTTTTAATAAATAATATATTATTTTATCTCGTGCATAGCACAGGTAATATGCTAGTATACTTTCATTTAAAAAGTCACTTACCAAAGTGAATTCCGATTACTTTCTTTTGTGCATTATTTTATATTTCCTTGAATTTGATTAGTACAAACTTATGAACCAAAAAATAATTTTTTAAAAAAAAACATAAAAATGTGTAGAAATAAATTGGTGATCTTAGATTATGACATGGCATGCTTAAGGAAGGCAAAGTAAAGCACTCAAGCAAATCATGGGAGTCCAAAGTGTAGTTTACCTTTGCCTAGTGCGCAAGTAGTCGGCGTGACTTATTTGATATGACAAGAAGGGCAAGAAAGTAAACTACATGTAGAGAATGGTAGTGATAAAAGAGTAATTGAAAAATAGGGTTTTGTTAAATTGATGGTTTTAAAGTGAAGCGCTTTAGCTTCCTATGGGACGCAACTCAAGAATTGTGTTTCTAATCTAAGGCATATAAAAGTCATGAGTTTTCTTTTTTTTTTTCTTTTTCTTTTTTTTTTTCTCTCTCTCTCTCTCTCATAATGTGTTTGTCTCATGCCTTGTATATTTGCAATTATATAATTTAATTTTTATTTTTAATTTACAAATAAATATTAGAAATAAAAGTTTTGTTTGATTGAACTTTTAGATTTTTTTAATTTTTTTTGAAAAAAAATAGAAATTAGCGACAAAAATAAATACCAAAAAATATATTTTTGAATTTTCAAAAATTATTCCAATCCCCCCAAAAAAAAGAAAATAATTATATGAAAATAATGAGAACGTAACCACAATTTTAATTATTTTTAATTATTCCACTGGATTCAATTTCTAGAACTCTAAAAAATTTTGCGTATAATTATATACATGCATCAATAATTTTTGTAATTATTTACAACTAGACTCTCCTTGGTCAACCAAGTATTTTGTATTTGGGTCAGACTATCCACTAGTGGACTCTCATGGAAAGTTGCTATCCAATGAGTTTGTAGGCCCAACAGCCCACCATTGACCTTGGGCCACCCTTTTGGTTTCTTCCATGATCATGATGCATGTATGTATAGTTGGAGAAAATTACCTCTAAGTCCTGTTTGAAATATGTATATATTATTTAATCTAACAATTTTTTTAGTAGACTCAAAAGTTCTACACGTTTTCCTCTTTCTCTCTCTCTCTGTGTTTTCTCTTATTCTTTATGTTTTCATCTCTCTTTTTTTTTTTTTGTATTTTCCTCTCCTTCTCTTTGTCATGTCCAACAACCGGTGATCACACATTTCTTATTCTCTTTCTCTTTCTAATATATAGTCACCGACGACCACCATTGATTGGAGTTCACCGACAACCACCAACCATCAATATCAACTCGTTACTTCCTTCTCACCGACGACGAAGAAGATGAGTAGATCTACTCAAATCTGATGTAGATCTACTCAGATCTATATGAGATTCGACTAGATCTAAACCAAAAATAGTTGTCGGAGTATAATATTCTTTCTATATCTATTCTTTCCTTCGATTTCTCAATTTTTCTACCTTTTCTCTGTCACACACGTCTATTTTTCTGTGTTAATGGAGAAAAATTTTCAAATTCTAAATAAGTTGTTTTTAAGTTTTAGTTACAGACGGTGAAAACTGTAAAATTTTACAGTTTCAACTTTTTGTGCTGAAATGAATCACGCTTTAAAATTGTAAAATTTTATAATTTCATAACATTCTTTAGAACTGTAAAATTTTACAGTTTTATAACATATTTTTTCAGCTTAATAGAATAATGCTTTGAAACTGTAACATTTTACAATTTCAAAGCTTACTTTTCAGTTTGATCAATATTACAGATTATTTTCTTAAAGCCTACAAAAATTAAAAAATAATATATACTTTTTCCCATTGTTGTTTGTTGTTGTTATGTTTTTTAACTATAATTTCTCCATTTATTCTTCTTCTTTTTTCTGATAATATTCTGAATATTTCAGTGAGTCTCCGATGATGTTCTTATCATTTTTTAATGGCGTTCAAAACACTCCGGCGACTTTTCGGTGATGTTGCATATTCTGGCGAGTCTTCGGTGAGTCTGGCGGAAGTCGTTGGATATAACAACATTTTTAAAGTTATAAAAATAAAAATAAAAAAAGAGTTTTTGGTAACAATTAAAAATATGTAAGACTAATTAGTGTAAGTATTTTATTTTAGGATTAGATGGATTTTGAACTTTGTGTATTGGTGCAAGTATTTTTCATATAGTTATATACATACATCAATATTTTGAAATTATTTACAACTAGACTCTCCTTGGTCAACCAAATATTTTGTATTTGGGTCAGACTATACTATCCACTAGTGGGCTCTCATGGAAAGTTGCTATCCAATGAGTTTGTGGGCCCAACAGCCCACCATTGACCTTGGGCCACCCTTTTGGTTTCTTCCATTATCATGATGTGCATGTATGTATATTTGTCACTTTGGACTCTCTAAGCATGCCCGGCTGTTCATTGCACAATTTCTTCCAAAAATGTCAATAAAAAATTAATAATAATATGTTTGATACGAATATCTTTTTTTTTTTAAAATTGAAAACAAATGAGAGGTGGGTTAGTGTTCGTAGGTGGTTGTTGGGGTTGGAGGGGGAAGAGGGGGGTCATGGAAGGTGGTGATCACTAGCTAGAGATGGAGGTTGCCCAACAATTGTGGTTGCTTGTGGCGGTGATTGAATGTGGGAGTGGCCAAAGATAGGGGTGATCGGTAGTGGTGATGAACAATAGGTGTCGTCCGGACAGGGTAAAGGAGTGAGGAAGGAACAAAATTCAAGCCTCATTTGGGAATCAATTTTTTTAGTGGCTTTTTATTTTTATAGGTTTTTTATGAGGCGAAAAAAAATTATTCAGTGTATTTGGTTTCAGTTTTTTGAAAACTAAGTTTTTTGATTTTTCGTTTTTTTTTTTGTTTTTAGTGAATATTTTTTAAATTTTAAACATTTTTTTTTTTTACTTTTTTAGATGCACCTTACTTAGATATATTTAAAAAGTAAAAAATTTGTGAAAAAATATTTTAAAAAATTAATAAATACATAAAATACAAAAAATGTACTGAATTCTCGTTTTTTTTTTTTGTATTTTTGGTATTTAGTGAATTTTTAAAAGGTTTTTTTCATAAATTTTTTACTTTTTAGGCATATTTATGTTAAGTATATCTAAAAATTTAAAAAATTACTTAAAATATTAAAAATATTCAGTAAAAACAGAAAAACATGAAAAACAAGAAAGTAGAATTTTCTGAAAAGTGTTTTTAGAAAACTCTAACCAAACAAATTTTCATTATTATTATTATTATTATTTTTTTAATGTGTGTGTGGCTATTTTAGCACAAAAAGAAAAAGGGGTAAATTACACTGACACCTCCTGAGGTTTATATTTATTACAGTTCCCCCCTCACATTTGGGAAATTACACTGACCCCATTGTCAATGTAATTATTTGACGGTGTTAATTTTTAAGTTAAAATGACATATTGCCCTTAACCTTTACATATACTTTAAAGGGTAAATTACATTGACACCCCCTAAAGTTTCAATTTAATACGGATCCCCATTGACATTTAAAAAAAAAAAAAAAACTAATTTAATAAAAATAAATATGAAGAAATATATTTAATTTGTAAAAAATTATTTCTAACCACTTGAAAGATAAAAATTATATAAAAATGATAATTATTTTTTATTTTTTATTTTTTATTTCTTAACCAAATTAATTTTTAATTTTTAAAAAAAATTTCTAAAAATCAAACCATACATAGCCTAAGAATCTTTTGATAAGTCATTTCTTACGTTGATAACTTATTTAATTATTTGTTAATTTTACGACATTTTTACCATCTGAGACTGTTTGGTAACCATTTCGTTTTCCGTTTTCAATTCATATTTATAAAAATTTAAAAAACTGTCATAAAAACTTGTTTGATAATTTTTTTGGTTTATAAATGGTTGTCTCGGATTATAAATTTAAAGAAAAAACGTAAATTCAAAAAATGAGTTTACGTTGGTTTTCAAAAAAAAATTTAAAAATTTGACTAATAAAATTTTTTTTCAATTAATTTTTTTTTTCAATGAATTTTTTTTTCAACAAGTACTAACCGAGGGGACAATTGGTAATGCTGCTTTAAACCTTGGGGAGGGGATTGTAATTTCTAAAATGTGAGGGGTGTCAATGTCATTGACCCATAGAGGGCAAAATTACTATTTAAAAAAAATTAAATTGCTGACATCAGCAAAATCTGTTAATTGACTCAACAGTCAACTAACTGAGAAAACAATGTGTAATGAAATTTTAAATCTCAAAGAGGGGGATGTAATTTCCAAAAGGTGGTGGGAGAATTGTAATAAATATAAATCTTAAGGGGTGTCAGTGTAATTTACTCCCAAAAAAACTCCTTATTTTGAAAACAATTGAAAATTACTATAATTTAGTAAATTTTGTAAATAGTTTACATTTTTTTTTGGAATGAATTTTTTATTTTATTTTTAATCTAATATTTAAAATTTTATAAACATAAATAAAAATTGTAAACATAACCATATGGGACTTAAATCTTTCTCCACTCCTTCTGGGGAATTGGCTCAGGCTTCTCTTTTCTCTATTTCACCAGGAAGAAAGAAAAATGAAATAGAAGAATGATTTCTCTTTCTAGTTTGAAAATGGAAGCTCTTTGAATGATCTAGAACCAAGAAACAAACTACACCTTGGATTGAAGTGTTGGACAATTTTCACTATATTTAAAAATAAATTATATTTGTGCACTTAATAACAAACGGAATATAGAAGAAATAAAGGAAATGAGAGAATTTATTTGATTACAAAAATCAAACCAGAAAATAAAATAAAATAAATAAAACAAATTTTTATTTTGTTACTAAAACAAAATCAAAATCTGAAACAGGAAAATAATAAAACAGAAAATAAATGAATTACTTACCAAATTAATTTCTTGAACAAATTTTCTGATCAAGTCCAGTGTTTAACACTGTGTCCTTAAGACAGATTCGTCCTCTCCACGGTGCTTTTAGATTGTGGACGTCTATCTCCTACGATAAAATGATCAACAACAAACAATAGCAGCACTATAAATTGTTTGCACAACTACACTCTTTCTCACAAGAAAATAATGTAGCAAAATACAGAGATCAAAAGCAGAATTTTTGGACGAAAATTGGAGTGTGAAACCCAAATGAGGGACTGTCTATTTATATAGGAAAATAGTGGTTGTTTGGTTTGAATCTAACAGGTACGGTACCTGTTCGGTTCAATTTAAACAGATACAAATCTGTTTGAATTTAAATTTTAAACAAGTAAGGGTTTTTCTTGAACTAAACTATTCGGATAGATTTTGAAATTTTTACAGAAGGTTCGGACATATTTGAAAAATTTCCAACGACCAAAATTTGAATTTAAACAGTCAGATTTTATTTTACTAAAAAATAAATTAAATTCAAATATTTTTGACCCAAAAAGATAGGTATTGGGCTAGACAAGCCCAACCCAAACTCACACTACGCACACGTCCCAGCCCGACCGACCGAACGGACGGCGGCGCGCACGTATGTGGTTATTTTTGGGTCCAATGGGTCTAGCCCATTTTGCCCATAACCTCTCCCTTCTACAAACTTAGGGTGCCCCTTGAGGCCTTCCCCAAGTTATAATCCCAAGTTTTATAAATCTATAAATTTATTCCCACCAAACCAATGTGGGACAAGCCTTCATTCAAACCTGAAGGAATTTCTACCAAAAACTCCATTTCCATGGAGCTCACTTTGGCTTCAATTTCTCATTCACCCGATAATGGTTTTGAGCAACCAAATATACCACGTGAATCATAACGCGTATAGAACGCATTACCACTTAGACCCGCCAAATTTGGCACATGGATCCTACCTAAAAAAAGACCAAAGTTTTGGAAAAATTTAATTTTTGTAAAAACCATTTCTAACAATCCCTCACATGAGTGCAATTTGATGACAACGAAAATGCAACAATATGCAGAATTTGTCGAAAGAGTATAAATCGAAAATATCTTGCATCAGAATAGGTAGCTTTCGGCCTTGAACCTTCTCTAGTGATAACCTATCAGACTTACTAGCTAACCAATGGACGCAATGCCTTGAATTGTTCAGCCGTTTGTGTAAGCCAAGATAATAGATTTCACACAAAAAATCTTTTGACACATCGTGGTTCTCACAGTTGTGTTCATTTTGGCCTTGAATGCTCCTGGTTGTTCATGAGTGCTTCTAGAGAATTTAGCCTCTTCATTCTCATAGAACCGGCCTTAGTTCGACACTCATATAGGTGATTTGTATTGTGAGTATCTCCTTATACTCGTCTTGATTTTTATGCCTAAATCAAGATATAAGTAATCATTAAAAGCAAAACTTATCCTTAAACCCCTGCATACAACATATGTTGCAAATATCACTCTCACCATAGGAATGGGTAGGGAATTTTAATCCCTTGGTAATTTCTGACGAGGCACACATAACTTAGTTGTCCCTTTGAACTTAGTTCTTGGGATCTCTAGTCATATAAGTAGGGTTACCATTATAATGACTCTTAAGTAATAGGCTTTAATCACATCCCCTTCGATGAACTATACGCTTACTCTTTTGTCAAACCTTTTGTTAACGGATCCGCAATATTCTCTTTAGATTTTATATAATCTATAAAGATTATTCCATTTGAGAGCAATTGCCTTACGGTATTACATTGACGACGAATATATCGTGACTTACCATTACACATATGATTTTATGTCCTGCCTATTGCAGATTGACTATCACAATGAATGCAAATAGCTAGCACAGGTTTTGGCCACATTGGAATGTCTTCTAAGAAGTGACGAAGCCATTCTACTTCTTCTCCTACTTTGTCTAAAGCAATGAACTCTGATTCCATTGTGGATCATGTGATGCATTTTGTTTCGTGGATTTCCAAGAACAGCAGCGCCTTCCAGAGTAAAGACATATCCATTAATGGATTTTGAATCTTTAGTATCCGATATCCGATTGGCATCACAATAACCTTCTAGTACTGCAAGATATCGAGTAAAATTCAAACCATGATCACGGGTAAATCTTAGATATCTAAGAACCCGAATGATCGCTTTCCAATGGTCTTCTCCGAGGTTACTAGTGTACCTACTTAATTTACTGACAGCATAAGCTATATCAGGACGAGTACAATTCATTAGGTACATTTGGCTTCCAATGATTTGGGAGTATTTTAACTGAGATACCGCATCACCTTTATTTTTCGATAAATAAAGACTGATGTCTACATGTGTTCTAGCTACATTCATATCATCCTTGATAAATTTACCAAGAATTTTCTCAATATAATATGATTGAGATAATGCATATCCGTCATATGTTTTAGTAATTTTCATTCCTAATATTACATCTGTGACCCCCATATCTTTCATATCAAATCTTTTGTTAAGCATTTGCTTAGTTGATTTAATCATGTTTTGACTACTTCCAATGATAAGCATGTCATCCATATAAAGACAAACGATGACATAACATTTGTCAGTGTTTTTAACATAGACGCACTTGTCACATTCGTTTATCTTAAACCCATTAGTAAGTATAGTATGATCAAATTTTTCATGCCATTGCTTAGGTGCTTGTTTTAATCCATAAAGAGATTTTACAAGCCGACAAACTTTCTTTTCTTACCCTAGCACTACAACTTCTTCGGGTTGCTCTATATAGATCTCTTCATTTAGATCACCGTTTAAGAAAGCTGTCTTAACATCTATTTGATGTATTTTTAAATTATACAACGCTGCTATAGCAATAAGCATGCGAATGGATGTTATTCTTGTCATAGGGAAATATGTGTCAAAATATTTCAGACCTTCCTTTTGTTTGTAACCTTTTACCGCAAGTCTTGCTTTACATTTGTCTATTGAACCATATGCTTTCATTTTTCTCTTGAATATCCATTTATATCCAAGAGGTTTAGAACCCGGTGGAAGATCCACCAATTCCCAAGTATGATTTTGCATAATGGACTCAATTTCATTATTAACAGCCTCTTTCTGCAAAGGTGCTTCAGGACTTGTCATTTCTTCCTTAAAGCTTTGAGGTTCATTTTCTAACAGGTATGTCACAAAATCTGGACCAAAGGATTTTGATGTTCTTGCTCTCTTATTTCGTCTTGGTTCATCATTAGTTAAATCCTGTTGGTCGATACCATTACTAATCTCTTGTGTTTGATTGTCATTAGTCTCTTAACTTTGTATACAATTATAAGTTCTTTTCTGTAAACTTAATTCCCGTCCTTTCTTGTAAGGATAGACATGTTCAAAAAACACAACTGTAACATGCCCGAGGGGTACCCGCGCGCGTTAAACAGTTCGGACTCCCGAGATCTCTTTGATCTAGTCTCACGAGTGCATTGTGAAACACAGATGAGAGTCCAGATTTGAAAACTTTTATTGAAAATCCATTTTATTGCAATTTTGTTAAAAATGGACTGCGTCATCAGATCTCAGAGTCGCCACCTAATATTTTGGGAAATTAGGAAACCCATGACTCGGTGCCAAGGCCACTGTTCGTCGTAACCAAGGATGGTTGGCTCGGAACCTTAGGTATGAGAGAGGAAGGTCAATAATGAGCACCCCCGCTCACCCGATCAAAAGATCGGCCTCTATTAAACCATGATATGACTTTTATTTTTTTTATATGTTCATGTTCTGATTATTTTAATAAATCCTAAAATTTACTATGTGAAGCATACAAGTGTAGACTAGTTTGCTCAAATTGGAACAATTCAATTTCATGTTTGTTTTTCGAAAAGGGTTTGAATTTGCCACTTGACAAAGTGGGCTTAAAGTTTGTGAATTTTGCCACTACGAAGTGGGCTTAAAACGTACATTCATTGAATCATTCCAATTCAGGAAACAAGCCTTCATCCACAGGCATTCAAATAGTTTATCACTTAAGCAAATAGCCACATGGTAGGATGCTAAACATAATAAGAAAATCACACACAAATGGGATGCTAAAGCATAAAAACTTACATATTTACCGACGTCCCGCGAACAGCTACAAAACAAAGTTAGTAAAACATGCATGATCTTATATACAAAATCCTAATGCAATTCACTCATGAGATGCACTAAAGATTCGGCTTCTAAAATATGGCATGTGAATCATCTCAAAACATAGGATAGCGTACAGAATCACAGAAGAATTGATTAAATCCACACATGTAAATGTAGCCGAATCTTAATGCATGAGACATAAATGTAAAGCATGGATATGCATGGCATGTCAGATATATACATACACACAGTTAGGGAAAGCGATAAAAGAATGGGATAGAAAGAAGCGGGGTGGGGGATTATTACAACACTGTAAATATTACAGATCCGAATGAAGAGAGAGGAAGAAATAATAAAATAAAAATAAAATCTCACAAAAACTCAAAATAAAAATAAAAATAAAGAACTTCATCACTGGCACATTCCACTCCTTTTCGCATGTCCCGGGTTCCACAACACCACATGATTCACATTTTCCAGATTCAAGCGGCAAACCAAGGAACGGATTTGAAATCTGACTAGCATGGCTTATAGGGAAATCACTATTGGATGATGTGCAGATTTCCTGATAGTGTAGAGAGGGAAAGAATGACTATCTCCTCTTCAGAACCTCGGAGTTGTACCTGTCGAGAGAGAGAGAGAGAAGTTGGTCTCAATCTGTGTATGCTTCGTGGTCTCCTCCTTCTTCGATTTGACCCACCACTCCATACTGCTGCTGCATGGGTCTGCCTCCGAAATATAGATTGGAATGAGCCTCAGCGACGGCGAATCACGACGGTCATGGTTGGTGGTACAAGTGGGAAGGCAGCATCGCTGGAATAGCGACGGGATGGTGAAGGCAGTCAGCGGCTGGTTTGGACATATGGTGGTGGTGTTGGTTGCGGCTGGTGGCCTGAGAAGGTGGTGGAGGGGCTGAACCTGTGGGAAGAGAGAGAGGGAGTGTAGAGAGTGAAGAGGTTGGTGCCGTGTGTGGTGTGTATGTGAGTGAGTCTGTATGCTGAGTGTATGTGGGTGATATGTGTGCTGTGTGTAGATCTATCTATGGATGCATGTGTGTGTTGGGTCTGTGTGCATGTGTGATGGTAGATGTGGTGTATCAACCGTGTGTGTATGCCGTGTGTTGAGTGTGCATGGGGGTGTGTTGGTGTGTGTGGTGTGCCAAGAGAGGGGGAGGGAGAGATCCGTGCCTCAGTGTCTCCATATCAGTGTTGAAGCTCTAGTGTGTGTATGGAAGGAGAGAGAGAGCTGGGTTTGGTCTTTCTGTGTGTGTCGGTGTGTTGTGTGTGCGTGAGTGCTGCTGTGAGTGTGTATTTGTGGAGAGAGAGAGACCCAGCTAGAGTAGTGTGCCTGTGTCTATGTGTGCTGTCTCTCCCGTGGGTGTGTGTGTGAGTGTGTATGCATGTGTAGTGTCTGTGTGTTGGATGTAGTGTGTGTCTCAGTGCATGTGTATCTCCCCCCCTTTACATTTTTCAACACCCCAAAACTCTAGAGAGAGAGAGAGTGGGTCTGTTTCATATTTTTTTGTTTCTTACCCCCTCCTCCCCTTCACCAATCTAGCACATGGAAGCTTTGTAGAGAGCAATCTCCCCCGCTCAATGATTCATTCCACCCCCTCAGAACCTAATCATCATCTCCTCTATTCTCTTTTGAAAAACAATATTCTCTACCACCTCTCTTCATTTGATGCCGTGGTCCCTCATAGATATGCTTTTATCCTCCACCTCAACCCATCATCATAATGTTTCCATCATATATTCCACCCAAATAAAAAAACAAACATCACCTTATTATTCTTTTCTTTTCTTTTTTTTTCTCTTTTTTTGTTTTATTATTTTCTTTCTTTTTTTATTAAATATTTATCAATTTATATAAAACACACCTAAAACAAATGTACACACACATAAATTTATATAAAAAAATATAAAATTATAAAATACTACAAATTAATAACATATTAGTGATGGCCAAAATGGGTGAGGTTTGGAATTAAAGCTTCAATTTGATTTTTGGCTGAGAAATTCATATATTCCAATTTTCATCATGGGGTGTTTAAAAAAACGTGCCCAAGTCTAAGGGCCGGTCAAAATGGGGTGTCTACAGTTGCCCCTCTTTGACACAGCTCGAAGTCATAAAGTGACGTGAGTGAATGTCAAAGCCCGAAGACGACCCTTTTGACGAGGCCGTAAGACTTGGGCAATCAAACAAGATGCAATGCATGTGGTTGAACCCGAAGGTTGCCTACGTATCCTTTTGTAAGGAATCAAACCAGCGTAGTTCAGGGGCAAGATTGCAAAGGATATGCTCAAAATGCAGTTTGAAAGTTGGACTTACACGCTTCGCGAAGCCGGTTGTTTGAAAATTCATGATTTATACAATGCAATGCAATGTCATGGAGTGCTGGCTATGTTTACAACTTTCCCTATTCTCTAACAGGGTGACAGACTAGGTTGGTTCAATTTCCAGAGTTAAGGCGCATACAAAGCTATCTCAACCTATGGGGCTGCCATACAGATTTCAAGCCGGGGATACACCCCTGGGTATTTAAACCAGACTTTAGTCTCGGAAATCCCAAACCTTTTGCGTTCTAGGCATCGCCATTCAAACTCTAGTTTCCACCGTCTCAGTTGATCTCCTAGGAACTCATTACAAACATAGTCAAGTGACTATACCAGACCAATTGAAGTCGTTTGGGCACGACAAACACCAAAGGAATTGCACCTTTAGAGGATTTAAGGTCTCCTAGACCACGAAAAGGGGTTGCATCGCATACAGATGTGCTACCGCACAAATGAAAGGGGTTGCATCGCATACAGATGTGCATACCGCACAAATGAAAAGGGGTTGTATCGCATACAGATGTGCATATCGCACAAATGAAAGGAGTTGCATCGCATACAGATGTGCATACCGCACAAATGAAAGGGGTTGCATCGCATACAAATGTGCATACTGGACAAATGAAAAGGGGGGTTGCATCGCATACAATTGTGCATACCGCATAAATGAAAGGGGTTGCATCGCATACAGATGTGCATACCGCACAAATGAAAGGGGTTGCATCGCATACACATGTGCGTACCGCACAAGTGAAAGGGGTTGCATCGCATACACATGTGCGTACCGCACAAGTGAAAGGGGTTGCATCGCATACACATGTGCGTACCGCACAAGTGAAAGGGGGTTGCATCGCATACACATGTGCGTACCGCACAAGTGAAAGGGGTTGCATCGCATACACATGTGCATACCGCACAACTGAAAGGGGTTGCATCGCATACAGATGTGCATACCGCACAAATGAAAGGGGTTGCATCGCATACAGATATGCATACCGCACAAATGAAAGGGGTTTGCATCGCATACACATGTGCGTACCACACAAGTGAAAGGGGGTGAACTCGAGATCCAAACGCGTCTCACGCGAGAGGAGGAATAGTGATGTAACCAACAGACGTATCTCAACGTATTTCATACGGAGAGAGGGAAGGTTTTAACCGGGTGAATAACAATGGTGTAACCAACAGACGTATCTCAACGTATTTCATACGGAGAGAGGGAAGGTTTTAACCAAGAAGCAAAACAATGGTGTAACCAACAGACGTATCTCAACGTATTTCATATGGAGAGAGGGAAGGTTTTAACCGGAGAGAAAAACAATGGTGTAACCAACAGACGTATCTCAACGTATTTCATACGAAGAGAGGGAAGGTTTTAACCGAGGAGCAAAACAATGGTGTAACCAACAGACATATCTCAACGTATTTCATACGGAGAGAGGGAAGGTTTTAACCGGGGAGAAAAACAATGGTGTAACCAACAGACGTATCTCAACGTATTTCATACAAAGAGAGGGAATGTTTTAACCGAGGAGCAAAACAATGGTGTAACCAACAGACGTATCTCAACGTATTTCATACGGAGAGAGGGAAGGTTTTAACCGGGGAGAAAAACAATGGTGTAACCAACAAACGTATCTCAACGTATTTCATACGAAGAGAGGGAAGGTTTTAACCGAGGAGCAAAACAATGGTGTAACCAACAGACGTATCTCAACGTATTTCATACGGAGAGAGGGAAGGTTTTAACCGGGGAGAAAAACAATGGTGTAACCAACAGACGTATCTCAACGTATTTCATACGAAGAGAGGGAAGGTTTTAACCGAGTGAACGCCACGTCCTAACACGTTTTCACGTGAAAGGAGCAAAGTTAGATTCGAAGTCCAAACGCGTCTCACGTGAATGGAGAATGATTTCTTGCTGATAAGGGGTAATCTCTACACAGATGTCCATTTTCTTCCTGATCATATTCACAACTTCCCTATTCTCCAAAGGGTGACAGACTAGGTTGGTTTAGTATCCAGAATTGAGGCGCATACACGCTACCTCAACCTATGGGGCTGCCATACAGATTTCAAGTCGGGGATACACCCCTAGGTATTTAAACCAGACTTTAGTCTCGGAAATTCCAAACCTTTTGCGTTCTAGGCCTCGGCCATTCGAACTCTAGTTTTCACCGTCGCAGTTGGTCTCCTAGGAACTCATTGCAAACACAACCAAGATAACACACAAATATTTACATATAAATATACACAGATATGTACATATGGTATACACATATGTATATAAAGACAACATACAGACAGATATACACACAGACATATACAGTATATATACAGGTATATACGACACAGACATATACGGAGATATACACATGTGAGGAATATTCCGTTTGCAACCGTCAGTGGGAATATACCGTTACTGAGAAGGCATATTCCGTTTGCTGACGTCAGCACACGTACGCAAACACACGCAAAAAGAAAGAAAAACACAAAATGCATGGATGTGGGGATACGGGGTTTCGAACCCCTAACCTCATACTTTGGCCTCCGAGTACTCAACTACTGAGCCACTCCACTCTTATGACAAGATATGCAAACAAATATTTATATAGACTTATACGAGACATATACACAAAAAATCAAAACAAAACAAAGAACCATTCGATGTGGGGTTCGAACCCCTGACCTCAGGTTCAGCCTCTCACTCTTCAACCACTGGGTTAAACCACTGAACCCAAGCCATACCTGTGACACAAATGTTCAAACCAATACCTATATTACATAGCTATACAATATATATACATATATGCATACACAACTTTCCCGCGTCTCTCCCTATTTTTTGATAGCCACGCCTGACATGCGACCTACTTTTGCGTCACTGGCCGACAAAAGCAGACCGCCTCGATGTAAGCTTGCCTCGGCTCTCACCCTCTCTTTGTCTTTCTCTCTCGTCTTCTTCTTCTCTTCAGTATCTTCCCTCTTCTTCTTAACCGTTCTCTTTTTCTTCTTCTTCTCCATTACTCTTCCATCTTTCTCCTCATTCTTCTTTTCCCCTTTGTAGACACCCCATTTTGACCGGCCCTAAGACTTGGGCATTTTATTTTGACCACCCTCACCAAAAAAAATCAAATTGAAAATTTAATCTCGAAACTCACCTATTTTGGTCAAATTGAAATATTTTTATTTGAATTTATAATTTTGTATAATTTTGTGTGTTTGTACAAATTTTTAGGTGTGTTTATATAAATTGACATGTGATATTTGATAAAATAATAAAAGCAAAAAAAATAGAAAATAAAAAAAAAAAGAAACAAAAAGAAAGGTGATGGACGGTGGTGCACAATATTTGTAGGAGGCTCATGATGATGTTTTAGTGGGTGAGGAACATAAGATATCTTAAAAAAAAAAGAAAAAAAAAAAGAGAAAGCATGGCAATACACGCATATTCGGTAGAAAAACAAAAAAAGAAAAAAAGAAAAAGGAGAGAAAAGTGAGAAAGAAAGAGAGGGGTGCTTTACAGACTCACATGCACATAGGATACACGGGTGGAGAGGAGGTGAGGTTTTAAAATGTAAAGAAATGAATAAAAAACAAAAAAGGGGGAACTCTCTCTCTCTCTCTCTTGATGATGATGCTCGGCAGTGGAAGGGGAGGTGGAAGGAAACAAAAAAGAAAAAAATAAAGAAAAGAGCACACACAGGACACCCACACGAGCTCTCTCTCGAATATAACACTCATACATGGTTGATACGGGAAAAAGGACTGATCAAAGGGGATACACAGAGGGGACGGCCAGCTCTCTCTCTGGGCGAACACACACACAGTTTAGAGAGAGAGAAGTTAAGGAGAGAAAGGTGAGAGGAAGAGGAGAGACACCACCAGCCTCCACCACACCACTCACACCAACACACACACTACACACACCACACACTCACGACATACACACTGATACACATATCCCATACACCATGCACACACCCACCTCTCACACACCCATGCATGACTGCCATCACACACACACCCAGCACAAACACACACGGCACACACATGCAAACACACGCACACAAGCACAATTCTCTCTCTTCTCTCTCTCTCCAAGCAAACCCAGCACACCCACCACTTCACCATGCACAACACAGAAAAAGCTTCCTCTCTTGCTGGTTCAATCCCTTGTATAGAGAGAGAAGGAGGGTCAAAATATTGGTTTGAGCTCTCTACTGGACTTGAAAGTGGTTCTCAGAATAATACACAATGGCCAAGCGCGAGCTATCCAGCACTTTAAAGAACTTGAAGTTCATGCAAAGGGCTGTTCAGAGAGAAGAGAAGTGTCAGGAGGAAGAAGAGGTCATACCTGATGGGAACTTCTCATCCTCTGGTACCATAAAAAAATGCACTGTGATTGTAGAAGGTGATCCCCATCCAGGGGCGATAAAAGGCCGGATGTCGTTTCGAAGTTTTAATCCTTCTATTGATAAATTGAATGAAGCAGCCACAAACCCTCGTCAACCAGAAGCCTCTACAGCATGTTCTGGCAATCAAAATGGAAGAAATTCTGATAGAGAAAAATGGTCCATACAATTTGAATTGGAGAACTTGGAACTAAATAGCTCCAATAATGATGATGCCAGTGGAGAAGTTAAAAGGAAGCAGCATGAAGTAATCTCAGAAACACAGTATTCAAATAAATCACAAAAAAATGTTCAAGGCGATCAGGAATCATCACCAAATAATAGTAGTTCTCGGAGGCAACCAAAGCATGAAAAGCTGGACTGGAATGTTCTAAGACCTTTGAAAGGCCAAAAGAAAAGGAAATTTGCACATCATCCAATAGTGATTTCCCTATAAGCCATGCTAGTCAGATTTCAAATCCGTTCCTTGGATTGCCGCTTGAATCCAAAAAATGTGAATCATGCGATGTTGCGGAACCCGGGACATGCGAAAAGGAGTGACATGTGCCAGTGATGAAGTTGTTTATTTTCTTTTGATTTTGAGTGTTGTGAGGTTTTATTTTATTTTATTTTTCTCTCCTCTCTCCCTCATTCGGATCTGTAATAATTCAGGTATTGTAATAATTCCCCTACCCCGCTTCTTTCTATCCCATTCTTTTATCGCTTTCCCTAACTGTGTGTATGTTTATATCTGACATGCCATGCCATGCATATCCATGCTTTACATTTATGTCTCATGCATTAAGATTCGGCTACATTTACATGTGTGGATTTAATCAATTTTTCTGTAATTCTGTGTGCTATCGTATGTTTTGAGATGATTCACATGCCATATTTTAGAAGCCGAATCTTTAGTGCATCTCATGAGTGAATTGCATTAGGATTCTGTATATAAGATCATGCATATTTTACTAACTTTGTTTTGTAGTTGTTCGAGGGACGTCGGTCAATCTGTGAGTTTTTATGCATTAGCATCTCATTTGTGTGTGATTTTCTTACTATGTGTTAGCATTTTACCATGAGGCTACTTGCTTACTTGATATAACTGTATGAATGCCTGTGGATGAAGGCTTGTTATTAGAATTGGAATAATTCAATAAATGTACGTTTTTAGCCCACTTTGTAGTGGCAAATTCACAAACTCTAAGCCCACTTGAGGTGGCAAATTCAAACCCTTTTCGGAAAACAAACATGAAGTTGAATTGTTCCAATTTGAGCAAACTAGTCTATACTTGTATGCTTCACATAATAAATTTTAGGATTTATTCAATAATCAGAATATGAACATATAAAGAAAATAAAAGTCATATCATGGTTTAGTAGAGGCCGATCTTTTGATCGGGTGAGTGGGGGTGCTCATTATTGACCTTCCCCTCTCATACCTAAGGTTCCGAGCCAAGCATCCTTGGTTACGACGAACAGTGGCCTTGGCGCCGAGTCATGGGTTTCCTAATTTCCCAAAATATTAGGTGGCGACTCTGAGTTCTGATGACGCAGTCCATTTTTGACAAAATTGCAATAAAATGGATTTTCAATAAAAGTTGCCAAATCTGGACTCTCATCTACGTTTCACATTGCACTCGTGAAACATGAGATCAAAGAGATCTCGGGAGTCCGAACTGTTTAACGCGGGCGGGTACCTCCCGGGCATGTTACACCCTTCTATTTTCTGTCATTCCTCTGTGACTCCCTTCTTTCCTCTCTCTTCCTATACATGGCTTCATCTCGCCCTCTCTCTCTTTTTCCGGATCTTAATGGTCCATCGAGCTCCTCTGGGCCAAGTGCCCCTGCTCTTACTCAACCTAGTCTTCCCACACTATCAGTTGAGCAAGTGATGGCTACTCAAAATGATATCGAGGCCAACCACTACACGTTGAGGTCCTGCATGGAGACAGTGGTGGCGGTCACTAACCTGTCTCACCGTCTGCAAAACAAGGCGTGTGAGGTATACCAGGTCAACGCCCAACTCTCCCTACTCCAGTGCATGTACAGAGATGCACGGGCAGAGATTTGTACCTTGAAAGCTGAAAACAAGGAGCTGAAGGCTGAAAACAAGGAGCTGAAAAGGCAATCCACCTCTATGGCCCGATTTGGGGCATCTTCGTACCTCGCCTTTGATGGTCGGCGGGGAGCCGACTCTGTCGGCGGAAACACTGTGGTCGTTCTTGGTGGAAGTACTGGAGCAGGGCCTTCGAAGATTGACGACAAAAAGAGAAAGAGCTCGGCGACGGAAGAGCCGAGTAAGTGAAGTCCGTGTGTGGCCGGCATCGGTGAAGAAGAAGAAAATCCTTCCCCTTTTTTCTTTTTCTTTTTTTATTATCTCTTTTTTTTGTTTTTGTTTTTTTCTTATTTTTGGAGTCTTTGTATTTTCTGGGTTTATTTGTTTTTTTTTTTTTTTCTTGGGGTATCTGTAATCGGGGATGTCCTCCCCTGATTGTATGAAAAGTTTTAGTTTTGTATCTCAATGGCGTGACTGGCACATCACTTTGAGTTTGAAAATACTTTTGTTTGATTGAATTTGAAAATGATTGAAATTTGAACTCTGAATTGGACATTGATCCATACTGACCTGAATAAAAGCAAAACTGACTCAACGCAAGCAAAAAAAAAAAAAAACGAAGTAAAACAATCCAAACACACTTATATACACTGACTGGTATGAATACACTGACTGGTATAAATACACTGGCTGGTATGAATACACTGACTGGCATGAAAGGAACACACTTATATACACTGACTGACTCGACTATGCCCCTAATTCATTACCTTGAATTTTTTTCTTGATTTTTTTTTGTAAAATGTTTTGATCAACATGAGAGTTAGATTAGCCTACTTATTCCATTTTCTGTTTCAAATCATGTAAGCTAAATTGTGAGCACTGAAAATTTTCCCTTTTCAAATCCAAAGAATGGTCCAAGTTTTGCAAAAATTGAACAATTTTCGAGACAAATTAGTCAGCTTCATGCAAACTAATCAAAACTTATTTTTGCAAATGGTCACTACTCAACTAACATAGAATCAATCATTGGGGTGCATAGTCCCAAGCCAGATAATCAATGGTGATATCAGAACCAAGCCAACCGAACCAAGCCAATCTGAATCGAATGAAGCCGAGCAGAACTGGACCGAACCGAACCGCCGAACCGAACCGAGCCAAGTTGAATCGAACCAACTGAACTGAGCAGAACGAAGATACACCAATCAAATACGGATAGGACAACCAAGTCGACTAAAGATACACCAAACAAAACATGGACGAGATGAATGAGTTGAAAAATTATTAGGGCCGAACTTCGAGATGAAGCTACCTACGTATCCCAAAGATAGGAATCAGGCCATCGTAGTTCCGGCTGAGGTTCACTCGGGTATTGACACTCTCCTTTTGTGCTCTAACTTTTGCCAAAGTCGCCTTTTCGGGTTTTCAACCTTGCGAGCTTTTCATTTTTCATCATTTTATTTTTTTTTCATCATTTTTTTTATTTTTTGTTTTTCTGCTCTAACTTTTGCCTAGGTTGCCCTTCCGGGTTTTTAGCCTAGCGAGCCTCTCAAGGGTTACTTTCAGTTTAGCTTGTCCATGTTGATTGGGTGTGAAATCTCTAGGCCATCTATAAGAACAACTGCTACACTTGACCAGTAGATATGGTGATGTAGGGACTAGATTGAATTGGGTCCGAATTTGCCCCTAGTGTTGCCCCTAATCTAGTGGATAGGAACTCGACTGTCCTTCAATAATAAACTTCATTCTCTCAAATTCTGGGCTTTGCCTTTCTGGGCGGTCTTCATTGAGAAACGATCCAGTTTTAACTCTTTGATCACATCCAACCTTTTGCCCCTAGTTCAAGGCTCCTTCAAATCTAAATCACATCTGACCTTCTTGCCCCTAGTTTAAAGGTTGTTTCCAATCTGAATCACAGGCTCTACATAGTTCTGGCTAAGGTTCACTCGGGTATTGACACTCTCCTTTTACGCTCTAACTTTTGCCAAAGCCGCCCTTTCGGGTTTTCAACCTTGCGAGCTTTTCATTTTTTTTCATTTTTTCTTTTTTTCCTTCTTTTTTTTTTTTTTTTTTGCTCTAACTTTTGCCTGGGTCGCCCTTTCGGGTTTTCGGCCCAGCGAGCCTCTCAAGGGTGATACTTTATTGCCCCTAGTTCAAGGGCTACCTCCATTTCAGCTATGCAAGCCTCACACTTTTGCCCCTAGTTCAAGGGCTGTTTCAAATCGAAATCACATTCTTTACCCTGAGTTCAAGGTCTGTTTTCAATCTGGATCACATCATTGCCCCTAGTTCAAGAGTTATTTCCAATCTAAAGCATATTCGACCTTATTGCCCTTAGTTGAAGGGCTGCCTCCATTTGAATCACATCATGGCCCCTAGTTCAAGGGCTATTTCCAATTCGGCTATGCAAGCCTTACACTTTGAATGATCATTGAATACTTCGAATCAAGGTTTGAAAGCTAAGGAGCTAAGGGGGTCGGACCACGAGTCAAGAGGAATCCTATGCTGTATAACTAATTCCAGGCATGTCTTCGTAGGACCGCGCAAAAACAGTTTTGAAATCTTTTCACAAAGTGACTAATCACTCGTACTTTTACGAAGATAAGATAGAACCAATTTGGACCAAGCCAGGATCCTTCTCAGTACCCACATTAACAAAAATGATTTTATTCATCAAAGGCTTAGCACACCTCTCTTCCTCTCAGTTGATCAAAATTTGCAAATTCCGAGGACATTCTTCCTATTCGTTTTTATCAGAGTTTTGGAAAAAGTTTTGAAAAACTTTGGTCAATGCGATGAATTAAGCCACAGAAAAGTAGGCAGACTCTATGGCATTTTTATTTTATTTTTCTGTTTATTGAAAAGAGACTATGACTCAGCAATGACAACAGACTTTTGACAACATACTCAAAAGAAAATGACAAAAATGACCTAGACAGGACAGAAATGTCTAGGTTAGCACTATCGAAATCAACAGACTCTGACTCATTAGGCTGACTCGAGCCTGACTCTAACTTTACAAACTTGGTGGAATCAAACTTAGACTCAATGCTCAGTTCAGAACTCAGAATAAAACCATTCTCAAATTGCCAGTCAACATGTGGGCCATTCGCAATATTCAAAATAAAACCCGTCCAATCAACAGGTGGTCACTCCCCAATCACAGAGATGGTCGGATACCCTACAAGTTCTATTTATTTACAAATGTCGACTTTGTGGGATATCGGAGTTTTTTTTTTTTTTTTTTTGAAGTAATGGTGCTAAGTTGAACTACCTGAACCACTCATTTGAATTTGAGAACCCCTGTATAGATCCAATACATTACACATAACACATAGCAAGAAAGAGAACAAACACCCCTATAGAGGGTAGGGTTATCCTGTCCTAACTTGAAATGATCTAGGGTTTCACTATTCAGACAAGTGGTATCACACATCCTAGAAATGGGAAAGCATCCTATCCTAATTCGAAAGGTACTATAGCTCACTATATGTACAAGGTTGGCTCTACTCTAAGGGTTGAAGTCAAGGTGACGTTACCAAAGAGTCCTTTGGGTCATAACCAATAAAGATCCCAGGAAATCAGAAGAGTCAAATAGCCTCTCTTCGGAGTCTGAGAACCTTAGATAGCAGAGCTAGATAGCAGAGCTACCCTTTTGACAAATCTCAAAAGGTTACAACACAAGGCCTCTAAAGTAACGTAGAGATATGTGTAGTGTCACAAAAAGTATGCCTGTGTTCCCACCAGTATCTGGGCAACACAGGAACTTTAAGTGCACCAATGCATGCAATGCAATAAACATATAATTGAAAATAAAAGTCATATCATGGAGTTCGAGTCAAGGTTTCATAAATCCCTAGCAGAGTCGCCAGAAACTGTAACATGCCCGGGGGGTACCCGTGCGCGTTAACAGTTCGGACTCCCGAGATCTCTTTGATCTAGTCTCACGAGTGCATTGTGAAATACAGATGAGAGTCCAGATTTGAAAACTTTTATTGAAAATTCATTTTATTGCAATTTTGTTAAAAATTGACTGCGTCATCAGATCTCAGAGTCGCCACCTAATATTTTGGGAAATTAGGAAACCCATGACTCGGTGCCAAGGCCACTGTTCGTCATAACCAAGGATGTTTGGCTCGGAACCTTAGGTATGAGAGAGGAAGGTCAATAATGAGCACCCCCGCTCACCCGATCAAAAGATCGGCCTCTACTAAATCATGATATGACTTTTATTTTCTTTATATGTTCATGTTCTGATTATTTTAATAAATCCTAAAATTTACTATGTGAAGCATACAAGTGAGACTAGTTGCTCAAATTGGAACAATTCAATTTCATGTTTGTTTTTCGAAAAGGGTTTGAATTTGCCACTTGACAAAGTGGGCTTAAAGTTTGTGAATTTTGCCACTACGAAGTGGGCTTAAAACGTACATTCATTGAATCATTCCAATTCAGGCAACAAGCCTTCATCCACAGGCATTCAAACAGTTTATCACTTAAGCAAATAGCCACATGGTAGGATGCTAAACATAATAAGAAAATCACACACAAATGGGATGCTAAAGCATAAAAACTTACATATTTACCGACGTCCCGCGAACAGCTACAAAACAAAGTTAGTAAAACATGCATGATCTTATATACAAAATCCTAATGCAATTCACTCATGAGATGCACTAAAGATTCGGCTTTTAAAATATGGCATGTGAATCATCTCAAAACATACGATAGCGTACAGAATCACAGAAGAATTGATTAAATCCACACATGTAAATGTAGCCGAATCTTAATGCATGAGACATAAATGTAAAGCATGGATATGCATGGCATGTCAGATATATACATACACACAGTTAGGAAAGCGATAAAAGAATGGGATAGAAAGAAGGGGTGTGGGATTATTACAACACTGTAAATATTACAGATCCGAATGAGAGAGAGAGGAAGAAATAATAAAATAAAATAAAATCTCACAAAACACTCAAAATAAAATAAAAATAAAGAACTTCATCACTGGCACATTCCACTCCTTTTTGCATGTCCCGGGTTCCACAACACCACATGATTCACATTTTCCATATTCAAGCGGCAAACCAAGGAACGGATTTGAAATCTGACTAGCATGGCTTATAGGGAAATCACTATTGGATGATGTGCAGATTTCCTGATAGTGTAGAGAGGGAAAAAATGACTATCTCCTCTTCAGAACCTCGGAGTTGTACCTGTCGAGAGAGAGAGAGAAGTTGGTCTCAATCTGTGTATGCTTCGTGGTCTCCTCCTTCTTCGATTTGACCCACCACTCCATATTGCTGCTGCATGGGTCTGCCTCCGAAATATAGATTGGAATGAGCCTCAGCGACGGCGAATCACGACGGTCATGGTTGGTGTACAAGTGGGAAGGCAGCATCGCTGGAATAGCGACGGGATGGTGAGGGCAGTCAGCGGATGGTTTGGACATGTGGTGGTGGTGTTGGTTGCGGCTGGTGGCCTGAGAAGGTGGTGGAGGGGCTGAACCTGTGGGAAGAGAGAGAGAGGAGTGTAGAGAGTGAAGAGGTTAGTGCCGTGTGTGGTGTGTATGTGAGTGAGTCTGTATGCTGAGTGTATGTGGGTGATATGTGTGCTGTGTGTAGATCTATCTATGGATGCATGTGTGTGTTGGGTCTGTGTGCATGTGTGATGGCAGAGGTGGTGTATCAGCCATGTGTGTATGCCGTGTGTTGATTGTGCATGGGGGTGTGTTGGTGTGTGTGGTGTGCCAAGAGAGGGGGAGGGAGAGATCCGTGCCTCAGTGTCTCCATATCAGTGTTGAAGCTCTAGTGTGTATATGGAAGGAGAGAGAGAACTGGGTTTGGTCTTTCTGTGTGTGTCGGTGTGCTGTGTGTACGTGGGTGCTGCTGTGAGTGTGTATTTGTGGAGAGAGAGAGACCCAGCTAGAGCAGTGTGCCTGTGTCTATCTGTGCTGTCTCTCCCGTGGGTGTGTGTGTGAGTGTGTATGCATGTGTAGTGTCTGTGTGTTGGGTGTAGTGTGTGTCTCAGTGCATGTATATCTCCCCCCCTTTACATTTTTCAACACCCCAAAACTCTAGAGAGAGAGAGAGTGGGTCTGTTTCATATTTTTTGTTTCTTACCCCCTCCTCCCCTTCACCAATCCAGCACATGGAAGCTTTGTAGAGAGCAATTCCCCCGCTCAATGATTCATTCCACCCCCTCAGAACCTAATCATCATCTCCTCTATTCTCTTTTGAAAAACAATATTCTCCACCACCTCTCTTCATTGATGCGTGGTCCCTCATAGATATGTTTTTTATCCTCCACCTCAACCATCATCATAATGTTTCCATCATATATTCCACCCAAATAAAAAAACAAACATCACCTTATTATTCTTTTCTTTTCTTTTCTCTTTTTTGTTTTATTATTTTCTTTCTTTTTTTTATTTTATTATTTTCTTTCTTTTTTATTAAATATTATTAATTTATATAAAACACACCTAAAACAAATGTACACACACATAAATTATATAAAAAATATAAAATTATAAAATACTACAAATTAATAAAATATTAGTGATGGCCAAAATGGGTGAGGTTTGGAATTAAAGCTTCAATTTGATTTTTGGCTGAGAAATTCATATATTCCAATTTTCATCGTGGGGTATTTTAAAAAACGTGCCCAAGTCTAAGGGCTGGTCAAAATGGGGTGTCTATAACAACATTCCTTGCCTTTATAATAGTAGTCACATTTATATCAAATATTTCTGATTTATAAGTCAGAAACCGATATGCACTACTATTTTGAGCATAACAAATAAACATACAATCCACTGATTTTGGTCCTATCTTAGTCTTTTTGGGAACAAGAACTTCAATTTTTGCCAAACACCCCTACACTTTTAAGTATTTTTAGGAAGGCAGTCGACCTTTCCACAATTCATAAAGAGTGTTGTTGGTTTTCTTGTGGGGTATTCTATTAAGAACATAATTAGCAGACAATATTGCTTCCCCCTACAAGTTCTGTGGTAAGCCTGAACTTAGTAACATGGCATTCATCATTTCTTTTAGGGTTCTATTATTCCTTTCAGCAATTCCATTTTGCTGTGGAGAATAGGGTGCTGTAGTTTGGTGAATAATGCCATGTTGTGCACAAAATTTATTTAAAGGTGCATCACATTCACCACCCCCTATCATTTCTAACCATTTTAATGGTTTTACCAAGTTGATTTTCAACTTCAGTTTTGTAGAGTTTAAATATTTCTAAGGTTTCATCTTTACTTCTAAGTAAATATACATAACAATATCTTATACAATCATCGATAAATGTTATGAAATACTTTTTGCCTTCTCTAGTTTGAACAAATTTAAGATCACATACATCTGTATGAATTAATTCTAAAGGTTCAGTTTTTCTTTCAACCAATTTAAATGGAACCTTAGTTAGTTTTGCTTCTACACAAATCTCACATTTATGATTAGGATCAATTTCAAACCTTGGTATATAATCCAAACCAATTAATCTACGCAAAGTATCAAAATTTACATGTCCTAATCTACCATGCCATAAATTCAACTTAAGAATATAAGCAAAAGATGTGTTATTCTTATTAATAGCAAGTTTTGGTACAACCGTCATTACATTCAACTTGAAGAGACCATCACTCAT
Source organism: Camellia japonica (assembly GCA_030407325.1). Taxonomy (NCBI): domain Eukaryota; kingdom Viridiplantae; phylum Streptophyta; class Magnoliopsida; order Ericales; family Theaceae; genus Camellia; species Camellia japonica. Next base: position 147,221,012 of record JAPPVO010000029.1, read on the forward strand.
GTATCCCTTACCAACATACATACCACTCTTTGTTAATACAAATTTATCAAACTAAAAAACAAGCCTAAAACCATTTTTACTTAACAAAGAATCAGAAACTAAATTCTTTCGGATGTCTGGTACATGCAGTACGTTGTTGAGGGTAAGTTCTTTCCCTGATGTCATCTTCAAGATCACTTTTCCTTGTCTAGCCACAGTAGAAGTAGAAGAATTTCCCATGAAAAGTTGTTCACCATTTGTAGCCTCATTGTAAGTAGTGAGCATCTTTTTATCCGCACAAATATGACAAGTTGTCCCAGTGTCAACCCACCATTCCTTGGGATTTCCAATCAAATTAGCCTTAGACACCACAGTAGAGAGATTGATGTCAGTTACCCCGTCAGAGATGTAATCAAGTTCTGTCACATTGGCTTGATTGGTAGTCTTCTTGCTTATACTTCCGCGATCCTTCTTAGGGCAGCGGCAATCAGAAGCTCGATGTCGGTCTTGCCACAATTATAGCATTTACCTTTGAACTTTTTATTGCCATTGTTGTCGCCTTGTTTAGCACCATCTCCAGTAAACTTCCTCTTTTTGTTATGTGGTTTGTGCACTTGTTTAACCACATTAGCCTTGGATTCAATGGGATTTTTATCATTCCTCTTTTCAGCTTTTCGATTATCTTCCTCAATTCTTAGTCTTACAATTAATTCATCCATGGTCATCTCCTTGCATTTATGTTTTAAATAATTTTTGAAATCTTTCCAAGCCGGTGGTAACTTTTCCACTAAAGCAGCGACTTGGAAAGACTCGCTAAGAGACATACCTTCAGAATGAATATCATGCAAAATTATTTGAAAATTTTGAACTTAAGCAATTACCGTTTGGGAGTCTACCATAACAAAGTCCAGAAATTTACCGACAACGAATTTCTTTGTGCCGACATTCTCTGTCTTGTATTTTTTCTCCAAAGAATCTCATAATTCTTTTGCTGTTTTTAGAGGGCTGTATACATTATACAGCATGTTGTCAAGACCATTAAGAATGTAGTTTCTGCACAGGAAATCAAAATGTTTCCAAGCATCTACAACAATAACAACTTGCCAATCACTTTCATCCTCTCTAAGTACTGGAGCCTCTTCATGGAGAAACCGGGCCAAATTTAGAGTTGTAAGATAGAACAGCATTTTTTGCTGCCATATCTTAAACTCAGTGCCATTAAATTTTTCGATTTTTCTCCATGATTTATCAGAACTTGAACATAGTTCTAGATAGAGACCGGAGTCGTTGTAACGATCGGATTTGGAGTACTACTTTCAGCAACCATAATATCTGATTACAAAAATAAAAAAAAAAAAAAAAAAAACCAAAACACAAATTAATTTTCTAGTTACTAAAACCAAAAAATAAATTATAATACAAAATAATTTTATTTTCCTTATTACTAAAACTAGAAAAATAAAATACCACAATAATTTTTTCTGTAATACAAATTAATATTCTGTAATTGTTAATGACACCAGTATATTACTACTAGTTGTCAAATAAAATAAACAGTATATTACTACTATTTGTATTTTCCAACCAGAATATCACTTTGTGAAAGCACAGAAAAATAAATACAATAAAGACACCAACAAATAATATGTCTTAAGATTGTTGGACAATCTTCACTGTATTTAAAAATAAATTATGTTTGTGCACTTAACAACAAACGGAATACGGAAGAAATAAAGGAAATGAGAGAATTTGTTTGATTACAAAAATCAAATCAGAAAATAAAATAAAATAAATAAAACATATTTTTATTTTGTTACTAAAACAAAATCAAAATCTGAAACAGGAAAATAATAAAAAAGAAAATAAATTAATTATTTACCAAATTAATTTTTTGAACAAATTTTTTGATCAAGTTTAGTGTTTAACACTGTGTCCTTAAGACAGATTCGTCCTCTCCACGGTGCTCTCAGATTGTGGACGTCTATCTTCCAAGATAAAATGATCAACGACAAGCAATAGCAGCACTACAAATTGTTTGCACAACGAACACACTTTGTATTTACACTCTTTCTTACAAGAAAATAATGCAGCAAAATGCAGAGATCAAAAGCTAAATTTTTGGACGAAAATTGGAGTGTGAAATTCAAATGAGGGCCTACCTATTTATATAGGAAAATGGTGACTGTTTGGTTTGAATCCAACATGTATGGTACCTGTTTGGTTTAATTTAAACAGATACAAATCTGTTTGAATTTAAATTTCAAACAGGTAAGGGTTTTTCTTGAACTAAACTGTTCAGACAGATTTTGAAAACTGTACAGAAAGTTCAGATAGATTTGAAAATTTTCCAATGACCAAAATTTGAATTTAAACGGTCAGATTTTATTTTACCAAAAAATAAAGGGTGAATTGCGCTAACGGTCTCTATAGTTTGGGGCTTGTGTCATTTTTGTTCCTAACTTTTCAATTATGACACATTAGATCTTGAATTTTAAATCTTGTTTCAAATAAGGACAATTGAAGATACCATTTGATTTTTCAAGGGCAAAACCGTCAATTTGATAAAATATAACTAATTTGACAAAAATAAATGTCAAAAAAATATTTTGGAATTTTTAAAAATTATTTCTATCTACTAAAGATAAAATTATGTAAAATTGATAAATCTTTTAGATATTTATTTATTTATTTATTTTACCAAATTAATTTTTATTATGTGTTTGGATGATAATCATGTAATAGGTGGTTGTTTTTGTTTTCATTAAATTAGTTTCTATTTTTTCAAAAGTCAAATATGGCGACAACTTTGATATCATTATTAAACCAATCCATTAAATCAAAAAAAATCCAAAACTAAAAATATTTCATATATTAAATGTATCGATTACACATTAAAAGTTTAACAACTACCCATTACATAATCATCATCTAAACATATAATAAAAATTAATTTGGTAAAATAAATAAATAAATGTCTAAAAGATTTATCAATTTGACATAATTTTATCTTTGGAGTGTATAAATAATTTTAAAAATATTTTTTTGATATTTATTTTTGTCAAATTAGTTTATATTTTATCAAATTAATGATTTTACCCGTGAAATTAAGCAATGGTATCTTCAATTGTCTTTATTTGGAACAAGATTCAAAATTTATGGTCAAATGTGTCACAATTGAAAAGTCAGGAACCAAAATGACACAAGCCCCAAACTATATGGACTATTAGTGTAATTTGCCCAAAAATAAATTAAATTCAAATGTTTTTGGCCCAAAATGATAGGTATTGGGCCGGACAAGACCAACCCAACCTCACACCACGCACACGTCCCAACCCGACCAACTAGACGAACGGCGGCGTGTGTGTGGTTATTTTTGGGTCCAATAGGTCTAGCCCATTTTAACCATAACCTCTCCCTTCTACAAACTTGGGGTGCCACTTGGGGCCCTTCCCAAGTTATAATCCTAAACTTTATAAATCCATAAATTTCTTCCCACCAAACCAATGTGGGACAAGCCTTTATTTAAACCTTAAGGAATTTCCACCAAAAACTCTATTTCCATGGAACTTAGTTCGGTTTCAATTTCCCATTCACCTGATAATGGTTTTGAGCAACCAAATATATCATGTGAATCACAACGCGGCATAGAATGCGTTACCACTTAAACCCGCCAAATTTGGCACATGGGTCCCACCTAAAAAATAGACCAAAGTTTTGGAAAAATCTGATTTTTCCAAATCTTGTAAAAACCATTTCTAACATGAAGCTCTATGAAAGTCATTTATGGAAGCCTTCCGAACACGTCCGAAACTTCTTGAAATTGCCGTCACCACCTACTCATCTCATCCTCAGTGGAAGTCTATAAATAGATAAGTAAGTTATTGTATTTTGATATGCAAACATTGAATTGAAGAAGTAAAGAGGGGTGAGGAAACACCGAGTGAATTTGTATCTCTCCAAAATATATAGAATTCCCGCTATCCGTAGACGTAGGCTATTACCGAACCATGTAAATCTTTGGGTGTTTCTCTCTTGTGTGTTTTGTTTGCATTAATCTGTGGCTCCTTGACCCAACACTTCTAAGGTGAAAAAGAAACAGAGCTGGATTTTATGTGAGTGCCTCTCTCTTCCTAAAATGGGCTGGTTTAATTTATTTTTTATTAATTTTTTTAGAAATTAATGGTTGAATTGAAAACAAAGCCAATGATACAACTTCTTAATTTAATTTTCATATCAGATCCAAACTAAAAAAATAAAAATGTAATTTTCATCCAACCATAAGCATATATATACCTATCAATCACTGTCTGCCCAAAACTAATTCAAATGTGCCTATTTAAACACGTCAATCTATCAATCGTTCATACGTAAAAATCAATTGGGAAAATTACAAATTAGTGAGAAAGTAAAAAAATATTTGTATTTTTATGGTTATGTAAATTTTTTTGTATGTATGGTGTAAATCCTTTATGTGTCATAATGCATAATTTTTTTTTTATCTGTAGTGTAATTATTTTTTATTATCCCACTGATTTATAATTTCTCCAAATCAATTATTCTGATTCATTGATCATATAAAAATTATGGTAAATTATAGTCGTATCTCTAAAGGTTTGGGAAAATATAATTAAGTCCACATTTTTTAGATAATTGCATTGACATTTTTTTTAGTAGGGTTAAGAGGATCAAAACTAATGCAGATAGTGGGTAAATATTGAAATAAATATATAAAAAAAGAAACATACATTTTAGTTTTTTTTTTTAAAACATACATTTTAGTTTTAAAAAAACAACATATGACTAACAAATTATTAATTAAAAGAAGTCTTCAAACTTCAAGATAAATCAATATCACTATGTCAAAAATATGAATCTAATTAAAAATTTTCCAAACCTCCGAGAAGTTGAGTGTAATTTACCTAAAAACCTACATCCTTGAAAAGCTAATATTTCATTTAATTAAAGAGGGGGCTTGTCCCCAGTTTAAAAAAATTGGACTGGTTTTGCATAGTTGTAGGCATATTTTGGTTTTATTTTGGCTATTTAGGTTGATTGCATCTTGATGGTTACTTAATCGGGTTACAATTCTGTTAAAAAGATGAATAGCAAGTATAATTTTGATAATAAATTTTTACATATATATATATATATATTTTTACACACAAACATAAAAAACTCATGTGAATGATGAATTTGATATTTGATATTAATGATATATTTGACATGCTCTATAAATTGAACAGTTCTAATCACTTAAATAAAACCAAGTGACAACAACTCAAACTAGATCCTCTAAAACAATTTTTAGACCAGAGACAAACTTGACAATTAATTAAGGATTAATTACATATTTTGTCCATAAAGTATGAGTTTTGTGTCATTTTAGTTCCTAATGTATAAAAGTATTTTAATTTAGTCAATCGAAACATACTTTTATACATTGAGATCAAATTGACACAATTTCAACATTGGAATCAAAATTAGACAAGACTCATAGTTTGAGAATCAAAAATATAGTTAACCCTTAATTAAAGGCAAATGCCAACAAGTGCTTTTAAGTGTTTAATGTTGAGAATTGTTGAAAAAGTGTTTTCAAAACATGTAAAAATATTAAAGAGTATATTGATTTCAATAAAAGTGTATTGAAGTTAGTAAAAAATGTATTGTGTTTTATAAATATTTTATCTTTTACTTGTGTCGTGAAAACACTTGTTAATGAGGCGCATTATTAAATTATATATATGCATTGGTAGTTGACAGAACCGTTGGAGCTGGGATAGGAATATCATCAAACAATGTTTAGTACAGCAAAGCCTTCCTAGGAATCTCAGCTGAGACTCTAATACAAACAACTATACAGTCACAATTGTTCTTGTTTTCCTCTTCAACAATGAACAACAATGGCTCTAATATCTCTCATATTTCTATCCGTACAACGCCTTTTCTCAGCTAAACCCACACAAAATTTCACATTTTGAATTCCACAATGGGCTGTCCTCAATTCTTCACCTCCATTCTTGTTATGGCTCTTCTTGCATTAATGTACAACCCTGTTAATGCACAGGATGATCTTCCAAATGACTTCAATGGAATGGAAAGGAATGCCCTTTTGGCTCTCTTGCCTGAATTCAACAACCCCTTTCTCAAAAGTAACTGGACAAGCATCATGTGCTACAAGAACAACCCCCCATATTGGTTTGGCATACAATGTGTCGATGGCCGAGTCACGGGGATTGTACTAGAAAACATGGGCCTGGCTGGAAATATCAAGCCCGACGCGCTTGTCAACCTCACTCGACTGTCAGTCTTGAGCTTCAGGAACAATTCAATATCGGGAAATGTGATGGGCTTCTCATACAATCACAAGCTGACTCAAATTGACTTGTCAGGGAACATGTTTGATGGTCCTATCCCAGATTCACTTCTAACACTCGATTTTTTGGAGTCATTGCAACTTCAAGACAACATGTTAACTGACTCGGTTCCTGCATTCAATCAAATTAGCTTGAGAGAAGTCAATGTATCAAACAACAGGCTCTCTGGGCCGATACCAAACACTTCAGTTCTCCAATCCCTCAACTCCTCATCGTTTTCTGACAATCCTGGACTCTGCGGCCCACCCTCTCCCATTCCTTGCGCCATTACTAATAATACACCCAATTCAACCAACACTCACCATTCTCACTTTGCTTCCATTTTCATTGTCGTTGATATTATTTTCCTTATTCTAGTTGTTGCCCTTTTCATAATCTACTGTAGAAAGTCCAGGAAGATGAAGAAAGAGAAGAAAAGGAAGCTTGTTGATCAAGAGGAGGAAGAGAAGGTTGACAAGAACATGGATGTAGAAGAGAAAGGCAAGCTCAAATTCATGGATAAGGAAATGGGTTTTGAACTTGATGATCTTCTAACAGCGTCCGCGGAAGGTTTAGGAAAAGGGAATTTTGGGAGTTGTTATAAAATTAGGCTAAGTGAGGGAGTAACCATGGTGGTGAAGCGACTAAGGGATTTGAAGCCTTTGAGTCGCAATGAATTTGAGAAGAACTTGCAAGCAATGGTTGGCCTAACACACCCAAACTTGTTACCTCTCCTTGCTTACTACTATTCCACAAATGAAAAGTTGTTGATTTATAGATTTGCTTCGAATGGGAACGTTTATAATCGCATTCATGGTAAGTTTGCTTGACCCTTCTTCAACTACCTTTATTGCCATCTTTTTATTTGCAAGGAAAAGAACTAAGGAGATGAAACATTTTATTCTGTAGCATGGAATTTTTTAGGGACAATTACTTGCCAGTGATCTTTTAAAAAATTAATTATAAAAAATATGATAAAATTTATAATTTTACATATTAATATCTATAATGAATATCACTGATTTTGAAAATATTTTTGTAAACATCCACTGGAATGATATTTTATTTTTAAATTTATTTATCCTTTTATTTTAATGTATTTTTAACTATTAAATTATGTCTAAAATTATATATTTTAAAATTTTTACATAATTTAATAGTTGAGAATGCATTGTAAAATTAACATGACATATGTAAGAATAAACAATCTTGAGGTGGAATTTTACCATTCCTTAATATTGTGATTATGGTTATTGATGTGGTTCAAAACATTAACTTTTTTTCCATCATATTATTGGAAAAGTTATATGTGAAACATGAAGAAGAAATTATGAATATATGAAGACGAAAAATTCGTACTGCCAAATCAAAATTTAAAAAACACATTTGAAAACTTTTTAAAAAAACTTAGGTTGTGATTGATAGAATTTTTTAAATATGATTTGATAATAGAGTTGTATTTTGAGTTTGTGAGTTTTAGAATTATGATTTGAGTGTAAAAAATTTGTTTAGTGAATGAATTTTGAAAAGAGTTTTGAATTGAATAGGAAAACTTTAATGTGACATATGATGTTTTGATACAAAAACTTACAACCATAACTAAACACACAACTCAAAATTTTATTCAAAACTCAAAAAATTTTAAAAAATTCCAAATTTTTTTATTTAAAATATAAAAAATAACATGTGCCATTTGTTAAAAAAAAAATTAAAAAATGCACTGTTCCGATCAACCGGAAGGACAACCGGTTTAGCCCAAATTTTTTCACCTTGGAGAGAGTTTTCAAAAGTGAGTATGAAATTAATTTTTGAAAACTCTAAACAAACACTACACTCAGATGTAATGGTAGAATCTACCAAACACAGTCTTAATTTTTCAATTTGTCTCATCAAGTAAAATTTACAAGCCTAAAACTTTTTTTTAAAAAAAAATCACCAAAAATGAAAATGAGTAAAAAAAAATAAAATAAACCCAAACACCCATTAAATCTCACAAAACATGGATCGAATTTTCACCCCCACCTCTTTATTTGATTATAAAATTCATGGCTAATTTTCTGAACTTTGTGACTTTATTTAACAATCTTTCATATTTTCTTTTTCCACTCTCACTAATAATAACATTAATGGCAAATATTATACACAGGAGGAAGAGGAACAAAGAACCGAATCCCATTCCGGTGGAGCGCCAGACTATCAGTAGCCCACGCAGTCGCTCGAGCTCTACACTACCTCCACCTCAACCCCATCTCATCACAGCCACACATCACCGCCCCTCACGGAAACCTAAAATCCTCCAACGTCCTCCTCGACCAAAACGACGCCGTCCTCGTCTCCGACTACGGTCTCACCTCCCTCATCGCTCTCCCCATCGCCTCCCAACGCATGGTCTCCTATAAATCGCCGGAGTACCAGATCCACAAGCGAGTCTCCCCCAAATCCGATGTCTGGAGCTTCGGGTGCTTCGTTTTGGAACTCCTGACGGGTCGTGTATCGGCCCATGGGGCTCCGGTGGGAGTGAACTGTGTAGATCTGGGAAGCTGGGTGCATAGGGCGGTGAGGGAGGAATGGACGGCGGAGATCTTCGATGGGGAGATTGCGGCTGAGAGAGGGGCGAATAGTGGGATGGTGAGGTTGTTGGAGGTGGCGATAAAGTGTTGTGAGAAGTCGCCGGAGAAGAGGCCGGAGATGGGGGAGGTGGTGAGGGAGATTGAGGATGTGACCGAGATGGTCGAGGAAGATGATGATGGTGATGGCGAGTTTTCGTCGGTGACTGATTATTCTGTTCCGGCGACTCCGGTGATAATCGCGAATGGAGGTGGTGATGGTGATTATGAGAAACGATTTTGATTTGTTACCGTGTTTGCGTTTGTGGACTGGACCGTACGGTTGGGTTTGTTGGATTTATTACTTCCCCGTCTTAAAATAATATGGGAAGTCTAATTTTTTTTTGATAATATAATTATTGTATTTTAAAAATATTAATTTTTTAAATTTACCTTTTGATAGTATTTTTTTTTGAAAATATTAATGTTATAATTGTACTTTTTATATTGTTAATGAATTTAAAATAATGGCACAATAAGAAATTTATATTATTTTAATATTTGATTTTTGAAATGAGACTAATATTTTGAGATAATAAAAAATGAAGTAAGGGACTAATATTTTGAGACGGATGGAATATAAATTTTATTTTGATAATTTAAATTGTTTAATGTGTAAAGTTTATATAGTATTTTATTTTTTAAAAAATTACATTAATTGAGTATCAATAATTTTTTAATCATATCATATTTCAAAAATAAATTATTGACAAAAACACATTCTAATTAAGGAATTATTAATATATGATCAACTTAGTTTTTTTAGATAAATTACAAATACATCCTGAGATTTCCTTAAAGTACAGATTGTCTCTTGTGATTTCGAAAATTACAAATACTCCTTTGTTAGAATTTTTTATTTAACAGAATTAACTAAAAAAATAAAATTCATAATTGCTTCTAATACAATAATAAAATTACTTAAATTATTAATTGAAACATATTTCTAATGTCATTAAAAACTGTTAATTGATTTTATGATTTATTAATAAAATGGACAATTTATTACAAAATTAGAAACCTAAAAGGCGGAATGTAATTTTCAAAATTATAGGAGTAATTCATATTTTAATCAAATTTTAGAAGATATATTTATAATTTACTCTTTGTTTTATAAGAATAAAATATTTGACAAAGTTTACCTATTAAATTATTTAAATCATTAAAATGAGATGTATAATGGACTCTAAATATCCAATAATACGGTCAAGTGTGAACGGAAGAGAATTCATTTCCAATTTCATATACTTGGGGTATACACTCGTAGGTCACGCTCGATTCTCTCATTTAAAATTGACTACGCACTTAAATTTTCTCTTTATTTATATTTTTGATGGTGTTCCATGCATGAATTAGAAATGTTATAGTCTTTAAATTTTTTATTTATATTATTATGTTTGGTTAAAAGATTTGATAAGAAATTTTGAAAAATATATATATATATATATAGGTGAAATGTGAATAAAATATACTTATATTTTACCTAGTTCTACCTACCTTTTCCTTTTCTCTTTCTTTTTCTAAATCCCTCTTCGAATCTCTCAACCAAATACAGCATAAATGCATGGTCAAACGTCTCACATAGGTGTGAGGTCCACAATTTAGTACATCAATATATATTATAATATTATTACTGACTTTACTCATTATACAAATTAGGGTAAATTATACTTACCTCCCTTGAGGTTTCTAACAAATACAGAGACCTCTCTTGTGGTTGCAATAATTACAGTAACTTCTCCTATTTTACCTGACAATATCAAGATTTTCTCATTCCGTCAATTTTGCACGAACAGCGCTAGTAGCCTATACAAAATGAACATATTACCCTTAATCTTGCATACAAAAAGACAAAAGTGCCCTTCGTTCAAACACAATAATTTCAGAGAAATTTCTACAAAGACAATAATTAAAAATAATAATCACAACAACAATAATCAAACAATTTCAGAGAAATTTCAAGCAATTTCTCACAAACTTCAAGCAATCTCAAATAAAGCAAAAGGAATCTCAACTAATTTCAAACAATTTCAAAAATGTAATTTCACAAAAATAAATACATGGATGAAAGAGATTAACCGAGATGATGAAGATGAACTCAGATGAGATGAAAGAGATGAACCCAGGTGATGAAGATGAACTCGTGTAATTTCACAGAAATTTCTTCATATTCTTCACTCAATTTTGTCGTCTTCATCTTCTCTACATTGTGATTTTGTTAAACTTTTGAAATGATAGAGATTCAAACAAACCTTGATGGATCGAACGAACTCCTGCCCTTCGTTGGCCCTTGGTGGATTCGAACAAAACCAGATCGAATGAAGTCTAACCCAAACACACACAATTGTTGAAAGAGAGAGATGGACAAGCCTGATAGAGAGAAAGGGATGTTCAATTTCATCAAAAGACTAAAATTTGATCTTTATATGTATATGCAGTGATATATTTATATATATATATATATATATAATATAGAGAGAGAAGCTATGCTCATGAAAAAAAAAAAAAACAAAGTCTTAATCTTTATGTATAATATATATATATATATATATATATATATAGAGTGAGAGAGAGAGAAAGAGAGAAGCTATGCCCACAGAAAAAAAAAAAAAAAAAAAAGTCTTGATCTTTATGTGTATATGTAGTGATATGTATATATATATATATATAGAGAGAGAGAGAGAGAGAGAAGCTATGCCCACGAAAAAAATAAAATAAAAAACAAAGTCTATGGATAATAAGGAGATAGAAATGGTAAGGATTATAGCTCACTAAAAAATAATAAATGATATTTTATTGAATCAAAATTTCTCTTTTAGATAATAAAATATTTTTGTTTGAAGTGTAAATCAAACGCTAAGATACAAAAATAAGAATGAAATTTTTTTTTGTGTAAAATATTTTAAGTTGAAACAAATGGAGCCTAAGTTATTCCAATTTCGTTGAATGGAATGATTGTGTGCCTGTAATTTTTGTATAAGTTTAATGTGGGTTTGAAATGAATAATAAGGAGATAGAAGTGGTAAGATAACATCTACACAATTTTAGTGTTGTGAAATTTTTAAGACATTTTTTTAGACGATCGAAAAAATGATGACCGTTACTGAAGCGTCGCGACCAGAGAACCAACGGGATGATCACGGCTGCTCTACGAAAGAACGCCATCATCCCATACAGAGTACCAAGAAGATCAAGAGCACCAATGACCAAGATGATGAACCCATGAGTGAATCCTTGTCAGTAATCCCAATTTCAAGGGAAATCAGCTCTACAGCTGAGCTATTGAACGCGGAAAACCCTAATGGGAACAAGGATAGTGCAGGCATGGCCTAGATAAAACTCCTGGAGGAAAACAAAGGACCCTCTAGATCTTTCAAACAAGCACTCCTCCGATCGAGATTCAACGAAACCAGAAATGAAAAAAACTTTGATTGTGATGTAGAAAAAATGTCCTCTGATGAGGAGGAAGTGTCTTCTAAAACAAACCTCACAGAGGAAGGAGACTCAATGAAAGAAGATAGAGATGGTATTCCCAAAGTTAAACTCCCTCTGGCTCTTCTGAAGAAAATTAGAGAACCATGGAGGAAGTGCTTAATCGTGAGACTTTTGGGGAAAACTATATGTTACAAACTTTTCATGACCAAAATGACAAAAATTTAGAGCTTACAAGCTGATTTTGAAGCTCTTGACATAGGTAATGGTTTCTTCATAGTTAAATTTGATATGGCTGATGATTATATGAAAGTTTTCACTATAGGCCCTTGGATTGTGATAGATCATTACGTGACGATAAGAAAATGGCAACGAGATTTCAAATCTGATGATGCTGAAGAGGATACCACTGCAATTTGGGTGCGGTTTCCAACTCTGCCAATTGAGTACTATAATGAGAAGGCTTTATTTCATATAGCAAAAGTGTTGGGTGTACCGCTAAAGATAGATATCAACACAGCCATGGCAGCATGGGGAAAATATGCACGAGTTTGTGTTGAGATAGATCTTCGAAAGCCACTGATCTCACACCTTTCCATAGGTAAACATACATATGGTATTGAATATGAACATATACACTCATTATGTTTTTCTTGTGGCAAGATTGGGCATCGGAAGGAAGTGTGTATTGATAATATCAAAACAGCGCTGGAGCCGACCAGCCAAAGAGTTGTCAGAGAAGAAAGTCAGGAACAACCTACAATCTCTAGTAATGGGCCTGGTCCAAGTAATACCAAACAGACATCGGAGCCTTACCCAAGAACTTATGGGCCTTGGATGACTGTGTCCAAACCACCAAGGAAGCAAAGGGGCTTAACTAGTCTTAAGAGGCCTAATACCCAACAAACGAATAGATTTGAGATCCTGACAGAAGGGGCAGATCCTCCACAAGGCCAAAATGTCACGACCCAAACCCGCCCCTATGGGTTTAGCACCGTAACCGACCAGTAATCCGTGATTACCGAAGGCCTGCTTAACAGTAAAGACAGTAACACAGAGTACAGGGGCTAGTGGAAGCCAAAACAGTAAATGAAATATGTCCTATGAGCTGTGACAGTCTGTATGCAAAAAAACTTTTCATACATATTCACATTCAGAACCAAAACAGTATATATATACATATACAATCATCCAGGACAGCGACCTAATCCCTATTAGAACAGTACAATACAGGTACAGTCAGTCTATACAAAAACAGAGACAGAAAGGATGAATCTAAAACACCCCAAAAAGTCCTAGCTAGAAGGACTTGGAACCTCTCAGTGAGGCACAGTGGTTGGCTTGACAAAAAGGGAGTTAAACCCAACGCTCCTAGCTCCGATCCGGTGACTAGACACCTACATATATATATAAATAGTGAGCTAAAACCCAGTAAATAACATATGCGTAAAGGGGTTAAGAATGAATGTCCTTTCAGTATTTAAAACAGTCATTTGAACAGTATATCAGTTATTCGATCATAGCAGTCATAAGTGGTACATCCAATAGCAAACAGTACAGTAGGTCTTAACAAACCGAACAGTCAGTTGATGGCCATCATATCAGTAAACATTAGTGGTTCCAAACATGGGAACCGACAAAAATCTCTGTGACAATAGCAGTACAGTACAGTAACAGTAAATTGCTATGGATGCCATGAATACAGTTCGCAAATAGGACAAGCATTCATTCAGTAAGAAATATCATTTCAGAAAGCAGTACAGTTGATCATTCAGAAAATATTCATGATTGAATATATCTTTACAACATTGTTACTCACAGAGCACTAGGCTATAAGCAGCTAATGAGCGTCCTCAGATGCCAACCCTACACAGTTACAGAATGAACACACACTAAGTTGCACGTTTGGGAAACAATAACTTAGTCCCTATCTTGACTCAGTGTGGTTCTATAGCATTATCCTCATTAAGATGCCTTAAACTAGGCTTAGGAATGCCTATGATGGAATGAGGATGCAAAGATGCACTTTAAAACACTTTTCAAATTTTTGCTGAAACAGGGGTCCCGCTCGAGCGTGTTTTTCTCCGCTCAAGCGGACATGCAGACAAAAGAGCTACGCTCGAGCGTGACTTTCCTCGCTCGAGCGTACTGTAAAAGTACTAGATGCATGAAATTCACGCTGGACGGGCGCTCGACCCCCGCTCGAGCGTGAGACACAAGTCCTCGCTCGAGCGTGCGTTCTCTCGCTCGAGCGGACTGTAAACACATGCAAAGTACTAGATACATGCATTTCACGCTCGAGCGAACTGCATGAACTCAGAGTGTACGCTTGAGCGTGGATCCAAAATCTGGAATTTCCAAATTTGTCTCCAAGCATGAAACTCAACATTTAAAGCATCAAATTCGATCCTTTTGGGCTAATTTTCTGGAAAACACTTTAAAACTCATAATATGACATGTTTCAAAGATCAATTTGCAAAATCAAAGCCCAAAGGTAGTTCAATTGAACCCATTTCCAAACAAAACTTCAAGAACATGATGTACATGCAACATGCATGTTTTCATCTAAATTCAAAGCTTCTAATACAAGATCAAATGAGTCTATACTTTCAAAAACATGATGAATTCATGAGCTACAACTAGAGTGTAGACATGCATGTAAGAATTTCCATGAAAACAACCTCAAAACTCACCAATGTGTACATGCATGCATGATTCAAGCTTTAATTCAACAATTTAAAACTAATTCTAGACTTAGATCACCAGTGGCTCAACGACCATGCAAGATACAACTAGAATTCAAGTTCAAGAAGATGATTCTCCTACCTTAGGTCTTCAATTCCAAGTCTAGAAGCTCAATTATGCAATCTACTCTTCAATTCTTCTAATTCTCAAGAAAATATTGATGAACACAAGCTTACTTTCAACTCTCTAGCTCTCTCTCACGTTTTGGTCTCTAGAGGAAATGAATGGCATATCAAACATAAGGGAAGTAGACAAAGAATGGTCTAGGATTGTCCACTAAGTGGCAATTTGGTAAATAAGCCAAACTAATGTAATTTAACATTATTTAATCCAATTTAATCGCTCCAAATCACATTTTAATTAAACATACCATAAAATCACATAAATTCTAAATAGCATGAAATACTAATCAATTTCTGATTCGGCCGCCGATAAGGCCTTCAATTTGCAGTTCAAAACATAAAGCATGAACAAATCAATTAACAGTCAAACAGATAGAAATGCGTTTAAACTAATACACTCAATCAATCAGTCAGAATTTCAGTCAATCAGTCACTTAACATGCTTAATCATAGATTAGCACTAATCAGTGGTGAGGGTTGTCACAGTCTCCCCTCCTTACAAAGAGTTTGGTCCTCCAAACTCGAATTACCTTCATTTTGGAAGAACACTGGATCCAGAGGGAACAGTTCAGGATATCTCTTGATCATATCGTCTTCCCTTTCCCAAGTGGCATATACGCCACCATGGTTTTGCCAATCAACTTTCACTAACGGAATTGCTTTGTTCCTCAACTTCTTGATCCGTCTATTTACAATCTGAATAGGCCGTTCTTCATAAGTGTAGTCTTCACTTAGCACTACACGGGTAGGCTCAATAACATGGAAGGGATCCCGAAGATAATCCCTCAACATTGAAATATGGAAGACATTATGCATATGCTCCATTTCAGGAGGAAGCGCTACTTGATACGCCACCGGATTAATCTTCTCAATGATTTCATGCGATCCGACATATCTCGGTGCTAGCTTACCCTTGACTCTAAAACGAGTCTGGCCTTTGATCGGTGTCACTTTAACAAAAACATGGTCACCTACTTCATATTCTCTGTCTCGCCTTCGGACATCCGCATAACTTTTCTGCCGGCTCTGTGCGGTTTTCAATCTCTGTTGAATCAGTTTCACTTTTTCAGTAGTTTCATATACAATCTCGGGCCCAAGCAAAGGCCCATCTCTAACTTCTGCCCAGCAAATTGGAGATCGACATTTCCTACCATACAAAGCCTCGAAAGGCGCCATACCAATGCTTGAATGAAAACTGTTGTTGTAGGTGAATTCAGCCAATGGTAAGTGGCTTTCTCAATTTCCCTGAAAATCAAGGACACACATTCTCAGTAAATCCTCTAGAGTCTGGATGGTTCTTTCTGACTGGCCATCCGTCTGAGGATGGTATGCACTACTTAGTCTCAGTTCAGTACCCAATGCAGTTTGCAGCCTTTGCCAAAATCTCGAGGTAAACTTCGAGTCCCTATCAGAAACAATGGACACAGGCACTCCATGCAATCTAACAATCTCATCGATATAGAGTATAGCCAATTTGTCCGCATTATAAATTGTTTTGACAGGTAAGAAATGAGCAGATTTAGTCAGTCTATCAACAATAACCCAAATTGAGTCCATACCTTTACTGGAGCGAGGTAAACCAATAATAAAATCCATAGTGATATGTTCCCATTTTCACTCCGGTATCGGTAAGGGTTGCAGTAAGCCTGCGGGTCGTTGATGTTCAACTTTAACTTGTTGGCAATGAAGACATTTCGATACAAAGTCAGTAATCTCTTTCTTCATTCCCGGCCACCATAAATTCAGTTTCAAGTCTTGGTACATTTTCATATTTCCTGGATGGATAAACAATTTTGAATTATGGCCCTCTTGCAGAATTCTTCTTTTCAGTTCAGAATCACTCGGTACATACAACCTTCCCTGGACTTTCAACACATTGTTCTCAAATTTAAAGTCCGGCCTCGGTTTGGACTCCCGTTCATCAATGACCTTTTTCAAAAAGTCATCATGTTACTGTTTCTCTTTAATCTCCTCAATTAGTGCCGGTTGAGCAGAAATAGCAGCTAAGGTTCCACCTTGTTCACGCAAAACAATTTCAACTTTAAATTTTTCAAGGTCACATAGCAATTCTTTCTGCCCGATGAGTAAACAGGCTAAATTTCTAACTGATTTCCGACTCAGTGCATCGGCAACAGTGTTAGCTTTCCCCGGATGGTACAAAATTTGCAAATCATAATCCTTTATCAGTTCTAACCATCTCCTCTGCCTCATGTTCAGTTCTTTCTGTGTGAAGAAGTACTTCAAACTCTTGTGGTCTGTATACACCTCACATGTTGCCCCATAAAGGTAGTGACACCAGATTTTCAATGCAAACACTACTGTAGCAAGTTCCAAATCATGGGTCGGGTAGTTCTTTTCATGCGGTCTCAGTTGTCAGGAAGCATACGCAATAACTTTACCATTCTGCATTAAAACACATCCCAAACCCTTATAAGAAGCATCACTAAATATAGTATAACCATCCGTACCTGAGGGTAGGGTAAGAATCGTAGCAGTCACAAGTCGAGTCTTTAACTTTTGAAAGGCTGATTCTCTCTGATCGGTCCGGTCAAATGATATCCCCTTTTGAGTCAATTGAGTCAGTGGTAGGGCAATTTTGGAGAAGTCTTTGACAAACCTTCTGTAATACCCGGCTAAGCCTAGAAAACTTCGAACTTCGGTAACATTTGTCGGTCTAGGCCAATTCATTACTGCTTCAATTTTCTGCGGATCAATTGAAATTCCATCCTTACTGATTACATGTCCCAAAAACATAACATTGTCAAGCCAAAATTCACATTTTGTCAGTTTAGCATACAATTTCTGTCTCTTAGGGTCTGTAGGGCAGTTCTCAAATGATGTTCATGTTCTTCCGTGCTTTTGGAATAAATTAAAATGTCATCTATGAAAACAACTACAAATTCATCAGGGTATGGTTTGAAAATTCTGTTCATAAGGTCCATAAATGCAGCAGGTGCATTAGTAACTCCAAAAGGCATAACAAGGAATTCGTAATGTCCATACCTCATTCGAAAGGCAGTCTTTTCAATGTCCTCTGGTCTGACTTTCAACTGGTGGTATCCGGATCTAAGGTCAATTTTAGAGAAAACTTGGGCACCCTGTAACTGGTCAAACAAATCATCAATTCGAGGCAATGGATATTTGTTTTTCACGGTTACCTTGTTCAGTTCACGGTAATCAATGCAGAGTCTCAATGAGTCGTCTTTTTTTTTCACAAACAAAACTGGAGCGCCCCACAGTGAAGTACTGGGCCTGATGAACTTCTTATCTAACAATTCCTGCAGCTGAATTTTCAATTCTTTCAGTTCGGTAGGTGCCATTCTATAAGGAGCTTTAGTTACTGGCTGTGTACCCGGAATCACATCAATGGTGAACTCAATCTCCCTATCAATCAAATCCCCTGGCAAATCATCTGGAAAAACATCTGGGAATTCTCTGATTATAGGAATACTGTTCACATCAGTTTTAGCATCAGTAGGTACAGTCGATACACAACACAGATACCCTTTGCACCCCTTTTTAATCAACTTAAAAGCTTTCATGGATGAAATCAGATACGGGGGAGTGTCACGACCCAAACCCACCCCTATGGGTTTAGCATCGTAACCGGCTAGTAATCCGAGATTACCGAAGGCCTGCTTAACAGTAGAACAGTAAAACAGAGTACAGGGGCATGGCGGAAGCCAATACATTAATAAAATAATGTCCAATGAGCTGCGACAGTCTGTATGCAAAAGGTTTTTCATACATTTGTACAGGCAGTGACAAAACAGTATGTACATTATATACAGCCATGCAGAGCATGGACTAAAACCCTATTAACACAGTACAGTACAGTCTATATAGTATTACAAAACGGTACAGAGACAGACGGGGAACGGGGAAATAAAAACACCCCTAAGCCATAGCTTGTGTAACAACCCTCATATTGTTTACCGATTAATGACTGATTGATTACTGATTACTGCTAAACTGAGATCGAATATGAAAAGTAATTGAACTGACTGAATTACTGAACTAACTGACTGAAATCTGGAACTAAATTGATTGAATATATCTGTTTAGTTGTATATCTATCAGTTGCTTGTTTGATTATCTGTTCATGTTTTTATGTTTAAACTGTTAATTGAATGCCTTATCGGCGGCCGAATCCAAAATTGATTGATGTTCCATGATCAGTAGAAATAATGTGATTTTATGGTGTATTTATCTGAAAATTTATTTGGTATGATTAAACTAGAGTAAATATGTTAAATTGCATAGGTTGGCTTTAATTACAATCATACCATCTAGTGGCCACTATCTAAGACCACTTTTGAGTCTCATTACACCTAGATCAAACATTTGCTCAGCCCATTCCCCTTGTCCTGCAGACCAAGAGGATTAGAGTGAGAGAAAGTGAGTTCCTCCTTGATAATTGCTTGTGAACTTGGAGAATTTAGAAGACAATTGTGAACTTGAGCTCCTATACCTTATAATTCAAGACTTAGGTAAGGATGTCACCTTTTCATTGATGTATTTAAGATTGTTCATGCATGGTTCTTGAGCCTCTAGAGAGCTAAGTCATGTCTTAGTCTAATAATGTTGAATTGAAGCTCATATCATGCATGCATGTCTACATTGTTGCATTTTGAGGGTGATTACATGGGATTTGGTACATGCATGTTCATATTATTGTTAGAGTCTATGTTTTCATCTTGTCTTTGGAAGGTTTGAGCTCATTAGAGCATGTTTTGAAGTTTTGAAATGGTTTAAATCCATGCATGTCATGTTTGTAGCATGTTCATGAAAATTGGTTTGAAATTGAGTTTGAATTAAACACCCTTGGGCTTTGATTTCTCAAATTGAGCTTTGAATCATGTTGTTTTAAGTGTTTACAAGTGTTTTCCAGGTTTTCAGCCCAAGAGGATCGAAAATTTTGCATTTAAACTTGATTTTGAGCTTGGGACTCAAATTTGGAATTTCCAGATTTTGGGCCTACGCTCGAGCGAGGAAGTCCACGCTCGAGCGTACAGTCTGTGATCCTGCTTTCCGCTCGAGCGAGAAAAGTGACGCTCGAGCGTGAAATGCAAGCATCCAGTATTTTGCATGAGTTCACAGTCCACTCGAGCGAGAAAACTCACGCTCGAGCGAGGACTCGTGTCTTACGCTCGAGCGAGGGTCGAGCGTCCATCGAGCGTAAATTTGGAGCATCCAGTATTTTACTGTAGCACACAGTCCGCTCGAGCGACGGATTTCACGCTCGAGCGGGGATCCTTTGTCTGCATGTCCGCTCGAGCGTAGAAATCCACGCTCGAGCGAGACCCCTGTTTTCAGCAAATTTTGTAAAGTGTTCAAAAGTGCATCTTTGCATCCTCTTTCCATCCTAAGCATTCCTAGGGCATATTTAAGGCATCTTAAAGAGGATATGGATGTAGAACACACCAAGGCAAATTTAGGGATTAAGTTATTATCTTTCTCCAACTGTGAAACTTAGTGTGTGTTCAATCTGTTAACTGTATAGGGTTGGCATTCCGAGGAGACGCTCTAGTTCACTACAGCCCAGAACTCTGTGAGTAACAATTGTGTAAAGATATGTTCAAAATGACTATCTTCTGAATGCTGAACTGAACTGTTTACTGAACTGATATTGATTACTGAATGAATGTATGTCCTTTATTTCTGAACTGTATTGTGGCATCCTTAGCACCTACTGTTTACTGTTACTGTTACAGAGATCTCTGTCGGTTCCCTCGTGGAACCACTACTGTTTACTGATTGATGGCCATCATTACTGTTCGGTCTTTTAAGACCTACTGTTTACTGTTATGCTAATAGATGTACCACATATGACTGATTGACTGAAAGACTGAAATACTGATTTAATGAACTGTTTTCATTACTGTAAGGACATTCATTCTAAACCTCTTTACGCATTATGTTATTTACTGGGCTTTAGCTCACTGCTCATATATATATGTAGGTGTACAGGCACAGGATCAAAGCTAGAGGCGTCGGGGTAAACTCCAGTTTTGTCAAGCCAACCAATGTGCCTCACTGCGAGGTTCCGAGCCTGTCAAGCTATGGCTTAGGGGTGTTTTTATTTCCCCGTCTGTCTCTATACCGTTTTGTAACACTGTATAGACTGAACGTTTTGCACTGTACTGTTTATCGGGGATTAAGTCCCTATTTCTGACTGGTTGTATATGATATGCATACTGTTTCGTACTGTTCTGTATAAATGTATGAAATATCTTTTTGGCATACAGACTGTCACAGCTCATTGGACATTGTTTATTTATTGTATTGGCTTCCGCCAAGCCCCTGTACTCTGTTTTACTGTATTACTGTTAAGTAGGCCTTCGGTAATCTAGGATTACTGGCCGGTTACGGTGCTAAACCCATAGGGGCGGGTTTGGGTCGTGACAGAGTGGTATCAGAGCGATACTTAACCACGAGTTATACCTCACACACATGTCCAAATGAGCTATAGAGTGTCCTAGAAAAGCGATTAGGGCATTACATGAGCATGATACGTGTGTGGTTATGACATGACTGAATAAGTGCTAATGTGTTAAATTGTTTAAGTATGCAACTGTTTATGTTTATAATTGTTATAACTGCTTATAGAGAAATGGATAATGCAATGAATCTGAGTCCTCATCCACTGAGGCAAGAATGACAAGAATGGAAAGGATGATGGAACTGATAACTGCAAGATTAGAGCAACAACAGAACCAACAGCCCCCACCTCCTCCTCCGGCAGTGCCGGAACAGAATGTTAATGCTAATGAAGGGGACATAATCGCTCTCACCCAGAAGTTCAGCAAACTGAAACCGCCATCCTTTCAGGGAGGCCTTGAACCGTTAAAGGCTGAAGCTTGGGTTCTTGAAACCGAAAAATTGTTTGAGGTTTTCCCATGTTCTGAGGCACATAAAGTGCTGTTGGCTACCTTTACTCTGCAAGAGGAAGCAAGAAGGTGGTGGATGCCTACCCGTGATGATAACGTTGCTATGACCCTCACCACTTAAAGATACAGTTTATCGGTAAACAGGGGTGAGGGTCATTACAGGGAGGTACTACTCCAACTCCGTTAAACATAAATTCAGGCAGTCCAGGTAGACGGAAAACAACTTGTTTTGTTACACAATCTATGGTAGCATGATATTTTGTTAACCAGTCCATTCCCAATATCACATCAAAGTGATCAATATTCAAAGGCAGTAAATCAATATACAAATGAACATCCCCAACAATAATTTCACATGCAGGGTACATATAAGCACAAGTCATAGATCCTCCAACAGGTGAAGATACAGCTAACAGATAGTTCATAGGTTCCAGTGGTCTATTTAATTTTCGCGAAAAAGCATGCGATACATATGAATGTGTAGACCCCGAATCAATCAGAACATAAGCATTTTGAGTACAGATTGAGAGTATACCTGACACAACGGTCTCGATATTCTGTACATCTTCCGGTACGAGTGTGAACACTCGGCCTTGCCTCATAGGCTCTTTTCCAGTAGCTTTGGGATTAGGTTTTGGTGTAACAGTTGATGCTGCAGCGCTGGCTGCAGCTTTACTATTGCCCTGAGGAGCAGAAGGGCAATCTTTGACCATGTGGCCCACCTTGCCACACCTGTAATAAGCACCAGATATTTTATAGCAAACCCCTTTATGTTTCTTACCACATTCAGAACAAAGCGGTATGGAACCACTTCCCTGACTGGAACTGGTTGTTGACCTTGTATTTTGCTTTTTATTCAATGAACTGTTCCAGCCTTTCTTAAACTTGAAGCCTTGTCTCTTACCATGCCACTCGGTCGCTGGTGTTTCAGTCTGTTTCAGTGCCTCGATGTTCAACTCAACCATTATTGCTCGGTCAAGAACATCTACATATTTCAGTAGTTTCAGAACATTGATTCTGTCAAGGATTTCAACATTAAGACCGCCTTCAAACTTCCTGGCCTTTTTGTAATCGGTATCCACCATGTGTGGTGTGTATCTGGCAAGTTCAGTGAATTTCGATTCGTACTCAGCTACGGACATAGTGCCTTGTTTTAGTTGTTCAAATTCAGTCACTTTTCGGTCCCTGACACACTATGGAAAGTATTTCTCAAAGAAGGCTCCCTTAAACTGAGCCCAAGTCATAGCAGTATTGGTGTCACGGACAAGCATCTACCACTTTCTGGCCTCTTCTTGTAAGGTGAAGGTAGCCAGTAGCACTTTGTGTGCTTCAGAACACGGAAAGACTTCAAACAATTTCTCGGTCTCTAGGACCCATGTTTCGGCCTTTAGCGGTTCGAGGCCTCCTTGGAATGACGGTGGTTTCATTTTACTGAACTTCTGCGTTAAAGCAATTATATCATCATTCATATTCGGTTCCGGCAGTACCGGAGGAGGTGGGGGCTGTTGGTTCTGTTGTTGCCTTAAGGCCTCAGTTAGCAGTTCAACTGTTCTTTCTAGCTTTGCTATTCTGGCCTCAGATGATTCAGATTCATCAACATTTCTTGCGTTATCCATTTCACTATAGACAATTATGGCAATTATAAACATAGACAACTGCATACTTAACATATTAACACATTAGCACATATATTCATGTCATGGCCACACACACTTTTTCAATGTTCATGCAATGCCCTATTCACTTTTCTAGGACATCCTATAGCTCATTTGGACACGTGTGTGCGGTATAACTCGTGGTTTGATATCAATCTGATACCACTCTGTCACGACCCAAACCCGCCCCTATGGGTTTAGCACCGTAACCGACTAGTAATCCGTGATTACCGAAGGCCTGCTTAACAGTAAAGACAGTAATACAGAGTACAGGGGCTAGTGGAAGCCAAAACAGTAAATGAAATATGTCCTATGAGCTGTGACAGTCTGTATGCAAAAAAACTTTTCATACATATTCACATTCAGAACCAAAACAGTATATACATACATATACAATCATCTAGGACAGCGACCTAATCCCTATTAGAACAGTACAATACAGGTACAGTCAGTCTATACAAAAACAGAGACAGAAATGATGAATCTAAAACACCCCAAAAAGTCCTAGCTAGAAGGACTTGGAACCTCTCAGTGAGGCACAGTGGTTGGCTTGACAAAAAGGGAGTTAAACCCAACGCTCCTAGCTCCGATCCGGTGATGGACACCTACATATATATATAAATAGTGAGCTAAAGCCCAGTAAATAACATATGCGTAAAGGGGTTAAGAATGAATGTCCTTTCAGTATTTAAAACAGTCATTTGAAGAGTATATCAGTTATTCGATCATAGCAGTCATAAGTGGTACATCCAATAGCAAACAGTATAGTAGGTCTTAACAGACCGAACAGTCAGTTGATGGCCATCATATCAGTAAACAGTAGTGGTTCCAAACATGGGAACCGACAGAAATCTCTGTGACAGTAGCAGTACAGTACAGTAACAGTAAATTGCTATGAATGCCACGAATACAGTTCGCAAATAGGACAAGCATTCATTCAGTAAGAAATATCATTTCAAAAAGCAGTACAGTTGATCATTCAGAAAATATTCATGATTGAATATATATTTACAACATTGTTACTCACAGAGCACTAGGCTATAAGCAGCTAATGAGCGTCCTCGGATGCCAACCCAACACAGTTACAGAATGAACACACACTAAGTTGCACATTTGGGAAACAATAACTTAGTCCCTATCTTGACTCGGTGTGGTTCTATAGCATTATCCTCATTAAGATGCCTTAAACTAGGCCTAGGAATGCCTAGGATGGAATGAGGATGCAAAGATGCACTTTAAAACACTTTTCAAATTTTTGCTGAAACAGGAGTCCCGCTCGAGCGTGTCTTTCTCCGCTCGAGCGGACATGCAAACAAAAGAGCTACGCTCGAGCGTGACTTTCCTCGCTCGAGCGTACTGTAAAAGTACTAGATGCATGAAATTCACGCTGGACGGGCGCTCGACCCCCGCTCGAGCGTGAGACACAAGTCCTCGCTCGAGCGTGCGTTCTCTCGCTCGAGCAGACTGTAAACACATGCAAAGTACTGGATACACGCATTTCACGCTCGAGTGTTACTTTACCCGCTCGAGCGAACTGCATGAACTCAAAGTGTACACTCGAGCGTGGAGTTCCCCGCTCGAGCGTAGATCCAAAATCTGGAATTTCCAAATTTGTCTCCAAGCATGAAACTCAACATTTAAAGCATCAAATTCGATCCTTTTGGACTAATTTTCTGGAAAACACTTTAAAACTCATAATATGACATGTTTCAAAGATCAATTTGCAAAATCAAAGCCCAAAGGTAGTTCAATTGAACCCATTTCCAAACAAAACTTCAAGAACATGATGTACATGCAACATGCATGTTTTCATCTAAATTCAAAGCTTCTAATACAAGATCAAATGAGTCTAAACTTTCAAAAACATGATGAATTCATGAGCTACAACTAGAGTGTAGACATGCATGTAAGAATTTCTATGAAAACAACCTCAAAACTCATCAATGTGTACATGCATGCATGATTAAACAACCTCAAAACTCATCAATGTGTACATGCATGCATGATTCAAGCTTCAATTCAACAATTTAAAACCAATTCTAGACTTAGATCACCAATGGCTCAAGGACCATGCAAGATACAACTAGAATTCAAGTTCAAGAAGATGATTCTCCTACCTTAGGTCTTCAATTCCAAGTCTAGAAGCTCAATTATGCAATCTACTCTTCAATTCTTCTAATTCTCAAGAAAATATTGATGAACACAAGCTTACTTCCAACTCTCTAGCTCTCTCTCACGTTTTGGTCTCTAGAGGAAATGAATGGCATATTAAACATGAGAGAAGTAGACAAAGAATGGTCTAGGATTGTCCACTAAGTGGCAATTTGGTAAATAAGCCAAACTAATGTAATTTAACATTATTTAATCCAATTTAATCGCTCCAAATCACATTTTAATTAAACATACCATAAAATCACATAAATTCTAATTAACATGAAACACTAATCAATTTCTAATTCGGCTGCCGATAAGGCCTTCAATTTGCAGTTCAAAACATAAAGCATGAACAGATCAATTAACAGTCAAACAGATAGAAATACGTTTAAACTAATACACTCAATCAATCAGTCAAAATTTCAGTCAATCAGTCACTTAACATGTTTAATCATAGATTAGCACTAATCAATGGTGAGGGTTGTCACACAAAAAGCCCATCTAGATAGGAATAAACATCAGAGAGGCAAAGCCCAAACAGATATGGGCTTCAAGTATAAGAAAAGAGCAAAGAATCATAAGGGAGGTGAATCTGAGAGTCTTGTTTTGGCAGTGACAGTGAACAAGACTAGAGAGGAGATCAAACTGGGTAAGCAAGCTACCACTGACATAAAGATTCGAGATCAAACGGCAGGTCTAGGAAAAGCTGAAGCTACTAATCTTCCTAGCATCCCTTCATTCGCAGTACCCCTTTCATCACCTACCACAACCCAACCTTCTATAACCCAGCTCCACCACATCACTACCCATTCTCCACACCATAAACAAAACCTCAACAACCTCAGAACCAAACATAGAGATCCACTAGATAAACATAGAGGAGGTCGGGGAGAATTTCCCAACAACGCAACACGCACTACTTTAAACAGAGTTTTCGTGGTTCTAACACCCGGGAAAGAAGTGTTTCACCTTATCACCTCAGAATGGTGGAACGAAGAAGTCAAAGTAAGGATACAACCATGGAGACAAGTGGAAGTGGGCCAGGATCGGCACTACATTTTGATAACTCCCTTGAAATCAATGGAAGCCAACCACAAGGCTGCAAAGGGATATCTGGCTCTTGATGACTAGGATCCACTACCCAACATTTTTATTCCTTCCATGGATATGTTAATCTGGAATTGCAGGGGAGCCGGCAACTAGAGGTTTAAAAGGATAATAAGGGAACTAGTTCAAATTCACAAGCCAGATATACTCATTCTTATGGAGACTAAAGTAGAGTTTAAGTCTATGGGGATGTTTTTTGACTGCATGGGCTTCACAGCATCTGCTCATGTGGATCCAACTGGGCGAAGTGGAGGCATTTGGATGCTTTGGAATCCAAATGTGGTCAATGTTCGGGTTGTGGAGGCCAGCTCCCAGTTGATTACAGCTACAATTTCTAGGCAAGACTTCCCAGACTGGCTACTTTCAACAGTGTATGCAAGCCCAAACCACTGTAAGCAGGATGAACTTTGGGAGCACCTAGAAGTTCTTTCGCGTAACATGACAGAGCCGTGGCTTGTTGCTAGAGATTTTAATGATTTCTCAACCACTCAAAAAAAAAGAAGCTTCAACGAAAACCACCATCTCAGTCAGAGCCAAGACCAAAGAAGAAGTAAGAAATTCAATGACAGAATGCACCACTGCAATCTTATGGACTTGGGATGCTCAAGGCCTAGATTGACTTGGTCTAATAACCGAAAAGGTTGGGCTAACACCATGGTCAAACTAGACAGAGCCATGTGCAATACAGAATGGCGAACTAGCTTCCCTAAAGGTTCTGTTCGTAATCTGCCTCATACCTATTCAAACCATTCTCCAATGATGGTTTTCACTCAAGGTATGTCCCCCTTTAACCCCACTTGTAAACCTTTTAAATTTCTTGCTGCCTGGATTTCCCATGATGACTTTAAATCTGTGGTTGAGAATAGTTGGTCCAAACCTAATCCCTCTCTGACTGGTAGACTTGATGCTCTTGCCAAAGAGGCCAGTGTTTGGAATAAAGAAGTTTTTGGAAATATTTTCCGAAAAAAAAAGGTGGCTTCTTGGGAGAATTGAAGGCATACAGAAATCTCAAGCCAATGTTTATTCACGCAATCTGCACACCCTTGAATTGGAGCTTGTTGAACAATATAATAAAATCCTTTACCAGGAAGAGTTATTGTGGTTCCAGAAATCTCGTGCTAACTGGATCATCCAGGGTGAGAGAAACATCAAATTTTTCCATATTTCTACCCTGGCTAAAAGAAGGAGAAGGAGAATTGAGGTTCTGAAAAATGATAATGGTGAATAGATTGACCAACCTTGCCTGCTCAAAACCATGATTACTAACTTCTTCATTAACCTCTTTAGCCATCATTCTACCGACTCTCTTGACCATTGGAACAATCTGACTTTATGTAAACTTAATGAGGAGGACAATGCTCAAATTTCTTGTCTTGTTACTAATGAGGATATTTGGAAGGCTGTGAAGAACATTAGTGCCTTTAAAGCTCCAAGTAGAGATAGGTTCCAAGCCATCTTCTATCATACCTACTGGCTCATTATTGGCTCTGTTGTGTGTAAATTTGTGAAAAATTATTTTTTCAAAAATTATATACCTCATGAGATCAATAGAACTCTTGTTGCTTTAATTCCTAAAGTTGAAAATCCTGAGAATATCAAGCAGTTTAGACCTATTAGCTTGTGTAATGTTACTTACAAAATCATTTCTAAAATCCTTGTTAATAGATTACGCCCCTTTTTAAGTAAGATTGTTCGACCAAATCAATGCAGTTTCATACCTGGGAGGAGTACTAATGATAATATTATTATTTCTCAAGAAGTTTTACATTCTTTGAACATCAAAAAGGGAAGAAAAGGGACATGATTTTAAAAATTGATTTAGAAAAAGCTTATGACAAATTTTCTTAGGATTTTTTGCAACAAACCCTTGAAGAGTTTAACTTTGACAAAACTTATATTGATCTTGTTATGAGTTGTGTTACCACTGTGAGCACTGTCATCATTTGGAATGGTGAATTTCTTGAGGAATTTCAACCTAAGAGAGGATTACGCCAAGGTGACCCTCTATCCCCGTACCTCTTTGTCTTATGCATGGAGAGATTGTCAAATATGATAAGCTCCAAAGCTGAGAGTAAGAGTTGGAAAGGGATTGAGATTACTAGAGGTGGGCTAAGCCTAACTCACTTGTTTTTTGCTAATGATCTCATGCTGTTTGGCCAAGCTACCATTAATAATTGCAACACTATTATGAAGGTCATGCATGAATTCTGTGACATCTCTGGATTAAGGATTAACTCCCATAAATCCAAATTGTTTGTTTCCCTTAATGTTGAGAGGAGGTATGCTAAAGAGTTTAGCACCATATGTGGTATTCCCCTAACCTCTGAGTTAGGAAAATATCTGGGAGTTCCACTTATTAAGAACAGAGTTAGCAGAAGCTATTTTAATGAGGTTTTAGTGAAAATGCAAAACAGATTGGCTGGTTGGAAGGTTAACACCTTATCCATGGCTAGTAGAGTAACTCTCATTAAATCTGTGAGCTCTGCAATCCCTTTCTATACCATGCAGACTATGCTTCTCCCTAAAAGAGTGAGTAATGATATTGACAAGTTGAATCGAAATTTCCTATGGGGTGACACCATGGAAAAGAAAAAAATTCACCTGATCCAGTGGGATGTGGTTTGTCACATGAAAAACAAAGGTGGCCTTGGTATTAAGAAGGCCAAAAACCAGAATTTGGCTTTGTTAACTAAGCTAGGCTAGCATCTGCTTAGTAACAAAGCAGGTATGTGGTGTGAAATGCTTAAAGCTAAATATTTGAAAAACATATCTCTTTATGATTGGCCTAAGGGCAAAAGAGACTCCCATTTATGGAAGGGCATTATGCAAACTAGACACATTCTGAGAAAGGGTGTGAAATGGAAAGTTGGCAATGGGTTACATGTGAATGTGTAGAAAGATTGGTGGTGTGGATCTAAGGCTTTGTAGACCTTGAAACCCACACTAACCAAACCAACCACAGTACACTTACTCTCCCTACTACTGTTAATGAACTGTCTAATTCTGATGGCAGCTGGAATGAGAATCAGATTAACAGCCTTTTCTCTCATACTATTGCCTCTTTGATACTAGAAAATCCTCAACCATCTTCTTTGGAGATAGACAACCCCTTGTGGAAGGGTACAACTGATGGCTCCTTCATTGTTGTATTTGTGTATAATCTCATTCTTGGCAGCCATGAGAATGAGGAGGATTGGGGCTGGATATGGCAAATGAGATTACCTTAAAAATTGAAAGGTTTTCTTTAGACTGTGCCCCATGGAAAATTGCTTACAAACCAAATGAGGCTCAAAAGGGGTTTGACAACTAATCCTACATACCCTCACTGTTGTGGGGTGGAGGATATGTCTCACCTCTTTAGAGACTGCTTCAAAACTAAGGAAGTGTGGTTAGCTATTTTTAACAAACAGTGGTATTTGGATATGATGAGGAAAAATTGGATGGAATGGCTCAAGAGTAATGCAAAAAACAAACTTATGTTCAATGATAACACTTCTTGGAAATCTATCTTTACTGTTGCCTTACGGAAAATCTGGAAGAACAGAAACTCTATGGTGTTTGAGCAAAAAAAATTTCCAACCTAAGAAAGTGTTAAATTTATTATGGATTACTCTAGAGAAATACACCAAGCTTTTCTTCATTCCATATTCAATCCTAGACCTGCTTTTAGACTAATCCATTGGTCATTGCCTCCTGCAGGTAGACTCAAAATGAACACTGATGGCAGCAGAAGCATTGAAGGTGATGGAGGCTTTGGAGGGCTGATTAGAGATGAAAGAGGAGCTTGGGTGTGTGGATTCTACGAAAAGTTGCAAAGTGCCACCAGTGTTGAAACTGAGCTGTGGGCTCTTTACAAAGGGTTGACTGTAATATTGCAAAAAGGAATGAACCAAGTAATCATCGAAACCGATGCAGACCAAATAGTGAAACTGATGCATAAGGACCCAGGTGACAAAACACCCTTTAAGGACCTGGTACACGAAGCTCAAATTGTCTTCAAAGGCTGTGAGTGCTCTGTGCAACACATTTGGAAAGAAGGGAATTTATATGCCGATGCCCTGGCAAAAATGGGAGCCAACCAACCAGAAGATATGCTTGTGTTCAATGATCCACCAACTGAACTAAGATGTCTGCTAGTCTCAGACATGATCGGTTTGTCTAGGGAGAGGACTTAGTTCCTCTTGTTTTGTTTTAGTTTCCCTTATACCCCCCAAAAAAAAGGAGATAGAAGTGGTAAGGATTAGAGAGAGAGAGAGAGAGAGAGAATATGAGGTGATGGCAGTGATGCTACCAGTGGAGAAGGAATGGGTAATGATGAGAGGAGGGAAAGAAAGAAGAGCAATGTTTGTTTGTGATGTTGTGGGCTGTTTGGTTATAAGGATTTATAGTGCTTAATTGTTAGAAACAAAGGGTAATTTTGATATTTAGTCACCATAATATGCTGATATAAGAAATTTTCACCACCTGTCTAACGGCTAGTTAACAGAAAGGTGGTTTGTATATATTGTCAGCAAAAATATGAAAGATTACTGTAATTATTGAAATCATAGGAAAGATCTTTGTATTTGTCAGAAATCTCAGGGGAGGTCAGTGTAATTTACCTTACAAATTATAAATACTCAAAATATCTAAAATTATGTCACATTATTTAATTAATATACTAATTAATATATATAGATATAGCATTATTCTTATATTTTGAAGCAAATTACTATTTGCTTTTTTATGAGAAAATAACATTTTAGTAGTTATTATTCCAATGGCGCTAAAATTTGCTTTTGGACGTTGACCCTTGTTACATGGTGATGTTTTCAAACATAAATAATTTAATAATTTTGACATAAGTATAATAACATTTCTTAATAAAGTTAAAATTGTTAAAATTAATATAAATAAGGTGAAATCATAATGATAAATAAAGAATAAAATTAATATAAATAAGGTGAAATCATAATGATAAATAAAGAATATATATATATATATTAATATAAAAGATAAAACATTATTTTTTCATCATTATAACTAAGGCCAAGTTTGGCATCCTCAAAAAAATCTAAAAAGTCAAAAAGTCACTATCCTATTTAAGTCACATCATCTTATTTAAGTCACATCACCTCTCTAACACATCACTTTAAACCCAACCCAAATCCAATCCATATTTCATAAAAAGTCAAAAAGTACACTTATTTAGTTTTTCCAAACTTGGCCTAATTAATCATTGATAAAAAAAATAATTAAGTGTCATGTGAATTAAAATTTTAAAATAGTTTAATATAATCATACTAAAATTATAAAACTTTACTTTTTTTAAATTTTAAAAAGAACGAGTGTAATAATTTATCTTAAAAATTTTTTGGTAAGAATAATTTACCTTTTAGAGTACATAAAAAACTTGTTATACAAATGTATTCATTCTATATCAAAATATTTCCCTTATTCTATTTTTTATTATCCCAAATTATAAGTCCCTTTTCAAAAATTAAGGAATAAAATAATATAAATTTACTATTTTGCCTTTCTTTCAAATTCATTAATAACACAAAAACTACAATTATGACAATTGATACTCTCAGAAAAATATATTATCAAAGGATAATTTTAGAAAATTAATAATTTTCAAATATAATAATTGTATTATCAAAAAAAGTTGAATTTCCTAAAAAGAACTGTTATTTTAAGACGGAGGAAGTAATACAAAATGATAAGTATCACATATGAATCTTATTCCTTTATCTTCACGCATCTCTGAAATTTTTTTCTTACGCTTAAACTTTTTATCTTTTATTTATTTATTTGTTTTTGCAGCAAATTGTTGTTTGCTAGGCCATTCCAACATTACACCAAATCCATCACCAAATTCAAATTTGGTGAAAAAGACTTTGTTTTTGTACTCCAATGGTTTTATCAAACCTGTATCAAATTGAGAATATAGCAAATGTTTCACTAAACTGAGGATCTGGGCCACCTTTCACCATTTTATTGTGTATGACCATTGAGGATAGGACCCACCGGATGTCCCCCTCGGTCGTCCTCTTATATGAACAATTCCCACAAAAATAGGTAACACAGAGTGTTGAAAAAATTGTTTGTGCAACCATGACTTTTGGCTAACTTTGAACCTAAATTCAGATGGGCTTCGGACACCAATTGAGGTGTGTCCGGGTGGAAACGCGTTCTTTGTTGGATGGTGATTCACTTTGTATATTTGGTTGTTCAAACCATTTTCTAAGTGAATGCGAAATTAACTCCAAAAGAGACTTCAACGACGCGGTAGTTGAACGAATTCAAATTCAATTCGTCTCTGGTTTCATCTACAAACTCCGAAGTGTTCTAATGGAAATTCAATTATATGAAACAACAATATATTGTAATAAAAGATTTCACATTACTTAGAGCTGGTGAGGGACTTTACACTAAAATTAAAAGTGACAGATGAGGGAATTTATGACAAAAACCCAAAACCAGAGTGGGAATTTTTTGAAAGCTTACAGTCTAGTAAGTGAACAATCTTGTTATCACCGTAAAGATCTAGGTTGACTTGAAATCATATTCACTCTACAATCAGACTACAATTCAATTGTGGAACAAAAAATGCAATCAAATCAGAAGAATGCATTTTCATTTTAAGGTGGTGAGTAAATTTAGAATTTAAGTTAGAAAAACACACCTGCCAACCAGCTTTAATGCTATTGAGATCTTCACTAGAAGAACCATCCAATATTCAAATCTGAGACAAGCTGAGCTCATTAGGCTACTGTATTTTGGGTTCCCATACATTTAAGGTTGCTTTTACTCCATAGTACTTGTCTCCTTCAACATAAGCTATTGTATGCTGATTACCTCCGAAATTAACCAAAAAAATCAAAAAATATTAGTTCAAAGAAATCAGCACCACCAAATCAACAAAAATGTCAGCTCTAAACTTGTTTGGTTTTGTTTTTGTTTTTTTTTTTTTGTATGTGGTGGTGAGGATTAGGTTCCGTTTTATTGATTTACCTGATGACCACTTTGGTTGATGAGGTCAGGATCTGCAAACCTGGGCTAAAGGACGCTTCTATGCTGCTTCTTTCCATATCTTTTCACTGAGCTTGCTCTCAGCACTTCTTCCTCCTTTGTTCTTCTAATGGGTATAGTGTCTTCAGGGCACCTACAATTCAACTATTGTTTTTTTGTTTTTTTGCATTGACTGGTCGATCAGTCGGTCAACCGGTGGTTTGATAAAATGTCAAATCCCTCTGTTGGAGCAAGTGATATCAAACCGAGTTTTTATTCAAATTTAATGAAAAAAGTAATGCACCATTTGAAATGCCCGTATTATGAGAAAATAAAACATGTTAACAAATTTTGTAATGGTGTCAGAACTTACTTTGGGATTGTCTAAAAATAGTATTTCATAAAAGGAGCAGCTTGCCTTCACTCCTTAATCGGATTGGACAGGTGTTGTTCGGCCTGTGCTTGTGGGGGCCACCACGGGTCCTGTTTTGATAATCCGAACCGTTTAATGTGAGAACTCGTCAAGTACTATATGCCTATAAAAAATCACGTTGATCAGATATTGATAGTTATGTGATCAAATCAGTTTTGTATAAAAAAAAAAAAATGGACAATGAACAAATTAACGGTTGACAAAAAACTGATAAGATGAGATAGCTATTGATATTCGATCAACATGATTTTTTATAGGCATATAGCGCTCTATGAATTATACACATTGAACGGTTTAGATTATCAAAACGGGACTCGTAGTGGACTCCCACTGACCAAACAGTACCGTCCAATCCAATTAAGGACCGGAGGCAAGCTGCTCCCCTAGATGAGGGAAGCCTAATGTTTAACCAGAAAATTTGTTTAGGAGTGGACAAGTGTGTATAAAAAAAATAATAATAATAATGAAAGTTTGATATATTACTAATGGAATATAATTTATCATGTAAGAGTTACAAAAAAAAAAAGTAATTTATGGGCAAAAAATATAAATTTAACAAATTTTTTTATTTTCTAAAGTTTTGAATTATTAATGAAGTCATTTTATTGGTTGACAATAAGTGGCGACTAAATAAAATTTTATAAATAGGGTCACTCAAAATATTTAAGCTCCGCAAATTTTATTAAAAAAATTAAGCTAATTATCATATGGATTTCTCCATCTTTAAATAAAATACTATCGTCTCAATAAAAAATAAAAAAAAAATACATAAACTTTGCAATCGTATTCGACAAGGTGTCATTTTCTTTAGGATAAATTACAAATACACCCTCAAATGTTTGATTAAAATACGAATCACTTCTTGTGATTTTGAAAATTACATTTCACACCTTAAGGTTTCTAATTTTGCAACAAATTGCTCCTTTTATTAATAAATTATTAAGTCAATTAATAGTTTTTAATGACATTAGAAATATGTTTCAATTAATAATTTAGGTAATTTTATTATTATATTAGAGAGCAATTATGAATTTTATTTTTTTAATTAATTATGTTAAATAAAAAATTCTAACAAGGGGTATTTGTAATTTTTGAAATCAAAAGGGACAATTTGTACTTTAAATAAATGTCAGGAGGTATATTTATAATTTATTTATTTTTTTTAATTATTACATGATAATTACATTATCAATAGTGTCAGACACTTTTTTTTTTTATATAAGCGTAACCAAGTAACTATTCAATCATTAATCTCTTATTTGGGGATTGTTTAGGATATTCTAAATAAGTGCACTTTTTGACTTTTTATGAAATATGGGATGAATATGAATTGGGTTTGAAGTGATGTGATAGAGAGGTAATGTAACTTAGGCCAAGTTTGGCATAACCTAATAATACAAAAGTCAAAAAGTCACTATCCTATTTAAGTCACATCATCTTATTTAAATCATATCACCTCTCTAACACATCACATCAAACCTAACACAAACCCAACCTTAAATAAGATGATGTAATAGGATAATAACTTTTTGACTTTTTAACTTTTTTAAATTATGACAAATAAGGTGTTGGTTTAAGCATTGAAAAGAGAATGTTAGAAAATGATTAGGTTGCTAATGAGTTTTGATTTATAACGAATGTGATCTCTTAATTTTTTAATGGGATCAATTAATTATCAATTAAATTTTTTTCTTTTATACAAAATAAAATTAAAAAAATCAAGGTTTTTGGTAAAGTGATGAGTCGATGGGTGAAACACCCCTACCGCCTTCATGTAGTTGCCCCTGTTGACGATATCTAATAAATAAAAAATATACATAACTTGTACGGGAAAGAAATAAACCTTCTCGTATAATCCTGTTGATCAAGTCTGCGTTCCTCTGTACGACGTCGCTTTATCACCTGAAAATACGAACGTGAGCTAGCCGGCGGGTGTGTGCCGGAAACCTCTCCGATGCCCAAGTCAGTAAGCTTGACACATAGACAAAAGCTCTGTGTATTCAGAAAATAAAGTTGTGTTACCTCTCCATAGGTGATGTCTGTGAGTTTTTATAGGTTCCGTGTGGCACAATCCTAGTAGGACTTTTACTTCTCCATGCAGAGTCCTCCTATGATTCATACTCCTGAAGGATAATGCTTATCTTTCAACACCCCCCTCACTGTGAGATGGTTTTACCATGGCCGAACTACCATACGACCGAAGTAATACTGCTATACTAGACAGGCAGGTATGGCAGATCTAACTTTGAGTCCGGCTCTTCCTTTCCTTGCTTCTACCTCAGCCTTGAATGCTAAGACCGAGCTATACATAGAAGTGCCGAGCCGGACTAACTTAACAGAACTGAAGTGGCCCATATACTTCGGTCAAGAGGACTCGACCGGGCTAACCGTAATACGTTATAACCGAGATACTTCTGGGACCAGACTACCTAGTTAAGGCCCTTCTTACTCTGTCTTTCGTACTTCGGCCCATACCGGCCCATTACTTAGCTTGGCCCAATTTATCTATATAAATTACCCTCTCAATTGTCTCTTAATTCCATCTGCGCAGCATGTTTGGGATTACCAGTCTCATCAGCCGAACTAAAACCCCATAGTTTATCCGGCCGAGTTAAAAATCCTTTAGCTTCTCCAGCCGAGCTAACCTCAAACCGAGCTGTGCTTATCCGGTTAAAAATGTCCCTTTAATCACAGGTAACTGAAACGCTTCCCTTTTCAGTGCCACGTGGCAGGCGCCGATTGGCCCTTCACAGCTGTCACGCCGCCCTCGTACTTCGTAAGATTTGAACAGTCCCGCGCGTCTTTCATTTTACACAATCATTCATTTTCTCTTTGAATTTTACTCTACTCTGTTCACTTTCTTCGTTCTTTCGTGCTCCACTTCCAACTACCAAGCTCGTGTTCTTCATTGCTGCCACTGTTTCAATCTCCAGTTTCCTCCTCTTGCCCTGGTAAGTTACTTAGATCTCTTTTGCGTTAGTATTTGCTTCATCCACTGTAATTTGTTTCGTGTGTTTTTGCAAAACACATTTCTGTTTCTACTTTCCATTAGTCTTGTATTTTCTGGAAAAAATCTTCATAAGAACACTATGAATATCATGAAGCAACCTGTAGAACGTAGTTTTGATCTATAAACTTGTCCCAACCGAACTAGGATACTGTTTGTGCTATATAGGTAGATCAATCCAGACAATAACCGAACTAGAACTGGTAGATATAACAGTAGTTTCAGTAAGTTACCAACTCCTGATTCACTTTAGCCGAGATAAACTCACCGAACGAAGTTTGAACTTAGCAAACTAGAAACCTTAGCCTCCAACCGAGCTAAGCCTTTGGGGGCTAAGCCAGCTTTCTTAGTTTTTAAAACCGAGCTCAGAAAGCTGCCCCTAGAGGCTTAACCGAAGTAAAGAAACCCACAGCTTAAACCGAGATATCCACCCCCTTGCTCAACCCGAGCTTCCAAACACCATGCGGAAACCGATATAGAACCTGTAGCACTCCTTAAGCCGAAGTAAAACTTCTTTATTTTGCTATTTATTTGTAGCACGGTCCAATGATCTGTGCTTAAGCCCTTTGTTTTCTACTTTGTAGACTTAGGTTGCCCAGGCACCTCTGCGCGCTCAACCAAACTACTGAGCACAGTTTTTCAACCGAACTAACTTATTCTTAACTTATAGAATAAATGGGTAAATATAGATTTTTGGTAGAAACCCCTGGAGGCCTTGCCGAATTCCGAAAGGACTATAACATACCTGACGACGTGCACCTTACCCTAGCCAAACAAGATACCACACCTTGGGGAAATGAGGGTTATGTACCTTTCACCCTTCTATCAATAATAAAGATCGGACTAAGGTTCCCCGTACAACCCCTGATTTGTAAATTCCTAAGACAAACTAGAATATGCCCAACTCAGCTATCCACCAATTCTTACCGCATAATAATGGGAATAGCCGAATTAAACCGCCAAGCCGGTCTTAATCTTGGCCTGGCCGAAACATTCCACCAATACTCCATTGGGTCCAAGGATGACGGCTGGGTCTACTACCTTAGGATACACTGTCGTAGCGAAAAAATAATAAAAGATACGCCGGATAAAGACTTGAATGATGACGACTTCTTCTGGGTATCTGGGAATTTCGAAGATCACCAAGCCCAGATCCCAGGCCGAAGTATAAACTGGAACAAAGGAATCCACGGTATAACTTACTTCGGTTTCCATTCATGCTTCTCTTGTATTTCGGCTACGTGCTTCTGAACCGAACTAACAGTTTGTTTTTATTATGCAGACTCAGCCCATCTCCATTCACTCTACGGCCACCCCAATCTAAGCATCCTCCGCGCCGCACTACGGTACCCAGACCGGAGTTGGGCTAAGCTGTTAAATTTCAAGCCGACCTACAGATACAACGGTCGCCGAAAAGCCAAAGTGACCGACTTTCTCCTAGAAGACGCCCCGGAACTGGACCCCACCTTGCCACAAATCAACCTAGTCCCTCTGATTGCCGAACAAGATGGCAAAAAGGAGCAGACTGAAGGCCCTACTGACCGCAACAAACCGAGCCGAGGTACCACAAACCGTTCAGACCACTGAAACTGTGGTTGCTCTTCCATCCCAACAGTCATCCTCATCCCGTCCAGGTAAGCGTGCCCGGACTAGCCGAACCGAGCAACGACTTGTTGATGAGGACGAAACCATTCTGCCACCAAGCCCTGCTCCAAGCCCTCAACAAAGTTCTCAACCGGAGCACTCTGACCAAGCTGCCTCCTCCAAATGGGTTCCCAACCTTACCTTCCAGGACCGAGATATTCTGGATACCGACTCAATGGTTGCTGAGAAGGATCACTTGATGGCTTTCAACCTAGCCAAGAGTGTATGCCTCCCCAAAGACATGGAGCACCACCAAAAGCAACTAAACACCGAGCTGAAGGCCATCCGGTCTTCAACAAAATCTATGATCCTGTTAAGTGGCACTGTCCCTTTTTATCTGTCTAATTTTTCCAACTTTCACTTCGGCTCAAGGGAAGTCTATGTTTTGTCAAGCCATTCAGAAAAACAACATCACTCACAGGAGAGTGTTAGAGCTCAGGAAAACAACAAGGCAAGCTGTGGCCGAAACCGAAACAAAAACGGCCGAGCTAGCGGAGGCCAGAAAGCAAATGGCCGAGCTACGATCTGAGAATGGCCGACTGACCGGACTAGTTAGTTCGGCCGAAGTAGAAAAGAAAAAGGCTGCCATTGAGCTGAAAGACAAGTACTTGCACGAACTGGCGAAGCTTGAAAAGAAGAAAGCTACCGAGATAACCCAGCTAAAGGAGGGTATAAAAGGAGCCGAAAAGCAAGGCTTCAAGAAGGCAGAGGACAGTTATATCCAACAATGTGAAGCCGCCAAGGAACTATTCTTTAAGTGCGGCTGGAGGGCAGCTGTTGAGAAGCTCGGTCACGATCCACAGACCGAGGTCTTCAACCCTCCAGCCTACTTCATACCGAACTCCCTAGTGGAGTATGCTGATGCCATCCAGCAGCAATTTCTTAAAGGCTCAGACTCTGAAGACTCTGCCTCTGAGGACGCTCCGGTTGTTAATGCTGACCAGACAGTTCGGGCAGAGCCCACGGTGGAAAACCTGGTCATTGAGCAACCAGGTGAAACCGTGCTTCCGACCGAGACCACTCTTGTGACCGAAACCGAGCTCCCGCCTGAAACCGGTCTTCGTATTGATGCTGATGCTGAGTTTGACGCCGAAATTGATGATCTTTTCAACTGATTCTTTTTTGTTACGGACTTGTAACCGGGCTTGAGTCCCCTGCACTGTAATGAAGACTGTTTTGAACTTTGTTAATGAAAATTTTCTTTTGAGCCCAAGTGTTATCTCGGTTTACTGCCCTGTTTGTACTTGCTTTCTTTGAATGATTGCTTCCCTTGCTGCATGTGTTATTTCGGTATTTTAGTTGGTCAATCTAAGCTTATCCAGCCAACCACTCTTTGGCCATATACCTTACTTCGGCTGAAGAGTAACAAAGTTGGTTTAATCCAGCCAACCACTCTTCAGCCATAAACTTACTTCGGCTGAAGAGTAATAAGAGTTGGTTTAATCCAGCCAACCACTCTTCAGCCATAAACTTACTTCGGCTGAAGAGTAACAAAAGTTGGTTTAATCCAGCCAACCACTCTTCAGCCATAAACTTACTTCGGCTGAAGAGTAATAAGAGTTGGTTTAATCCAGCCAACCACTCTTCAGCCATAAACTTACTTCGGCTGAAGAGTAATAAGAGTTGGTTTAATCCAGCCAACCACTCTTCAGCCATAAACTTACTTCGGCTGAAGAGTAACAAGAGTTGGTTTAATCCAGCCAACCTCTGAGTTGGTTTGTCCAGCCAACTTTGGAATAAAGTGTTTGGTTATTCCGACCAAACGTCCTGCAGCCTGGATCCTTATCCTGGGCTTAGGAGGGATGTTGGTTTAATCCAGCCAACCTCTAAGTTGGTTTTTCCAGCCAACTTAGAATAGAGTGTTTGGTTATTCCGACCAAACGTCCTGCAGCCTGGATCCTTATCCTGGGCTTAGGAGGGGTGTTGGTTTAATCCAGCCAACCTCTAAGTTGGTTTTTCCAGCCAACTTAGAATAAAGCACTCTCTCTGCCCCTAACTCACTAAAAAAAACAAACTTTTACAGCGAAAAAATGCTTGTACTGAAAAGAAAACTACTTGTTTTATTGAGAAAGGGAAAAAGTTACACATATGTAAAAAGAAAAAAGCTTAAAAATAAAATAACTTGAGATTGGCCGTATTCCATGGTCTGGGAATTGTCTTGCCGTCCTCATCTTCTAAGTGGTATGCCCCTTTGCCTGCTAATCCAATCACTTTGTAAG
Organism: Camellia japonica; assembly: GCA_030407325.1. Taxonomy (NCBI): domain Eukaryota; kingdom Viridiplantae; phylum Streptophyta; class Magnoliopsida; order Ericales; family Theaceae; genus Camellia; species Camellia japonica. Next base: position 147,262,351 of record JAPPVO010000029.1, read on the forward strand.
GACCTTCCCAATTAGGCCCTAACTTGCCATCTCCTGGTACCAATGTGTTTCCCATCACTTTGCGCAGTACCCAATCTCCGACCTTGAATTGCCTTGGATGAACTGTCTTGTTGTACTTTCTGGACAATTCTTGTTGGTAGGAGGCGATGTGAACCAATGCTCTGTCTCTTCTTTCTCTGCAAGGTCGAGTTCTAGTGTTATGGCTTCGCTGTTCAAGTCTGGATCAAAATTCTCGCTTCGAATTGTGGGGAGGCCAACTTCTAATGGGATGACTGCTCCATGCCATAAGCTAAGGAGAATGGTGTTTCTCCTGTTGATCGTCGAGGCGTGGTGCGGTAAGCCCATAAAACATGAGGGAGCTCCTCTGCCCACTTGCCTTTGGCTTTCTCTAGCCGTTTCTTCAATCCATCCAGACTACCTTGTTTGATGCCTCTGCCTGACCATTTGCTTGGGGATATGCCGGTGTAGAATTGTAGAACTCGATCTTGTATTCTTCACAAAAGCCTCTGAAATTCTGCCGTCGAACTGAGTGCCGTTGTCTGATATCAGTGCCTTTGGTATGCCAAATCGAGTGATGATATTCTGCCAGACAAACTTTTTCACATCTTTTTCCTTGATTGACGCCAAGGCTTCTGCTTCCACCCATTTTGTGAAGTAGTCGTTGCTGCAAGGAAGAACTTCCTGTTGCCGGGTGCTGTTGGAAGTGGCCTACTATGTCCAATCCCCACATTGCGAAGGGCCATGGGCTAGTTAGAGGTAGAAGTTCTCTGGCAGGTTGGTGTATTTGATGTGCGAACTTCTGGCATTTTTCGCACTTTTTGACATACTTCTCTGAATCCGCTTGCATGTATGGCCACCAGTATCCTTGTGAAATTGCTCGGTATGCCAATGATCTTCCTCCTTGATGGCTGCCGCAGACACCCTCATGTATTTCGAACAGAAACGCTTCCACTTTGCTGGGGTGAACACACTTTAGGTAAGGTCCTGAGAACGACTTTTTGTACAATGCCAAAGATGAGAGCCAAAATCGCTGCGACTTTGCTCTTATTCTGTTGGCTTCTTTCTTCTCTTCCGGTAAGGTGCCGTCTTTCAGGAACAGTAGATGGGATCCATCCAAGAAGGGCCTAACTCTGCACAACATACCTCTTCTGCTTCGGGGTCTTCAATGCTGGGTCTAGGCAGGTAGTCGATTAGTAATGGGTGAGGAATGGAGGTATCCATTGAGGCGAAGCCTGCTAGTTCGTCTGCTCTGCTGTTTTCCTCCCTGCCGATCTGCTCTATCCTGACTACTTCAAATTTTTTGATCTCTGTTCTGACCAACTCTTGGTACTTGGCCATCCTGTCATCCTTTGCTTCGTAGTCGCCAGATATTTGGTTTACCACCAGCTGTGAGTCGCTATAAACCATTAGCTCGGTGGCCTTCATGTAGAACGCTGACTTGAGACCTGCAAGAAGCGCTTCATACTCCGCTTCGTTGTTTGATGCTGGGAAGCCAAGGTTGACTGCTTGCTCCACCACTAGGCCGTCTGGAGAGATGAGGACTATGCCAAGTCCTGCTCCATGCCGGTTGGATGCTCCATCCACGAAGAGCTTCCACATCTCTCCAACAAACAACTTCCAGCAAGTGGAGGGATCAGATGATGCCTTGGGATCTTCCATGTTGGTGGTGTCTTCTTTAAGGTCCATGCTTGCTGTCTGCCCCTTGCTTTCTGATTGTATCAAGTCTTCATTTGTTGGTGAGTCCTGACTTGGTGTAGCATGGTTTGCCTCTTCCTTCCCTGCTTCGTTTTGGGCTGCCTTGGCGTCTGGCTGAGTATATTGCACCAGGGGTTGCGCTATTCCGGCGTCAACTTCCATCCCTAGTTCGGTTGTTTCAGTCAGGTCGACTGGGCAGATGTGATGACTTCCTGGTGTGAATTCTGCGACAAAATCCGCCAATGCTTGAGCTTTTATTGCGGTTCTGGGTTGGAACTTGATGTCGTATTGCCCCAACTCTACTGCCCACTTCAGAATTCGCCCAGAAAAGTTCGCCCTTTCAAACAAAGCTTTTAATGGGAAGGCTGTGAGAACAACTATGGTGTGGGCGTGAAAGTAGTGCGACAACTTCCTTGAGGCCATCATCAAGGCCAATGCCAGTTTCTCCAGTGGCAAGTACCTTGTTTCGGCGCCCAGTAATGTCTTGCTGACATAATAGATGGGCAGGTGTTGGATTCCTTCTGCGGACCAACACTGCGCTAATTGCATGCTGGGAGACTGCCAGGTATAGAAGAGTTCTTCTCCAGGTACTGGGGTGACAAGTATGGTGGAGAAGACATGTATTCTTTAAGCTTTCCAGCGTGGTCGCATTCTTCATCCCACTCAAACTTGGCCTTCAAAGCGTGGAAGAATGGTCGTAGTCTGTCTGACGACCTGCTTATGAACCGATTGAGCGCGCCCATGCGGTGAGATGCTGCACTTCTTTACTGAGTTTGGTCTCTCCAATTTGATTGCTTGATCTGGGAGGGGTCTGCTTCGATACTCGGTTGGTCACCAGGAAGCCTAGGAATTTGCCAGATCCTACTCCGAATGCACACTTGGACGCATTGAGGCGCACTTGTGCTTCTTCAGGATCTCAAACATCTCACCTAGGTCCTTGAGATGGTCATTCTCATCCTTGCTCTTGACCACCATGTCGTCGATGTAAGCTTCCATTGTTCTGCCTAACAATGGTTCAAACATCTTGGTGACCATCCGTTGGAATGTCGCCCCTGCGTTCTTTAGGCCAAAGGGCATGACCTTGTAACAGTACAGTCCTCTTGGAGTTGTAAAGGATGTGACCTCCTGGTCTGGTTCATGCATGGCGATTTGGTGGTAGCCTCTGTATGCATCCAGAAAGCTAAGTCGGTTGTGCCCCGTTAGGTCTACCAGTTGATCTATCCGTGGTAGAGGAAAGCTGTCTTTTGGGCACGCCTTGTTGACTGTTTTGTAGTCGACGCAGACACGCCACTTGCCATTCTTCTTTGGCACTACGACTGTGTTGGAGATCCATCTTGGGTAGTGCACCTCTCTAATTGCTCCTGCCTCCAGCAGGTTTCCTACTTCTTCCGCCACTATTTCGGCGTGGTGGAGTGCCGATCTGCGCGTCGCTGAATGATTGGTCTGGCGGATGGGTGGACATTGAGTTGGTGACAGATGAAGTTGGGATCAATGCCTGGCATGTCGTATGGTGTCCAGGCGAACACTTCGATGTTAGAGGTCAAAAATTCCAAGACCTCTAATCTCTCAGTGCTGGACAACGACGAACCGAGCAAAAAGAACTTATCCGGGTTCTTTTCATCTATTCTTACCTCTACCAAGTCTTCCACCGCTTTCTGACTAGCCGCTTTGCCAACATCTGCGAACAGTTCATTACTCTCAGGTTCTTCCACCGAATGAACGTATCCTTTGGCGCGCGGCTGCCATTCACCGTGACAAAGCACTGCTTCGACATGATCTGGTCTCCATAGACTTCTTCTATTACTCCGGTGTCGTTGGGAAACCGCATTACTTGGTGGTAGGATGACGCCACCGATCGCATGGCATGCAGCCATGTTCTGCCCAAGATGATATTGTAAGTGGAGGGGACCTTCAATACCCAGAACTCCACTTGTTTCGTCACACTCCCTGCTCTGACTGGGAGGATTATTTTGCCGACGGGCCATTCTGGCATGGAGTTGAATCCAATCAGGGGAGATACGGTAGGTGCCAAGTCTTTGTCTTGTAGCTTCAGTTGTTTAATGTTTCGTAGTACATGATTTCACATGAACTACCCTGGTCAATCAGAATCCGCTTGACGTCAAAATCCTGGACTCGGAGAGTGACGACCAGGGCGTCATTATGAGGGTAATATATCCTCGCCAAGTCTTTATCCGAAAAAGACATGACGTTTGTGGCCTCAGTCTTCCCCTTCTTGACTGCAGGTTGGGCACTTAGCACCTCTCTTAAGTGCTCAGCCTTTTTGATTGATCCTCTGAGCTCGCATACACGCTCAGGTTCAAAGACTCCATGTATCACGTTGATAATGCCTTGAGGTGGGGCGTCGATCGGCATTCCATTGGGGTTATTATGGTCCTGGGGGGCTGGTTGCGCCGCCCTTCGATGTATTTGTCCAGGTGACCTGCTGCCACCAACTCCTCCAGGTGCTGTCTCAATGGCGTGCAATTCTCAGTGCGGTGCCCCTTTTCTTTATGGAAGGTGCACCGTGACTGTCGTCGTAGTCCTTCTGAGCCTCGCCTACTAGCTTGGCTGGCCACTTGACGAAAGGCTCGTCTCGAATTCACTAAGTATTCGGTAGATCGGTTTCTTGAAGACCGTGGTTATGGCAGTGCGGACTCTCAACCATCTTTTGTCCTGGTCTTCTCCGTTGTCTCTCTGCCACGTCCGTTTCTGTTCGGACGGTCTACCGTTGACCTTTGCTGAGGCCTTCTTTTCTGGTGTGCGGTCGTGCCAGATTTTGCTTTGGCACGTGCGCCATCCTCTCCACCCTGATGTGCTGATGCACTCTTTCCATCAGGCTTCCATGGTGAGGGGGGTCATGGTGATAGAGTCCCTTAGTCTGTTCCCGACTGGAAGGCCTCTTTTGTACTGTGCAATGGCGAGATTGGTGGGACAGTCCCCAATCTGGTTAAAGGTCTCCCAGTAGCGACTGTTATAGGATCTTAGGGTCTCCTTGTCGCCCATGTCGATGGAGAGTAATTGGTCGATCTCCACTGGTGTTTTGGTGTTTGTTCGGAACCTTGTAAAACGCTTCCGCCAACTGTGCCCAGGAGGCTATGCTGCCTTCTGGAAGTTTCTCAAACCAAGTCAAGCCTAGGTCACCAAGGCTTGAGGGGAATAGGATGCACATCAAGGCCTCATTGCGCCGATATACCGCCATAACCTGGCGGAAGTGGCTTAAGTGTGAGTAAGGGTCCGTCTTCCCCTCGTACGTGGTGAATTTGGGCTGTAGGAAGCCTGAAGGTAGGGGCGCGTTCTCGATTGCTGGGACGAATGGTGAGGTCTGCAGCCTCGCCAACGCCTTGTCCGTCGGTTCGTAGGCGGGGCGCGGTATTGGCATTCCAACCTCGACGCTTCCATGCGTCCGAGGAGCCAACCGCTGTAAGGCAGAAACTCTGTGTGGATCGCGCGCCTGGCGTCCTCCTTCCACCGTGCCTTCTCTTCTAGCACGGTTCGTAGGTCGGACGATCTGGGCAACTCTGTCTGTCTGGATCTCGTTTGGTGCGTATGCGAGGGCCAATATGTGCTTCCCTCAGTGTACGACCTGGAGTGACGAGTTCTGGAAGATCTGGATTGCGTATCGCCTGTCCTGAGGCTTCTGCTCTCTGCTTGAGAGGGTGTAGTATTTCTACTACGACTTTCCGAGTGGCGAGGGGGCGTCTTGTTTGTGCGCCCCTCTCCTGTCGCCACTCCTTTTCCTTTCACCTGGCGCTTTAGAGATTCCATGTCCGCCGCCATCCGACGTATCAATTCATCTTGTTCCCTGACGCGATCCTCCAAAGCTTGGGGATCAATCCTCCGCCTTTGTCTTTCTGGGCTCTGCGAACGAGAGTGACGAGGGCTGTTAGTCCGCCTTCTCCCTCTTGTATCCCTCCTGGGATTCTGTCTCTGTGGCTCCAAATCCCCCATAGGAGGGATAAGAGGTAGACCTTCGCGCCTCGCACCCCCTTCTGGAGTTAGTCCGTCAATGGCGGACTGTGGTAATTCTTCGTTGTGCGCCATTGATTTTAAAAGGAAAAGCTTGATCAAGAGGTTTGTTCTTGTCTGAAATTCCCACAGACGGCGCCAATTGTATGGGAAAGAAATAAACCTTCTCGTATAATCCTGTTGATCAAGTCTGCGTTCCTCTGTACGACGTCGCTTTATCACCTGAAAATACGAACGTGAGCTAGCCGGCGGGTGTGTGCCGGAAACCTCTCCGATGCCTAAGTTAGTAAGCTTGACACATAGACAAAAGCTCTGTGTATTCAGAAAACAAAGTTGTGTTACCTCTCCATAGATGATGTCTGTGAGCTTTTATAGGTTCCGTGTGGCACAATCCTAGTAGGACTTTTACTTCTCCATGCAGAGTCCTCCTAGGATTCATACTCCTGAAGGATAATGCTTATCTTCAACACCCCCCTCACTGTGAGATGGTTTTACCATGGCCGAACTACCATACGACCGAAGTAATACTGCTATACTAGATAGGCAGGTATGGCCGATCTAACTTTGAGTCTGACTCTTCCTTTCCTTGCTTCTACCTCAACCTTGAATGCTAAGACCGAGCTATACATAGAAGTGCCGAGTCGGACTAACTCAACAGAACTGAAGTGGCCCATATACTTCGGTCAAGAGGACTCGACCGGGCTAACCGTAATACGTTATGACCGAGATACTTCTGGGACCAGACTACCTAGTTAAGGCCTTCTTACTCTGCCTTTCGTACTTCGGCCCATACCGGCCCATTACTTAGCTTGGCCCAATTTATCTATATAAATTACCCTCTCAAAAAAATATACATAACTCTTTGATAAAAATTTAAAAAAAAAAAATGAAAAACACAAGAAGAAGTGACATTCACCACTTCTATAAAATAAAATTGATTATATGTGTTAAGTTTTTGTAATTGACAATCTCGTTTGACAAATTTTTTTTTAATTATAATTTTATTCGATTTTTTATTTAAGTGAGGCTATGAGTATTTAGATACAAATACAACTTGAATTGTGTCTATGCAGAGGAGTTTATAATCTTAATCCTATCATGTTTGCCACCCTGCTGACTATGTCAGGGACTAAGCTACCTGACTAGCTCGCGGGGGTCCAAGGGGCAGTGCTTCATGGTGGATTTGGGGCAACGCCCCCGAAACAAAAAGTAAAATTACAATCGAAATTGTTTGACCGCTCGAGCGAAGATGCAATTCTTTCAAAAGTTTCACTCGCTTGCAAAAGTACTGGGAGTTGTATTTTTACGCTCGAGCGTAGATCCTTATTCTGAAACACGCCGCGTCCATTCTTGCGCTCGAGCAGAGATCGCGATTCTGTTTTCTATAAATCTGCGATTAATTCAATTTTTAAGGTACGACTTTTAGATCTTCTTCTTGGGTATTAAGGTTTTCATTTAGGGCTTCTTTGCTTATTTCCTTTGATAGTTGTGAGAGTTTATATCATGAATTGAGTGGATTATATCAAAGGGTTTGTTTATTTTGTCTTATTCAAAAAAGAAAGAGTTATTCTTCGGTGAATTCTATAGAATTTGGACCTGAGGCTTTGGTGGATTCCGGAGTGGTTCATCATCATAGATTCGACATCAACGTTATGGATTTAACGTTGAACAAGACAATTTCGAGGTGACAACAGTGATGGAAGAGGCATATTGGGATCGGCTCAATTTGGGCGTGGATTCGTTAGGTAATTGAGAATATACTTATACAATCATTTTTGTCTTCTTAGTAGATTGTTTTATGGCTTTGGCCTGTGATTTTTTTTTATCACAATCCAATAATGGTTTTTCCACGTTAAAATCATTGTGTTGATTTGTCTTTGATCATTTGATTGAGATTGTTATTTACTGGTTAAAATTGATAAATAATTACAAATTAATATCTCAAAAATTTTAGTTTTTTCAATATGAATTTATTATATGTTAAGTAGCATCCGAAATAGTTGAAAAATATCTCATTATATATTGTGAAAAATTAATAAAATAGAGTTAATAAAATAATTTTCAAACAATTAAGTGATAATCCTATTGTATATTTTATAAGTATCTACGAAACATAGATGCATTAATTCAATTTTCAAAATTGGGGCAAATTGAGCCTTCATTTGGAATGAACGTTGGCTTTTGACTTTTTATCTATTTTAATTTGGGGTTAAAAAGTTTCGATTGTGATGAATTTTTTTGATTTTTTTAATTTTTGTGAGAGAAAAAATAAAATAATTATGATTTGAACGTGACATTTTATTTTATTAACATTTTAACTTATTTTTTCCTCTGTGACTAAAATAATCAAAAAAAAAATGCATGCCGAACATAATCTAAGGCAGACCACATAATACTCTTTGTAATTTTTTTTTATTTAATTATATTAATTTATCTGTTAGTATTTCATATTGCGTCACTTCATTCAATTAATAATATCAATTAAAAATCAAAGATAAAATAATTTATTAAAAAAAATAATCATTTCAAATTTATAGGGCCTGTTTGGTAACTATTTCGTTTTCAGTTTATATTTATAAAAATTTAAAAAACTGTCTTAAAAACTTATTTGATAATTTTTTTAGTTTATAAATGATTGTCTCATATTATAAATTTGAGAAAAAAACATAAACTCAAAAAATGAGTTTATGTTAGTTTTTAAACAGAAATTTCAAATTTTGACTAACAATTTTTTTTTCAATTAATTTTTATTTTCCAATTATAATGTGTATGATCCTATTGTCATAAATAATAAAAAATAAATATAAATATTTTAAACCTGAACAAAAATATTTTTAAAATTTTTTATTCAAACCAAATACATTTGTAATAAAAAATCAATTTATAAATTTTTCTTATAAATATAAACCAAAAATATAAAAGTTACCAAACGCTATGAATCATTTTGACTTATTTTGAGAAGATGGTAAAAAGTGACTTTTTGACTATTAGACAAATGATTTAGGAAGTTGGTAAAAAATTACTTTTGACTTTTTTATTAATATTTGTTTATGATCTCAAATCACAATAAAATGACCAAACTATCCCTATTTAATTTAAAATATTTACAATTTCACCCATATAGCACATTTTGACCCATAAATGGTAAAAAAAAAAAATGGTTACAGGAAAATCCTCCTTACCTTCCTGCAGGTCCAAGGCAGCGCCCCCTTGCAGAGATCACCAAAGTGTCCTGTTAGCTGTTTCGAGCGATGAAACTATAACATGAGAACTTGCCCCGACCTCCCAAGACAAGCTCCGCTTAAGTCCGAACTCGCACAGCGAGGAGCATTGAACCCACACCATGTGCTGATTAGACAACTTGAGGTCCAACCTCCTAACCAACTGTGCTTCGCCCAAAAGATTGGCCCAAGAGAGAGGGAATTGAACTTGTGACCTTAGGGCTTAAATCCTAAACTTTAACCACAATGCCACCCACCCTTTGATTGTAAAATTATAAATTTACGATGGGCTAAAAAGGAACTTTCCAAATTAAAAAAACAAAAGCTAAAAAAACTAACTTTTGGGTGCCGTTTGGTAATACTTACGTTTTCAATTTTCTGTTTATTTTACAAAAATTTAAAAACTTAAATAAAAACTTGTTTGGTAAATTTTTGATTTATAAATCAGTGGTCTCAGTTTATAAATTTAGCCAAAAAATGTAAACTCAAAAAATATGTTTCCGTTTCGAGTTTTGAGTTTTTTTTTTTAACCACCTAACACTAACCACCAACAGCCACCATTTTCCACCACCATCATCTTCCGCCACCACCACCTACCTGCCACCACCACTCACCACCCACCTGTCACCACCACCAACCACCCGCTACCACCAACCACCTGCTACCCACCGCCCACCACCCACCTGCCACCCACTCGACACCACCACCACCCTCGCCGCCACCACAACTACCACCACCACCACCCACCCTGCCACTACCATCCACCGCCCGCCACCACCACTACTCGCCACCACTAGCCACCCACCACCACTACTACCACCATCTACTTGCTACCACCCCCCACCCGCCACCGTCACCCGCCCACCTACCACCACCATCACCACCACCACCACCCACCACCTACTCGCCACCGTCACCCACCCACCCACCCACCATCACCACCCGCCACCACCACCACCCGCCATCACCACCACCACTCGCCATCCGCCACCACCACCGCCACCACCACCTACCACCCACCACTGTCACCACCCACCCACCCGCCACCACAATCCACCACCACCCACCATCCGCCACCCACCTGTCACCACCACCTACCACCCGCCACCACCACCATAATCACCACCCACTCGCTACCACCCACCATCCGCCCGTCATCCATCCACCCACACCACCACCACCCACACACACCACTCGCCATCCGCCACCACCACCACCCGCTACCACCACCCATCGTCACCACTTTTCACTACCGTCTTTCACCGCTACTTGCCACCAATTGTCATTTCTCACTTTTTTTTTATATTTTTAAAATTTTTTAAAAATATTTTATCAATTATCAAACGTATTTGTAATTTATATTTTTTTTAAAATAAATAAAAATCAATTTATAAATTTTTTATAAATATAACTGAAAACGTAAGCGTTGCTAAACAGACTGTCCCCCCCCCCCAAAAAAAAATCAATGTCTGACTTTTAGTGCGAACCAAAAAAAATTTGGCTAAAAGCAATGTTCCACAGAGGCCTTTACGCATTCTCAAAATCACCCACCCCACCCATAACACAGAGAGAGAGAAGAGAGAGAGAGAGAGAGAGAGAGGGGTGAAGTGAAGATGGTGTGGACTAGAGTCTCAATCAGAGGTATGAGACGCGGGTTTTCCAGCATCCTCGACTGCAAACCTAATCTCCCCACTATCAAGAGGTTTATTTTTTTTTCATGAATTTCATTCAAACATTTTAGTTTATGATAATTTTCTAGGGTTTTGGGGTTTCACTGCCTCTCTCCGTCTTACATTCTGATCACCGTTTGGTTACTGCGAAAATTTAGGAATGTAGAAGAAAAAAATATATCGAATTCTTGTTTTTGCTTTGTTTCCAGTTTAGGTCTTTATATTTATCATTCTTTTGTATTGTTGCTTCATGATGGTTCTGAAATTTAATCATGGTCTGATAGATTGTAATGAATTTGAACTCAATCACACTGCTAGTGGTAAAAACACATGTGATATTATATTAGTTAAAACTTATGTGAATATGAATTAATCAACATGATGTTCCATGATTAGCTTTAGTACTACTACATCAATTGATCCTTAGAGACTTTTCTAGATACCCGGGTTTCAAATAGGGTTGTCTAGAGCAGAATAGTTCCATTCCAGGAATCATCTCCAGTATGGATTAGTGGTGGTAAAATCTTTACCATTATTTTTAGTAGGTAAGTATTTTCCATGTGCGGTTAGAAATAACCAGGACCCACCATTTTATGAATCAGATGTGTCGTTTTGTTAGGAGGCTTCTATTCATCCAATTGCTATGCAATATGCATCATAGCACATCAGGCTAACATTTGGCTTTGATATGTTTCTTATCATTATTTGGTATATCCTTCAAGTTAATACTATAAATATGTGATGAATTCACAGATTAAACACGTAGAGATTGAATGTATGCTTGTATTTTAATTGCCATTACAATGCAAATGATTAGGCAAATCAAGAGTAGTTCTGAATTCTGATTAAACTTTTTCTGGAATTTTTTCTACTTTCACTTGTAGTTTACAAGATATCATCAACATATGTAAGTGGTTAAAAGTTTTCTATTCAAGTAGCATTTTCCTGTTAGAGGAGGTCTATGGTGATGAATATTTATCTATCCTGTATGCAGGGATTCTCTAGTCTGGTACTCTTATATAGATCCAAACGTTTCATGTCTCTCATTGTTTCCTGAGGACAGATTTACAGAGTCTCTTACTTGCATCACGTTTGCAAACCAGAGAAGCTACAAGTCAGAGGGACCTCATTTAGGAGCATTATGTATTTCCTCTCAATTAAATACGTCAATGATGCTGGGATCATTGATGCCTGGGTATCATAATACTCTTGTAAAATGGCTACATGCTAGATGTATGAGCAGTACCTCAATTGAGCTGAAGATGGAGAATGATGTTGTTAGGTTTAGTTTGGGCAAGCTGCTTGAGAAAAATGGGTCTCCAACAAAAGGGCAGAAAAGAGTCAAACGGGTTAAAATGTCTAAGAAGGCCAAATTAAATGAACTCAGGTTATATCGTCTGAAAGCGAAGAAAAAGATGAAATCTCCAAATCCAGAAGTTAGGATTAGATACAAACTTGAAAAGGTAGGGAGCCTTGTCAGATTCTTTTTTATTGATTTATTTATTTTAAAATTGACCTTGTCTAATTTTATTTTATTTTTCGTGTTATTTGTATGGGAAAATCATATGCACCGAAGCTTTTGCTTTTGTCTTGTCCTTCTATTTTATTTGCTGTTTTTGAAACTAGAAGAGTGGGTTTTATGATTTTGTTGTTTTAGCTGCCGTTACTTAACTTATGTTTTTGGCTGGAAATTTTCCGTAAGAACCACACAACAATTTCCATAATGTTACTGCATTCTCTGAAATTTTAAAAACTATGAGAAGGTCCTTCATTCTGACCTCTCTGATAAAGGAAGTCTTAACTGTTTCTTATTGAGAAAGGAAAATTTTGTTTATTTAAATTGCCTAGGATTTTTGGGATTTTGTGTTTCAATGGGATGATTGATATTTCTGAGCTTGATAGCCTCTTAGTTTTACTCTAATTCTTTATGATATTTTTTCAGGCTAAACGAAAAGAAGCATGGTTGATTGAGAAACTTAGGAATTTTGAGGTACCTAAAGCCCCAGCTGAAACATATGATCCCGAAATTCTAACCGAGGAAGAGAAATTTTACCTAAAGCGTACTGGTGAGAAAAAGAAGAATTATGTTCCAGTTGGGAGGCGAGGAGTATTTGGAGGTGTTGTCCTCAATATGCATCTTCACTGGAAAAAGCATGAGACTGTTAAGGTTATTTGCAAGCCTTGTAAGCCCGGACAGGTTCATGAGTATGCTGAAGATCTTGCACGGCTGAGCAAAGGCATTGTGATTGATATAAAACCTAACAATACTATAATATTCTATCGTGGAAAGAATTATGTACAGCCAAAAGTGATGTCACCTCCAGATACCTTATCTAAAGCCAAGGTAATGTCTCTCCTTGTTGATCATGTGCTGATTGTTTGTCAGAAAAAAAAAAGTAGTATCAGATGGACTTTCCTTTTTTCTTTTTCTGAAGGCATTTAGCCATGTCACTCTGATCTAGGGTTAGTTATTAGCGGTATATGATGTTGAAATCAAGTCTAAGGTTAGTTTTAGATCTAACCCGCAATCGTCATCATATTTACTATATTTTAAGTAGCCAAGAGCATGCGCTATTACTACCAACTGCCTAACTAGCAAGCTGGGATTTCCAAACTATTTTGGTCCTGGTATAGCACTTAAACTATTTTGAAGTTACTTTAGAAACAACTATCTGGTTGATTTTTCGCATTCTATTTCTGGACACTTCAGTATTCTAACTTCTGACTATTATGATCAATCGATATCATTTTGGATATAATTTTCTTTTACCATCATACAATTTTCCAGCTTTTGTCATTATTGAATGAGATTAAATTTTGGGAGATTGTGTTGGGAACTAACAGGTTTCCAGAAAGAAAATGTAAGGATAGGGCTACGGGTAAGATGTAGGTTGATGGCCCTGGATAGACAACAACACATACGTTCTCTACAATCATTTTGGAAAATATTTACTAAAATTTTCAGTGTTTCTGAAACAATTTTGTAGAAGATGTTAGTTATTTCACCCTTTTGTGGTAACATGCTTCCCTCCTACAACTTAATTTCCTGCGAAAGTATGATTTTTTTTATTTTTTGAATTTTAATCAACTGGCGTGAGTGCATTTCTGGCAACATCGAGTGCATATGTGTTCTGCCCCATCACCTTTTTTTTTTTGGTTGTAATTGTATTGAACAATTTTATATGTTTCACATTCTAATTGGCTCTATAATTTTACGTGTGGTCCTTCAGGTAGTTTCTATAGGCTACATGTTGAGACTTCGTATAAGGATACTATTGCTAGTGCATGATCATGTAATATAATGGGAAAATTGCTTATCTGGAGCATTCTTTTTAATTCTTCTTTTGTACTTGTTTGTTAATTTCTTTGTTAAGAAAGTTACCTTGGTACTCTGATAAGAAAGGAGTTATTATTCGTTGCCTTTTCATCATTGTAGAAAACAAATGGTATTTAATCTGATTATGGCCATAAAAAGAATAAAGTTTGAATAACCAGTTCCTACTTCTTTATTGTGTCTTAGATAGGTCTTTTTATTTGACATTTTCTGCAACTTCTTTCTTTCCCTTTTCCATTTGTGTAACCACCAGAAATTTTGATCTTCTACAAAACAACTCACACAATAGCCATTACCTCTGTTTTTCTCCTTTTCTGTTTCTTCTAAAATTGTGTGAAGGCAGTTTTTAATGTTTTCTAAAACTTTTAAAGAGCCAGAAGCACTTTTACTAGTTCCAAAATTATTTTAACCCTAAAGAGCAAAAAAGGTCTTTTAGAAGCTTATTTTGGAAGATAGAAGGAGATATTTGAAGAAGAGAAAAGAAAAAAAGGAACTTTTGTGATAGTTACAATTGAAAAGCGATCGACCGCTAAATCACGTGAATTCCAAATTGTGAGATTCACTTGTGATTACAAAGATTCATTATTATTATTATTTTTTTTTATTATATGAGGTTTGACCTAGTAATTCATACCAAGCACGGTTGAATAAAATGAATTGCAAGATTAAAATCAGGAATCGTAAGATTCTTAACAACATGACTACACGCCTATGCTGGATGGGACGGGATTCAATCCACCCTTACACAATGGATGACCATATATTGAGATAGTGTTGAATTCCATGCCCCTAAAATGCCAGAATGGGCGGTCCTTGTTAGTGTTTTATATTGTTGAATGTTCATTCTGCGAGTGTCGCAACTATTTGAAGCTGGTTGCATTGTAGTTCAGCTTGTTCTTGTGCCTTGCATCTGTGAGATTCTTCAAAATTTTCAATTACAACTCACTCATCTTGTGCCATGTAAATTTTGGGTGTTTTTTTTATGTGTCTTATATCTCCTTTCACTTATTATAGATGCATTAACCTCTGGATAAATTTGCCTTTCCACTTCCAATTTGTAGGCCCTGGAAAAGTACAGGTTTGAGCAGTCCCTAGAGCATACAAGTCAGTTCATTGAAAAACTGGAGAAAGAGCTGGAAGAATATCATAAGCACCTTGCTCGGTATAGGAAAGGGAAGGAAAGAGAATGCACCACAAGATCAGTGGTTGACACTTAATGGTGCCAATCTGTTACTTTATCTTTCTTAAAGAAAATTGATTATTTTATGAAACTAAATGATTGCTAATTAATACCTTTGTTTTTATTAATAATTTCTTATTTCAGGTTTTGCATTTGGTGGCGGGTGGATGATTCATTAATATTCCACTGGTAATTTTACCTCTTTTTTTTCTTCTTCATAGTTATTATTGCTATGCTGTTAACATTGAACTAATATTTGCTTCTTGTTACTTGTCTCCTATTCTACTGAGCAAAAACAAAGGTTTGTCTGACAATCAACTTTTTGTTGTGGGACAATTTTGGTCTGGCAGAACAGTTGGATGCTCACCTATTTCTTCCTGTACAACTTTGCCTTTCGCTACTTGGAAAAAGAACATTCTCGTAAAGAAGGTAACTGTCAAGAAATGGGAAACCAGGGTGGGCATTTTTATGTGTTTTAGGTATATATTTCATTTCAAATGAATAAATGAAGGAATGAAAAGCTCTCATCAACAGAATAAATAAACCAGAAGGCAGTCCTATATAACGAGAAAGTAGTCATATCAGTGTGGTTTAGTTATCCCTTTGGGAAATTTAATGTAAAACAAGATCTGTTGAAAAATGAAAATTTGGTTTGGTGAAACTTAGAATTCACTGTTACAATTTGTTTGGTGGTGGGATTATATTCACACAGGTCTTCAGGAATTGTTTGGGTAATCTAGAAAATGGACCAGATTAGGCCCATGTCTATTTCTATAAGAAACTCCAGGCGACTCTTAATTATGACCTTTTATTTCTCATAGTATTTAAAACATTTATTTATTATTAGTATTATTCACAATTCAAAACATTTATTAACTCTCTGTGTCATGCTAAGTGTCAGCTAGCTAAGAAGGAGGGTTGTAGTAGGTTTGTTGGCTAACATAAAACTTTGGTTATACCTTATGAACATGGATTCTACACCTACTGTCATAGACTTAATTGAGGACATGGCTTGTAATAGAGTCAACTGGAGGAAAAATATTCATGTAGTCAACCCCCAAGTAAATGAGACAAAGGCTAGTTGCATTTAGTTGAGTATTCAAAACATTCATTGCTTATAGATGTGGAAGGTCGTATATTTTTATTCAAAGTTTTCTCACTAACACTGTATTTGTTTTGGCAGACAACATTTTCTAACGTTTAAAACGTTTTCTATGGAATACTTTTTCCAGATATTTGTATTAGTGGTGTTAGTGGAATCCATGATGGATGGACCAAACCACTATGCAATCATTAGTACAAAAGTTCAATTTGTAAGATGGTGTCAATTGTCATTGATTGGTAATATGTATAATCTTCTTCAAACCTCTCTGTTGTTGAAAGAAATATTTCTAAAGAATTAGTCTAATTATATGTTGTATAGAGTTTATATATCCTGTCTTACTTTATGGTTTATCTATTTGTTTTGCAGGAATTAATTGCCAGGAACCCTCAAGTTTTCCGTGGCTGTCGCAATCAATATTATGGTGACTACCGTGGAGTAGATGACTGTTGGTTCAATGTGGCATAGTGAAATGACAAAGAGACAGTTTGGAACATGTGATATGTATGCTCCTTCTATGAAATGGTTCACAAGCGAAAGGTAGCTTTGAGAGAACACTGCTTCCACCAACTGCAGCCAATTAGAGGATAGAAGACAATGCTTCATCCATCAACTTCGTAAATTTGTTCGTTATTATAGCAACTTCCTTCTCTTCTCCACGGGGATGAAGTTCACACTTGCCTGAGTACTATCTACCAAGAAAAAGTTTTGAGTACCATATTTTGTGGGCAGTGGAATCAGTGGTTACCGATATCTTCTTTGTATCCTTGGCCTCATTAGTAGATATCACATTGAAGTTTGGAATAAAGCATATGTATCGTAGTTGGATTGATTTAATACCCTTGAATCATTTTGCAAGAAGCAATGCAGTTGAATATGTGATTAAAAATTTTATGGATCTACTGGGAAAGCATTATGTATCTTATGGTATAATCGCTCAACGAGATGTCCTTGCAAGGTTGTGTATCTTATTTATAAGTATACTGTATTCTTGAACCCCTTGGTATGTTTTCTGATCAGATTTGTTCAAGTGGTTAAAATTTGAAATAAGCCACAATTTTGTAACGACTGACAACTCTCTGAGATATGAAAATCCCTTTCTAGTACCTGGTGGGACAATCTTCATACTGTATGTTGACATCTTTTCGAGTTATATGCCGTAGAAGAGATGCTTTATTATTGTGTTGTTTATCTATATATTTGTAATGATGTAATGTTTATTCTGAGTTACAACAAGCAAATAAGCTGGCAAGAGAAAGTGAAGTGTGGTGGAAAGGGTATGGTTGATATTGGAACTGAGGATATGTTCCTTTATATATATTCTTCCACTTTGGACGTGGCTGTTGTTTCCCCTGTGCTTGCTTCATTTTTTGTGAATGAAAAGCCAAACCATAGTGAAGTATTCCCTTGGTACACACAACAGTCTTTTTCTAGCTTATAAATTGGGTATCATAGTTTTTGTTATTTGTATCCAGGAATCGAAAGCAGAAAACAGGCAAAAAGGGACGAGATGGGCAGCAACTCTGTTCAAAACTTGAAAAAGCTCGAATTGGATTGCCAACTCATTCATGGTTACGTTTCGGGTAGTTAGTTACCTTCTTTCATCTTCTTTTGGTTTAGCTACCGTTCATTATTTGGAAACTCATTTCATTACTGTACAGGCAATGTTGCAAGCAACAAGCAAAGCCTTGCAGAGATCCTTCTGAGGAACTCACAAGAGTTGAAGCTTCTTTGCCAGACCTATAGGGCTCTGTACAACCAAGATCTTCGTGTCACCTCAAAGGCTCAGAGGAGCAACCTTTATTTTGTAAGCATTTTCGCTCTTTTAAGTCAAAGTTGCTTTTCACGGTATTTTTGTTAGTATGAAAATGTTAAATTGTTGTATGAACAGAGGGCAGCTTATTTTCGCATAAGTGAACCGCAAGAGCGTGATGCGGAGATGATGAGGAATTCGCTTTATGGAGGAAGTGTGAATCTCAACACTCTCATTGAGATTGCATGCACCCGATCATCATCAGAGCTACAAGCGATTAAGCAGGCATATAGTTCCC
The DNA here is from genome assembly GCA_030407325.1 of Camellia japonica. NCBI lineage: Eukaryota > Viridiplantae > Streptophyta > Magnoliopsida > Ericales > Theaceae > Camellia > Camellia japonica. The sequence continues at coordinate 147,280,570 of JAPPVO010000029.1, forward strand.
TATACAATTCCAACATTGACCAAGATGTTGCGCAAAAGGTTAATGGTGGATTCAAAGAGGTATGTTATTGCTGTAATGCTGCAGCCCAGAAAATTTGACATATGCGTTCTGGACACCTTTTTGCAAAAAATTATGGGTTTGTATTGCGCTTATGGAATCATAGGCTGTGATATTTGAAATCTTATACTTTCTTGGTGCTCTCATTAGATTTTGCTGTGCTCTCATTAGATTTTGCTAGTGATATTGAAGTCTTGCCGCAACTACGGTGTTAAAGCTAACCCGAGTATGGCCATGTGTGATGCCAAGACACTCTACGAAGCAATGGAGAGTGGGAAAATGATCGATCAAAAGACCATCGTTTCACTGATAAGCCAAAGAAACACTAGCCAAGTCCGGGCAATTCTAGTTGCCTACAAACAACTCTATGGTCATGAGTTTGCCAAGTCACTCAAGCGAAGCAAGTGCGGGCAGTTTGGGAAGGAGCTTCGGATTGTTATCCGATGCATACAATACCCTGAGAGGTTCTTCGCGAAGCAACTGAGGATGAAGAATGGAGATGCTCGGGAGCTTCTGATCCGAATAGTGATCACTCGGTGCGACTTGGATGTGAAGGAGGTGAGTAGGGCTTATGCTGCCAAAACAGGCATCTCTCTAGAGAGCCTTGTGAGAAAGGAGTTCAATAATGGTAAGGATAACGCCAATGCCATTGTGGCTGAGATCTTGGTTAGATTGATCAAAGGTTGTTGACGTCAATTTTAACGAACTTTTCCAATGCAAATATAGTTGTGTAGTGGAGCCACTGGATGTGTAAATATGCAATAGTTAGATTAGACCCTCTTGATAAGCATTTCTTATGTAATAGTTGACTTTTTAATTTTTAATATATATATTTTTTGGCGCAATTTTTTGGAGTTTCTACTAAAGAAGCATTTGAAAAATAAAAAATTAAAAAAACTAAAGTACTGATTTTATTTATTTTTTGTGGTCAGAAAATGAGCTAATATTGGTAAACAATGTTAAATGTGAAAATGTTTTTCAAACTTATGAAACATATTATAAATGTTACTATCGCTATCACCGTCGTTGTTATGATCATCGTAACTCTTTTTCATGTTATCATTACTCTTACTTTTTGTGAAATATTTGGTGCCTCGAATTGAGTTGTCTTGAATGGCTCAAATTTGTGTTCACCAGTCGATTGGCTGGACGATCAGGTGAAACACTTGTCTACCGTGGTTATCATTTTGTTGACCGCGACTGTTAGTTTTTTTGCCGAACGATCGGCCGAATGACCGGCCGGATGACTGACAAAATAAAATTCGAGTCATTTAAGACAAACTCAAATTTAAATTACGTAGCCTTGTTCTTACTTTTTGTTTTTTGTTTTTTTTAGCAATCACCACTACTATCGCTAATATTGTTATCATCATCATATCACTATCATCATCACTCTAGCCGCCGCCACCCTGGGGTGCGCATAGGTTGATTTGGTTTGAATTAACACTAAGGGCTCTTTTGGAAGAGGCGATAAATAAAATAAAATTAAATTAAATTAAAACTCAACTTTTTAATTTATTTTGGATCACATTATTTTTCATATTTTTTACATATTTAAAAAAAAAAAAAAAACTAAAAAATCAACTTTTAATCATCTTTTCAAAACAACCCTAAATTCTAAATTGAATCAATCATAATTGATTTTAAAGTTTTGATCTAAAATCAAACTTATCATCTATTGAAATCTAAGCTGTTGTTTGGTAATTGATTTTTTTAGTTGGTTTTTTCGTTTTGGAAAATGCTATTGATTTTAAATAAATGATCAAATTTTTTACTAAACCTCTCACATGGGTGTGAGACCTACACAAATTACATGTATTTGGGTTCCACATTCACGTGAGAGGTTTGATAGAAAATTTGGTTATTTATTTGGAGTCCCTAGCATAACTCGGTTTTTTTTTTTTTATTACTATTTTAGCTTAGAACTAAAAGTTTGTTTGATTTGACTTTTTTGACTTTTATAAGAGAAAAAGTGAAATGATTATAATTTAGATATGACATTTTATTTTATTGACTTATTTAATCTGTTTTATCTTTTATACTTTTTTTTTTTTTTAGCCAAAAAGCCATTGGCAAACAGATCAATTTGATGTAGCTTGAGTTGAAATCACAATTTTAGTTTATTAAAAATGGGAACTTATACAATGATGCAACTTCTCCTAAACTTTTGTATCTTTTAATTATTTAATAAAATTTGATTTGCTTGCCGCTCAAAAAAATAAAAACAAAATGAGAACTTATATGTAGGTTTTAATAGATGAATTTATTATTTAATAGGTCCTATGATAATTAATGACATTTTTCATCACACTATTAAAAAACGTCACTAATTATAAATTTTAGTGACAGTTTTAAAAAAATCATCATAAAAACAAGTCACTAATTTTTAACTTTCAGTGATAGTTTAAAAAATTTGTCATTGAAAAACGTCACTAATTATAAGATTTAGTCGTAATTTATAAAAATTGTGACTAAAAAAAAAGCACTAATTGTCAATTTTTAACTATATATGCAAAAAAAAATGTCAAAAAATTATTTTTAGTGACGATTTTACTATAACTTATTTTTAATAAGATTTGACAGGAATTAAATCTAACTATTAAGATTTATTAATAATTTATCTTATTAAAAATTAGTGAATCATTCATCTAAAAATTATATTGAATCATCATAAATTTATTTTAAATAATAGAATCAATAAAGATGTCTTTTTTTCACAAGTAGTCTAATGAATATATACAGTTGCAGTGAAACAATCCAGAAGGCAAATTTGAAAACAAAAAGACAAAAATGTCTTTCACCTCCTTCATGCCTAATATGTAACTTTGCCTACGGGCCAAAAAAAAGAAAAAAAGAAGCTACACTAAGGGTTGGTTTGGGAAGATTTTTTAGTTTGATTTTTTAATTATTTTTAGTTAATTTAGTCAGGTTAAATTAATTTTGTTTGAAAATAATTTTTTGATCTTTTTAACTTTTTTATTTTTTTATGAGAGAAAAAATTAAATAATTATAATTTAAATGTGATATTTTATTTTATTAATTTATTTAACTTTTTTTTTTCCTTTTCATTCTTTTTTAATTCCAACACCTCCAACTCACTTGCCAAATGGGAGCTAATATTTATGATATTTATGGAGTTGGACAAAGTTAGAGAAGTGAGGCAGGCCCTGTTTGGTAAAGATGTGGGAAAGTACTTATAGCTTATGCTTAAACAGCTTACAGCTTATAACTATGAACATAAGCTAATTTCTGACTTATAAATTAAGCATCTCCTGCCCCACTCAAAGAATAAACTGATTTATGAATCAAAAAACTATAAGCTATAAGTTAAACCAAACACATCAAAATAACTTAAATTAAGCTGAAAGCTGAAATAAGCAATTTTTAAACTGCACCAAACAGGCACAAAGTAATAAGACTTTGATTGTAAGATTTTACTTGTGTATTACTAAATGCAAAATTGTCTATGAAAAATATTTGAGGGCCACAATTTTTGTGGCCACAATGGCTCAAAACTACCAAAACGATATCGTTTTGGATAAAAAACATGCCAAAACAACGTCGTTTTGACAATTTTAAGCCATTGTGACCACAAAAATTGTGGCCCTCTAGCATTGTTGATTGTCTATTTACACGAGAGAAGAGTGGATTTCAAAATTACACTTTGACCTCTGTAACATATAACCTTATCTATTTACATCATAGACGGCCTGACTTAGATAATTATCTCACTAACAATGCATTACAGAAAGCTAATTACATACATAATTAAAAAATCAAGATTATTATATACATAATTTATATATATTTAGTAATTTATTTATTTTAATTAATTATACACATTGTTATAAAAATTAAATTATAAATTAGTCTCTAAGCTTTCGTTTGGATGTGAGCTGACTTTTTGACTTTTTAATTTTTTTGATTATTTTAGCTTGAGGCTAGCTCGTTTGTGATGAGTTTTTTTTTACTTTTGTGAGAAAAAAATAAACGAGTATGATTTGAATGTGACATTTTATTTTATTAATTTTTTAACTTATTTTGTGACTAAAATAACCAAAATAACTTATGCCAAACATAGCCTTTAATTGAGCTAATAATTAAGTCCCGTTTGAGAATTAGTTATGTTAGTTAATTTTTTTGACATTTTATAAAAAAAAAATACAGTCATACAACAATTTATAGTGATTTTTTTTTTTTTTAATTATTACAAGCCTCTCTTCCCAAATTAAAATTTATTAGTATTTTGGCAATACGATTAAACGCTAATTTTTTGACTTTTTAATTTTTTTGAGTAACATTATCTCTATTTTTTGACACATTTGAAAAAAATAAATTAATTAAAACAGAGGATTGACTACATAAGAGTTGAAAGGAATAGAGTAATTATTTGATCATTACTGTTTCTCATTAACAATGTTAATATTGTACAATTCGCTATTTTTAGAGATAAGTTTGTTAGAGATGTGAGTTATATATAATAAATTATTTTTATATGAAATGATTGTTAATATATTATTTTTTACCTAATTTTTAACAGAAATTAATTTTAAAAATAAAGTAATAGAAAAAATTTAAAATATAAAAAATCAAAGTGAGAAAAAAATAAGTTTTAAAGACTAAAATGAAAAAAATAACGAAATATAAAGATAGTAAAATCTAATTTACCCTAAAAATAGATAGATAAAAAAAAAAGAGAGAACAAATCCGTTGCACGGTTGAGTGAAAAAGAAAACAATTAATATATAGTAAATGATTCTAGTATTCTCTCTGCTGTGATCGTACAATTATATAATAATGCGTACACTTGTGCGGTGTATACGCAGGTATTGGTACATCACATTACATGTCATTGTACGTACCGTAGGGTAAAATTAGTGCACGGTCGCAGTTTGGGAGAGACAAAAAAAAAAAAAAAAGAAAACACAACTTTAGCTCCGTTTGGGAAGTCAATCTTGAGGTTATTTTTAGTTATTTTAGTCACAAAAAATAAAATAGATTTTTTAATCCAATAAAAAAAAATATCACATCTAACCTATAATCATTACATTCTCTCTCATAAAAAAGTCAAAAAATCCAAAAACCCTTCCCAAACCAGGCTTTTTAGCCGCAGACTAAAATAGTCAAAAAGTCAACTCACTTCCCAAAAAAAGCCTTGGCTTGTTTTTGGTTTTCTAAAAATATTTTTTAGAAAATTTTACTTTCTTATTTTTCATTTTTTTTAATTTTTTACTGAATTTTTTTAATAGTTTAAGCAATCTTTTTAATTTTTAGACACACATAACATAAATACAGATAAAAATATAATTTTTGTGAAAAAAATCTTTTAAAAATTCACTAAAAACCAAAAATATATAAAAAAAAAACGAGAATTCAGTATATTTTTCATATTTTTATGTGCTTATTAATTTTTTAAAATATTTTTGCACAAGTTTGTTACTTTTTAGATACATTTAAGTAAGGTACATCTAAAAAAATAAAAAAAAATGTTTAAAATTTTAAAAATATTCACTAAAAACAAAAAGGACAACTTACAAATAAAACCCCAAGGTTTAGCATGTTTTGCAATTTAAACCCTAGGTTTTTAATTTTGACAATTAAAATCCTATAGTTCATTCCGTGTCACAATGTAAGCTTCCGTCCATCTCCGTTTTGTAAAGTAGCGGAGAAAGCCATTTTTAGTGCCAAAACCAACCCAAAACAACGTTGTTTAGATAGAGTAATGGAAATATTTTTCTTTTGACACATGTCATTTTCTTATTTGTTATTATTAAACCCTTATCTTACCACTTTCACCTCATCATAATACCAACATTACCCCTACCTTCTCAAACCCTAACCCTACCACTTTTACCCCAACCTATCTCTGCAGCTCCGGCCACCTCCCCTTCCAACGCCATCTTTAAATCCTCTTCTATTTTGGCGTAACCCTCAATCTCCTCCTTCAACCCTATCTCATCTTTCCTCCCTTCTCCCCATCCTCCCTTGGCGAGGTCCAACTTAGTTCTTCTGATTCGGACAACCAGTACCGAACGAATGACCTGTGTTCGGTTTTATTTTGCCAAATAAAAAGCAATAGTCCAGATTCATCTCGTCGAACCACTGATCATTGTTCGAATGTCCTTCGCCGAACACTTGCGCGCGAGAGAAAGAGAGAGACAGAGAGTTGTAGGTGGTCATCGCGGCGCAGAGTAGAAGAAGAAGAAGCAGAAGAAGAAGAAGAAGAAGAAGGTTGCAGTTGTAGATCGGAAGGAGGGAGCGGCGGGATTGCAGATTAGGAAAAAGGGGGCAGTGGGGAGAAGGATTATGGGCGGTGGTAGTGGCGGGAGAGGAGTGAGGGTGAAAGGGGTTGCGTCGGAGATAGGAAAGTGGTTCAGTGGTTGGACCAGATGTGGGAAAGAACGGGGATATTGCCGAAAAAAATGAAAGGGGTGGTGGCTGGAGTTGCCGGAGCTGGGTAAAAGGTGGGGATTAGGGTTAGGGTTTGTAAAAGTTAGGGGTCAGGATAAAATGGATATTTCTATTTTATATTAATTAATAATAACAAATAAGAAAATGACACGTGTCAAAAGAAAAATATTTCCATTACTCTCTCTAAACGGCGTCGTTTTGGATTGGTTTTGACATTAAAAATGATTTTCTCCGTTACTTCATGAAACGGAAATGGACGGAGGCGTACATTGTGACACGGAATGAACTTCAAGGTTTTAATTGTCAAAATTAAAAACCTGAGATTTAAATTGTAAAACATGCTAAACCTTGGAGTTTTATTTGTAATTTACCCAAACAAAAAAATATGAAAAATAAAAATTTCAATTTTTAAAAAAATTTAATCCAAAAAACTTAAATCAAACAAGACACAACACTTCCCTTTCCTGCCAAATATTTTCTGGAGAAAAAAGTACTACTACTAGTGCTGCATCATGGGTCGGTGCTCCAAAAATCTGAAAGAAGGAGACAGTTGTTGAACCAAAACCCTTTTTAAAGTTAGACAGAGAGAGCTCCATGAGAGAGAGAGAGAGAGAGAGAGAGAGAGATATATATATATATATATAGCATATATCCCTATGTATATGCGTAGCCTGCTGTATCTTAACTTGAGAACAGCATGATGCTCATAGCAAGAAGCCGATAGACAGTCTGGGATGTAGGTTTTTTGATTTTTTTTACCATTAATAAAGATAAAATAAATTACTCTCATTTTGTCTTAAAATAATAGTTTTTTTTCAAAATATTATTCCATTTTCAAGAATTAAAGACTAAAATAATATTAATTTTTTATTTCGCTCTTCTTTTAAATTCATTAACAACATAAAAAGTACAATTATAATAATTGATATTTCCAAAAAAAATTAAAAAATTAAAATTTTGGAACGGAATGAATAAAATGATTAATAAAATGAAATGTTACATTCAAATCATAATTAATTTTTTGGGGGATGCACCAATAAATCCCAAATTAATAACTTATGCACTGTTTAGTCCTAAAAATTTTCTTATAGACTGAAAGGTCCCATTACAATGTTAATAACATCAGATACAATGTTAATAACATCAGAGTCATGTTACAAACATTAAATTTCAAACATCTAATGTTCATCACATTTCAATAATGTTTGAAAATATAGGATGAAAAACATCTAATGTTCATCAGATTTCAATAAATTTTGAAATTATAGAATGAAACATCAGATCATTTACATCATTTACATCATGCTGATGTAAAAATAGGACTAAATGGAGCATAAGAAAACTTTTAGGACTAAATGGTTCAACGTTTCAAAAATTAGGACTTATGGGTAAATTTTCCTAATTTTTTCCCTTACAACTATCAAATTAACTACAAAAAAAAAAAAAAGAGTCAATTATTATCCCAAATATAACCTTTTTAATCATGTTAAAAAAGCTAAAAAATTTAAAAAACCAATTAAAATAACCAACTCACCAAACGGGACAACCCATTTTTGAGAAAATATTTTAGAAACATAAATGAATTATGAATTGAATATTTTTGGTCTTTTTTTCTATTTTTTTTTTAAATTCTTATGAAAATTTATGACCCAACCACAATTTTAAGAAATATTATTGGTGGAAAGTGCTAAAGCTAGATTGGGACAATTACTTTAAAAAGAAAAATTTAGAGTCTTTCAACAAAATAAATCATGAATTTTTAATTTTATTAATTTAAATATTAATTTTTTGATTTATTTTCGATTTAAATCATTCACCTATTTTTATTAAGTAAAATTATTCGAAAAATAATATTTTAATCATTAAACTCAATATAAATATACATAAAATGTCTAAAACATACTTTTTATTGAATTTAATGACTATTTTTTTTTTCCAATCAATTTTACTTAATAAAAATAGATAAATGGTTTAGATTAAAAAAAAAAATTATGATTTAATTGACCAAATTAAAAGTTCAGGATTTATTTTGATATAAGTATTAAACTTTGTTTTGTTTTGTTTTGTTTTGTTTTGTTTTGGGTAATCATCCTGAATAGATTTGTTGTTAGTGTTATAAGAGCAATTCCAACACTACTTTCTAATTTTCATGCAATTTTTTATTTTATTTATCTATCCATATTTAATTAAAAACCTTGTATAAGACTCTGCAAATGTAACGAACTTGAAAAAAATTGTTAAAACAATTAGTGTAGTTGCTGGCCCGTTGAAAAACATAAAATGTGATAAAACTAGCTAGTTTTGTTTGGAAAGTAGGTTAATTTTTTGGCTTTTTAACTTTTTTAGTTAGTTTAGCCTGAGCTAAAAAGTTTGGTTTGGGAAAAGCTTTTTGGCTTTTTGACTTTTTAACTTTTTTAGCTTTTTTTGTGAGAGAAAAGTGTAATGATTATAGATTGGATATAATGTTTTGTTTTTTGTGACTAAAATAGCCTATTTTGTCTTTTGTGGCTTAAATAGTCAAAAAAGCCCCAAATTCATCTTCCCAAACGGATAATAACTAATAAACTTTTAGATTCCATGTGGGCAGCAAGTTTTGGCTAAAATAGTCATATAGGACAAAATAGATTATTTTAACCAAATACAATAAAATGTCACATCCAACCCCTAATTATTTTGTTTTTTCTCTCATAAAAGTCAAAAAAAGAAAAATGCCTATCCCAAACGAAAATTTTTAATCGCAAGTTAAAATAGTCAAAAAATCAACCCACATTCCAAACGAGCTCTTAAAGAGTCCATTGGAGATGTTCTAAAATATGTAAAAACTATATTAAAAAATAAAAATATATAAAAATGTATTAAAATTATAAATATTGTAACATTTTAACACCCTCAAATTAGAAATCAACACCCTCAAATTGGCAAAGAGAATGGCGTCACCACTAACTATATAAAACTGAAAAAAAAAAAAAAAAAAAACCACCGATTTACAAATAAATTTAAAATTTTAATTATTAATGTGCATAAAAATTATAACAGATCTGATATTATTTTTAAAAACCTATTCTAAATTGTAATTTCCCAATAAGAAATCACGGAAGAGATAAAATAATTTTTATAAAATAATTTTGTAATAGTAAATGGCAATTGTGAATTGGTGTTGATTATTAAAGACATCAACTGTGTATTATATGTAAATTATGACACTTGTAAAATTGATTATTACAAATATTTCCCAACTAAAAAAAATTTAAGGACATAACCAAACGCCATATAGGTATAATTAAAAATCTTTTAAATCATAATAAAAAGGGAGGCTTATTTATAAGTTATTTTTCAGACACTTATGGTATGCTAAGTCCTGTGTAATTTCTTATAGAGTCTCAAGTCCTATTTAGATAGGAATGTATTCCACAAGATCTACATAAACGTAACGTGACGTGATACTTACATAAACGTAACGTAACGTGACACCTACATAAACGTAACGTAACGTAACATGACACCTACATAAACGAACACGTTACGTTTCGCAAACTTAATGAGTTTTTATTTTTTTAAATTGAATGTGAAAATGTTGCTGGTTTATGTTGGTGTCACGTTACGTTTCATATAAATATGATTTATGGTAAGAAATTAAATGTTGTCATAGATCATAAGTGTCACATTACGTTTATGTAGATATGATCTATGGTAACATGCAATTTCATATAGAAAATTGCATGTTACCATAGATCATAGGTGTCACGTTACTTTTATGTAGGTGTCACGTTACGTATATGTGTCACGTTACGTTTATGTAGGTGTCACGTTACGTTACGTTTATATAGATATGATCTATGATAACATTCAATTTCCTATATATGGTTTTACTATTATTTATAATATTAACAACTAATATTGAGGGTAAATGTGTCAACAAATTTCCCATAGGACTTATGGGAATATAAGTTTTTTAGTAGGACCATATATAGCATAAGTCTCCCTAATAGAACTTATAAATAATTTTCCCTAATAAAAATTATATTATAATCAACATATCAAATTAACACTACAATATTTATTATTAAATCATAATTAACATTATAATTAAATATAACAAATATTGTAACTAAACATGTGTACATTGGAGTGTTTTGGGAAGATGATTAAAAGTTAATTTTTTAATTTTTTTTAAATTTTATTGAAAAATGTCTAAAAATATGAGAGATGATGTGATCTAAAATATGTTAAAAGTTAGGAAGTCATTTTTAACCCATTTCTTCCTCTTTCGGTATTTTTAAGCAGTGATATCAATTAATGTATACATTAGTGTACTAACTAGTGTTATGTCATTATTACTGATTTCACCTATTATATAAATTACAAATAATCAAAATTTTTAAAATTATGCCATATTATATATTAATATATTAATTGATATATATAACATTATTTATTTGAGAGAGAGAGAGAGAGAGAGCAGCTGACAATGAATGCGAACTTACGATTTTTGGTTCGCAGTACAACCTCTTTACACTTTGCAGATGCCCCTACTTGTCCATTATCAATTATTCCTGAGATATTCAAATGCTTCAGCTTGTTTGGTACCATTTTATTTTTAATTTTCAATTTATATTTATAAAAAATTAAAAATTATCATAAAATTTTATTTAATAATTTTTTTAATTTATAAATGGTTATTTCAGTTTGTAAATTTAAGAAAAAATGTAAACTTAAAAAATGAGTTTACATTAATTTTTAAACAGAAATTTAAAAATTTGACTAACAAATTTTTTTTTTCAATTATTTTTTTTCAAACAGTTTTTTTCCAAAATAAACTTTTTTCCCAATTATTTTTTTCAATTAATTTTTTTTCCAATTATAATGTGTACGATTTTATTGTCATAAATAATAAAAAATAAATATAAATATTTTAGGCCTAAATAAACATATTTTTTAGTTTATATTTTTAAATTTTTTAAAATATTTTGTTCAAAACAAATTTGTTTGTAGTTTATATTTTTCTAAAAATAAACAAAAATCAGTTTATAAAATTTTTGTAAACATAAACAAAAAACGTAATTGTTATCAAATGCTACCTTCAAGTTTCATATGAATTTTTAATTATATAATATTATTTTATTTTTTACTTTATTTTTTTTATGAGATTTATATTTATAAATATATACAAGACCCATTGCTTTGAAATGAAAAAATAAAAAAAAAATAAAAATTGTATAGTATTTTCCTTAATATAGTATTATACCTTCATTCTTTAATTACCCACAGCTTTTACCTATTAGCATGTATTTGAAGTCAAATTAGCCTAATGATGAATTAACAAAGGGAGAAAATTATATGAAATTTATTATTTCATAATATAAATTTATTTGTAAAAAGATTAATGTTATGTATAGACAGATTTCTCTTCAAAAAAAAATAAAAAATTAACACTTGATACAAAAGTAATAGAATCCCCATTAATAAATACGCATGAGACTTGTACCTTTGTGACCAGTAGTAAGAAAAATAATGTAAAAAAGCTGTTTGTACAGTTAGGGCTGTTAAACAAATGAAATTAGTCCAACTCGACTCGTGTTCGATTCGTTAAAAGTTTGTTCGAGATCAACTAATTATGTAAACAAGTCAAATTTAAATATAATTTTAAACTTATTAAATTTTTATGCCAAACTATAATAATCTATTATTCGGTTCAACAAACTTATATGCACTATAAAAATTAAGTTACACAAACTTCATTTGTGTTCGACTCGTTAAAAATTTATTCAAAATTGATTTGTTAGGTAAACAAATTAAACTTGAACATAATTTTAAACCCGTTTAATTATTAAATCAATTTTGAACAACCTATTACTTGACTTATTTTTAACCCTATATGTAGCAATTTTCTTGTAAAAAATACCATGGATTTTTTTTTAGTTACATCGGAAAGAGAAATATAGAAAAGGGCTAAGCCTGTTCACTAGAAAGTCCTATCATTTTTGCAACTAACAAGCTCTTAATTTCAATTGGTGGTTCCTTCACCACCAACATTTTCTTGAGGTTGTTCTACACCTAATTTAGCCAAAGCGTCCGAACATAAGTTGCTTTCTTTCCAAACGTGTTGAATAGTGCATTCACATCATTTACGAAGTATTTTGACATCTTTCACCAAGTTTTTGAAGGAGCATTTGTCTCATATTTCTTTTTCCATTAGCTGTACCACTTGGGCCGCATCAGTTTCTATCATCACATTGTTTAGTCCCTTTTATAGTATGACAATAAGGCCCTTGTATAAGGCCCATAGCTCGACTTCTAGGCTTGTTCCCATTTGCATTCTGCCATAAACCCAAGCTCATTTTCATCACGAAGTAGCCACACACAAAAATATTTCATTATACTTCTGATTTTTCATTTTTTTTATAAAAATTTTATCTCTAGGTAAAATTGCCATTAAAGACTCAAATCTTGAAGTATTAAAATTCTAATTTCTCAATCTACCATCCCATTCCCCATACCTCCATGAGCCCATCGCCGCTATTGTCTCTCCGCCACCGACCCTTCACTATCACTTTTTTCTATATCATTAGCTACTATCACTATCCTCCAACTCCTACACTCTTCTAACTCTCTCTTCTATATCCCCCCATCTCAAACCCCTATTTCTCAACCATTTTTTTGCTATCCTAACTTGTCTCTATTATGTCCCCTCCACAAAACTCCCCTCCTTGTCGTTCCCCTCCACTTAATTCCTCAATTCTCTCCCTAATTTGCAATGAGACCAATTTATTTTGTATAATGAGACCGACTTATTGTATAGATAGAAGCGCTCTAAGTTAAAAATTAGACATTTGAGGTTTAGTTAAAAAAATTAAAAACTTATAATTAAAAAAATCATGTCGTATTAATTTTTTTCATTCACAAAAAATCAACATTTTAGCAACTTTTCATATACATTAATTTTTGTTGACATTAAAAAACAAAAACCAAAAAAATCAATAAAAAGCTAACTCCAAACCCATATGAGAGAAGGTTGGATAAAAAAAATGCTTAATTTTTATTCTAATTAATAATTAGCATTGAGAATAATTTACATCTTTAATTAGCAACCACCTAAATAAACTGTTTATTTGTTATAAATTATCACATAATCTTTTTATTTTTTACGTATATTTTTATAAAAAATTAAAAACTCACTAAATAAATCATACCCAAATCGCCTCTTATTTCTGGACAAAATTTCTCGTGACTGAATGGAATGGAGGCACACGATATTATTATATTACAAGAGATACAAAAAAAAAGTAAAAATAAAAATATTTAGTGTGTTTGATTTCAGTTTTTTAAATTGAGTTTTTTGTTTTTTGTTTTTATTTTTAGTGAATATTTTTAAAATTTTAAACAATTTTTTTTTTACTTTTTTGGATGCATCTTACTCAGATGTATCTAAATAATTAAATATTTGTGAAAAAATATTTTAAAAAATTAATAAATACACAAAATAATAAAAATATACTAAGGGGTTGTTTGGGGTGTCCTAAATAAGTATACTTTTTGTCTTTTTAGACTAAAAAGTTGAGGCAAAAAATATAGATGTTTGGGTTAACTTTTTGACTTTTCATGAAAAAATGTGTAATAAAAAATTGTAAAAATTGGTTTGTAGAGGAAAATTAGGATTGAGAGTTGTTCAGCCGTAATTGTTGACTTTTGGTGAATAGTGTTAACTTTTTAACTTTTTGAGTAACTTTTTGACTTTTTAACTTTTTTTACATACCCCAAACTTGGCCTAAATTTTCATTTTTTTTATTTTTGTATTTTTTGGTATTTAGGGTATTTGTTAAAGATTTTTTTTTACAAATATTATACTTTTTAAATATATTTATACTGGTATATTTAAAAATTAAAAAAATTATTTAAAATATTAAAAGAATTCATTAAAAATATTAAAATATGAAAAAATAAAAAATAAAAATTTTTAAAAATTATTTTCTAAAAATCAGAAACAAACAAGCTTACCCCTGATCCTAATGCTCTATCTTGTCTGTCTACTCTCTCTTTGTTGACATCTGCAAAAAAATAAAAATAAAAATAAAAAAATAAAAAAATACCCTAGATCCTAAAAAAATAGGCCTAGTAGAAACCCGCAAGCAAAGAAATCCCCCAAAATAGGTTCTATTTCTGCTCCTCCTCCTTTTCACGCTTCATTTTTGTTGCCCCCAAAACAGCATTCATTCATTCTCTTTCTCTCGCCCCCAAAATCCCAAAAACACTCTCCTGATTTGATTTGATATATGGGTGATAATAATAACCCAAAGAAACCCAACTCCAACACCACCACCAAGAAGAAGAAGAAGAAGCAGCGTGGTGGTTCCAAGAAAAAGATGACCCTTGACCAGACCGTTGCCTATCGATGGATCAGTGAATGGGTCTTCTTGGACCACTCCTCTGCTGCTTCCTCTGCTGTGGATGATGATTTTGGGGTGTTCCTCAACCACAAGAAGTTTTCAGAGAAGTTGGTGTTTGAATTTCACTCTCATTCGATTTGCAGTGATGGGTTCTTGTCGCCTTCCAAGCTGGTTGAGAGAGCCCATCAAAAGGGGGTGAGCTGTTTTTTCTTTACTGTAATGTTTAAATTTTTGTTTTTTTAATGCATATCTGAATTGGGTTATGCTTTTTATGGATGGATATGTATGTTTTGGCTTGGGTTCTGCATTGTTTATTATTGGGTTTTCTTAATTTTTTTTACAAGTCAAAGCTTATTTTTGGGGTTTCAGTGTTCAGATTGTGTAATGGTTTGGCAATTTGCAAGTTGAGAAAGAGTGTGTGAGAGGAAGCTATTTTCTTTGTCTCTTCTGGTTTTGTCCAAAAATGGGTTTCTGTGGTTTAATATTGGAGGAGTGTTTGAGACCTTTTTTTCTTTTGGTTTTTTTGTTTTTGTTTTGATGCCCATAACACTCCCTCAGGATCTACCCTTACAAACCAAACTGGGAAGCTAGCTGGTCCACCTAAACCGTCAAACTTTCTCACTTGAGTAGTAGAGATTCAAACCTGGTCAGCAAGGCAAGCAGAGGAGCAAACTCCCTTACCAACTAGGATGGCCCTTGGGTTTTTTTTTTTTTTTTTTTAAAGTATTGGGCTTGGCATATTCAGATAATTTTGACAGAAATTTATTTTTGGTGGTAGTTATTCAATGTTCAATTTGCACATAGTTTGCTGTTTGTGGTCCTATTTATATTTCAGTATTGGTTTCTACGCTTGAATTCTGTACTGGATTAGTACAGATGTTAGCAGTGCTAAAATAGCATATCACAACATAAAACACTCACTCCAGCCTCTTATATATGGAGCAGCTCGTAACAAATCTGTATAAAGTACACTTTATACAGGCTAAAATAGCATAGAAAAGACTACACCAGTGGAGATGCTTCTAGTATGTAAACAAAAAAAACTTAAGTTATTTTTGGCTTCAAGGAAAATGGGTCTTAGAAATAGTACTAGAGAGCAATTATACAAAATGCAATTACAATTTTTTTTGAACAAAAAACAAAGTAGGCTGTATTGAAATAATTCTGGGAAGTGGAGTGTATTGTAATAGCTTTTTTATCAAAATATTTAGTTGATTTAGCAGACAAATATATGTTTTGGTAGTATGCTAAATTAAAAGAGAACTTAAAACTAGTCCAGTTCATTTTCCGTCTTCTTTGTCTCTCCTTGCAACTGATGCGACCATAGCTTCTTTATCAGTAGCAATCTGTGAAGCAAATATGAAAATTTGCTGGCTGGTTTCCACTCCATCTGTCACCTGAAAAGTTTGAAATGTTACATGGACGTGGGTATGGGTGTCGGATGTGGGTGTGTATTTAGAGGTCGGATTCATCAAACTACAAATTTAAGGATACGCGGACTCGGCAAAAAAATGTTATATTTTTATATTTTTAATAAAATATGTCAGTTAAAATGGTATTATATGTAATTTACAGTGACAAAAAGACATTTATAACAATTATACAACAATATGTTCATATAATAATAGTGTTAAATACAATTATATAAGAAGTGTCTGATGAAAATTATTTGACACATATCCCATATCCTTGTGCGAGTGTTGGGTGTCCGATGCGGGTATTTGATTTATATTGAAGAGTTTGTGTAATACTTTGATTCCTCTTTTTCAAGTATGGGTTGAATCTCTTTGATAATTGTGAACTTTTCAGATGGATTGTGATTTATAATGGTTTAATTCTTGGTCGAGGCCCTAATGTGCCTGATGGAAGTTATATAGGCAGTGATTGAAAAGTTCATGCTACTTCGAAGAAAGATGTAGTGCTTGGTTTCTTGTCAAATCAAAGCCAAACTCTTACAACTTTTAGAGGTAGTTATGGCTATAATATGGGGCACTTTGCTTTCCCAAATATGTGATTGTGCATGTTTTAAATTAACCATTCGCTTGCGTTAATTAGGACTCCTTTTCACATGGTTGGGATTCAATGTATGTTTCTAGAAAAACCCTGCTTGTAAGTGATGACATCTCTTTATCTTTTTCTTTTCACTGTGTGTGGGAGTGGAATTGTTGTCAAATTATGGGATAATCGTGTGGGAAAAGGGTTTTCTTTATTTTTCCCTTCAATTTTTTTGCATCTTCTGATCTTCTTCTTCTTTTTTTTTTTTTTTTTTTTAGCTAGGATGGATTTTATTCTTTGGCTGACCTATATGTTTTCTGTCTCAAAAGGAATTAGCTCAGAGTTCTGGGTTTGTCTTTTCAAAAGTAGTCTATCCTCCCAGTTTACCTTACCTTTTTAAGAATGTATTGGTCTATTCTTCATTCCTTTATATGTTGAAAGTTCTTAAATATTGTTCTACCTTCTCTTACGTATCTTTGTCTTGCTCTTTGTCGTATTGTTCACCTCCAAAAATCAGGCTCATTCTGCTTAGGTTAGTTTAGCCCTCCAAGTTGGCTCTTATAATTTGACACTTCATTTGAGAAGAGGGGAAGGGAGGGGGAAGTAGAAACAAAAATTATTGTAGTTGGTCCAAAGTATGGGCAGCTATTTTGCTATTTTTGTAGAAAAAAAAGGTACATAAAAAATATAAAAATAATAAAAAAAGTGAAGGAATGTTGCTAATATAATTAAAATTTCATTTTTCATAAACATTTCAATCCTTATCTTTTGCTATTTAGAGCTAATAATAACCTTGTCTTGGAATATTTCATGATGAATTTGCGTAGTTTTGATATTTGAATTCTCATCAAGTTTTAGAAATGAGATGGAACAATTCATGACATTATTGAAGTAAAATGAGGGAAAGCCATTTGAGGTGGTATGGACATGCAAAACGTAGACCAGTTAGTGTGCCGGTAAAGATGAGTGATGTTATCCACACGAGTGGTGGTAATAGAGGAAGGTCAAGGAGAACATGAAATGAGATGATAAGAAATGGCATGATTAACTTAAACTAAATTGAGGAAAACTTAAACATGCAGTTCTTGTTAGCTTGATTCTACTTTTCTTACAAGCTAATTGTTTCAACTTTGGGTCAGATGTAATTGCGGTTAACTAGTACAGTATGTTCAGAACAGGTGAAAGCTCTTGCTCTGACAGATCATGACACAATGTCCGGCATTCCTGAAGCACTGGATGCAGCTCGCAGATTTGGCATCAGGATCATCCCGGGTGTTGAAATCAGTACACTTTACTCCCCAAGGTCATCTTTTGAATTATGCTTTTATGGTCTCGATTGGTCATTGCAACAGATGGGGAACATTATTCTCATTGTTTGATTTAGTTTTTGAAAATTGTTTTGAGTTTTTTTTTTATAGCGATTTTTTTTTTTTTTTTTTTTTTTCTCATGTTTTAGTCAATTTTTTTTTACAACTTTTTAGATATACCTAAACTGAATGCACTTTAAAAGTAAAATATTTGTGCAGAAATATGAAAAAAGTTTGCCATAGACCCCAAAAAAAAAAAGGATATTTGTTGGTTTGCTTGGTCTTGAGTGAGTTTTTTTTTTTTTCCCTAGATTTCTTCATAAATATTTTACTTTTTAGGTACATCTCAAAAAAAAAAAAAAAAAAAAAACTAAAATATGAAAAGAAATTGTTAAGGCTTAAAAACATGAACAATAAAAAATTCAAAGACAAATTTTGAGTTATAAACCAAGCAAGGTGAAAATTTTGTAGGATTTCCTTTCCCTTCTATATCATTATGCCCTGATGTTTGGGAAATAAAATAGGGGCGAGTCTGGTCCAGAGGAGCCAGTTCACATCCTCGCATATTACAGCAGCTGTGGGCCAACAAGATACGAGGAACTGGAATCGTTCTTGGCTAACATTAGGGATGGACGTTACCTTCGTGCAAAGAACATGGTTTCAAAATTGAACAAACTTAAATTCCCTCTTAAGTGGGAGCACGTCGCAAAGATTGCTGGCAAGGGAGTTGCTCCCGGGAGATTGCATGTGGCTCGAGCTATGGTTGAAGCGGGCTATGTGGAGAATCTGAAACAAGCTTTTGCTCGATATCTTTATGATGGTGGACCGGCTTATTCCACGTAATAATTTTTGGACATGTTGATTTCTATGGTAAGAGTTCATGCATTTCTATCTGGAAAGGTCGATGATTAAAATATTTTTTATTTGGTTTGGATCCAGAGGAAGTGAGCCTCTTGCAGAGGAAGCAGTGCAATTGATATGTGAAACGGGGGGTGTGGCAGTGCTGGCTCATCCATGGGCATTAAAGAATCCTGTTGCCATTGTGAGGAGATTGAAAGATGCGGGCCTTCATGGAATAGAGGTTTATAGAAGTGATGGAAAACTGGCAGGTATGAGAATGATTTATTCCCATAAATGCTTACTTGTTTGTGTTCTGAATTTGAAAGTGAAGTGGATGTTAAGTGGTTGCTTTAATAATTGGAAATTTGTGTTATTAAGAATTTAATCTATGTGGGTTTTTATAGAGTATAGTGTATGCATAGAAAATGATTAGTACCGTCAGATGATAATGAGATTTGAAGTGTTTTTTTGAAATGTGATGCATTTAAATTAGTTACAAATTCTGTTAAAATTTATCCGTTAGTGGTTTTTGACATTAAATGTAATGTGCAACCACAATCTTAACCCCAAGTCTGTACCTTAGGTGGGCTGACCCGACCTGAATTAGGCTTAGAATAGCCTTGGGCCTAGTGTTTGAAACCTGGCCCAGCCCATGAGAGGCAGCCAATTAGCCTGTGAGAGGCAACATGTCGGCCTGGTTTCCCAGCTCATTGACTCATCCGGTCCAAGCCCACTAGGTAGGGCTTGGGCCTATGGTTTTGGCTTGCCATTCGGCTGAGCCTGACATTTCAGAAAATGCCCCCATGGACAGACTTGGGCATCATTTTCGAGGGCTGGCTTGGCTTGATGTTGACCCTTGATCAAACGCTTACGACACTGACTACTTCTTGGGAAATGACTTCTTTGACAACCCTATAGCTTTTTTTCTTCAGATTTTAAAGACTTTTTACTGTTCATATCTTGATTCACTTCTTTGTCAGCAGCATACAGTGACCTAGCAGATGCCTATGATCTAATGAAGCTTGGAGGGTCGGATTTTCACGGGAGAGGTGGGCAAAGTGAGTCTGATTTGGGAAGTGTGAACCTTCCAGTTTTGGCTGTGCATGAATTCCTTAGGACAGCCAGACCGATCTGGTGTGGTGCCATTAGAGGCATTCTAGAAAATTACACTGAAGATCCATCGCAGTTGAAGTTAGAGAGGATCATGAAGTTTGGGAAGACTAGAATCTTCAAGAATGGTTCACTTACTAAGACCAACAATGATTTGATTGATCTTTGCTTGTCGTCATGGTTGACAAACGAGGAGATGCAGGACTCAGTGTTTGAGACCATCAAGTTGAAGCTTTCCCAAATTTCAATCAACGACGATGGAATTCAAGCCCCAACAGCAGTGAAATAGTCTTTTTTGTACCTTATTTGTGGCCAAGCTGAGGATGATCATATTCAATTTCTTCTTCATTTATTTTCGGGTCATTTTTTTTTTTTATTGTTGAGCCCCAGGTTGATATTTTTCATTATAGGGTTGTTCATGTCAAGAGTAGCATGACATCTTATCATTCCATATCTTCCCCAACATATAAAAAATTTTGTAGTAAATTTGCGAATAGCCATGAAAATGGGAAAGTAAATTTATCACTTGACAAAACCTTATTTTATCACTTGATGGCATGAATCGATTTTTAGAGGTTTAGTTCTTAGTAAGTTTTATATATTCCCTATTTCTTTGTTTTGAATCCACTAACCTGAGTTTGTTTGAGAGCTTTCTATGTATGACAAGGTAACAACCATTGTCCTATAATCGGTGGCAATTTCGCTATAAACGTGTTCGAAATTGACCTCTTGTGAATAAGTGAAGCAGCTAAAGCTTGAACAGTTTTTAAAGCTCAAAAATTACTATACATACAACTTAAGCCTGGCTTTATTGAGCTTAGCTCGATAAAAATTCGAAATCAGTTTAAAAGATAAACAAACTAAACTTGAATAAATTTTGTGGAGTCATCATTGTTTTTATTGGTTATGTTTGGAACACAAGGTCATTGTTCTTAGGTTATGACCGGTTTGTCTGCTCGTGACTTGAGTTAATTTTTGATTTGGCAAAAAAAATGAATGATCTATTCTATAAGTATATCAAGTTGAGAATAAAAAATAAAAACTAAAAAACTTGTTATTGAAAGACAACCATACATCATAGAGATTCAAAATTTTTTGTATATTTTCACGTCCCTTTGTTGTAATTCCGAAGAATGAACAAATTTCTTGAGAGAGAATCATTTTTCTTCTCATGGTAAAATGATGGAAGCTGACTTGCAGGATGGATTCAGGATTATAATTTAGAGAGTGAATATTTTGTAATAAAAAATTAAATATAAATTATAACATTAATTTTTATCGATATAAAAAGATGGCCATGGCTTCTGTCCAGTCCGGGATCGGACTGGACCGTACTGTTGGGCCCGTGGGAGCCCACCACGGGTCCCGTTTTGATAATCTGAATCGTTCAATGTGTAGAACTCGTCGAGTACTATATGTCTGTAAAAAATCACGTTGATCGGATATCGATAGTTATGTGAACAAAACAGTTTTTTATCAACCGTTAATTTTTTCACCGTCCATTTTTTTTTTATACAAAACTGATTTGATCACATAGCTATCGATATCCAATCAACGTGATTTTTTACAGACATGTAGTACTCGACGAGTTCTACACATTGAACGGTTCAGATTTTCAAAACGGGACCCGTGGTGGGCTCCCACGGGCCCAACAACACCGTCCAGTCCGATGGACAGAAGCCGGACCCTAAAAAGATATATGTCTTCTTTTATTGTTGAGTTACAAAATGTAATTTTTCTTATGCTAAATTCATTCTACATATTGCTTATTTGTCTTGTCGTTTATTTGAGATGGAATTAAGAATTTTAAAATTTGGATTGATTGAGATGGATTACTTTAACAATAAGTCTATGTTCCAAAATGGATATATCCTCTTATATATATATTAGTATATCGCACGTGCTATGCACGGATTGTCTTTACAATTACTATATATGTGAATTGTGATTTTTAAATATTTTTTAATTTTTTTTAAATGCCTTATTTTTTTTCCTTTTTTATATTATATTAAAGTTTAATATTTTGATAATAATCATATGTGTTAGACTTTTCAAGGAATTAAATGTCTTTTTTTTTTATTATATTATATTAAAGTTTAATATTTTGATAATAATCATATGTGTTGGACTTTTTAAATTTTTTTTTATGCTTGTTCTTAATACATTAAAGTGTTATTATGAGAGATAATAATCATATGTGTTGGGACTTTTCAAAGAATTCATATGTATTGAATTTTAAAGATTTTTTTTTTGTGCTTGTTCTTAATGCATTAAAGTGTTATTATGAGGGTAAGACTTGGGGGTTGGGAGAAGTTAATAAATGCTATGGTTTTTTTTTTTTTTTTAAATCAAAAAATCAAGAAATTTAGATTGAGAAATTGGAAGCTCCCACAAGGCTTGGAGTTAAAAATCCCTTTTTACTTAATATATAGTATAGATGTCCAATGTGACATTGTATTCAACGTCCTCCAAGTAGCAAAAAAAATATATAATTAAACATATTTAATTATGTTAGTAATTGTCAAGCTTGGGTATACATTAATATAAAAGGGGTTGAATACTTAAAAATAAATAAAAAAACAAAAAGCAAAAAGCAAAAAACAAAAAACAAAAAAAACAAAAACAAAAACTAGAGAGGTGACTTATATAATTTGAAGATAATAAATAATTAGGATAAAATATAAATACATCCTTTAAAATTTACTTGAAATATGAATTGCTCATGTAATTTTGAAATTACAAATATTCTTTGTCAATATTTTTTATTTAACAAAATTAACAAAAAAAAAAAGTGATATTTCTAATTACCTTTCTATGCAACAATAAAATTTTTAATTGAAATATATTTATAAAACCATTTAAAACTATTAATTAACTTCATAATTTGTTAATAAAAGAGATAATTTATTATGCTATTAATTATTTATTAGAAATTTGAAAAGCCAAGATATAATTTTTAAAATTGCAGGTATCTATTCTCGTTGAATAAAGTATTAAATCCTTTCCTTTCAAATTCATAAATGCAAATGCAATGTAAAAATTTAGATGCCTCTGGCCAATTCTTTTAAAAATAGAATTACATAAATCCAAAATTGAATGAATTTAAAATTTGTTACGTTCAACATCTATACAAATTTTGAAATAACTCATTCAATTAAATTTTTTTTTTGAAATCACTAATTTAAAATGAAATTACAACAAAAGGCATCATAATGGCTGGGATGAAAAATGGTTGTAGTTAGAACTCTAAATAAGTGATAAAATGTCTTAGTTAAATTTGACCTTTCAAATTGATCGCAAGCGAACTTTCTCAACTACACTAAGCTCGAAGAACTTGACTCATTTTAGTAGCAAAAATATCAAGTTAAAATAGAGAATAATGAAAATGTGTGTACATAATAGCACCAAAAACCTCACATATAATTACAAAATGGAAATGCTTTGCACATTGTTGATGCAAAACACCAGAAGAAACTCAATACTCTCCAGCAACACATTCATTGGCTACAAAAAAAGAACAACACAAAGTTTGATTGCCATACTGGAATGCTGTATTATGATGGGAAAATCATATGTTTGTGGCTGTACAATGTTGACAACATTAAAGACCACCTTCATGTTTTGTCTGAGAAAAAAAAAATCGAATATGAAATTAGAGATGGACTGAAATTGATGGTAGCATACTGAAATTTATGGACAGAAAAATAATCTCCTTTAAATATTGAAAATGAAAAGTGATGAATCCAAGGCTTTAATGGCTGTATCCACAACCCCCATCCATGTATTGTGGGTTCAGTGATGCGAGAGAAAGGGATACGTATATAGGCATAACCATCATGGATTAAGCAAAAAAAATAAATTCAAACACACACATCCATATAACATTTATTACCAAAAATAACAAAATAATGAAAATTAAAGGCTAAGAGACTTGATGAACAACCACCATCCACATATATCAGAAAATGAAATTTCAATTGCCATTTGATTGTTCAATAGCCACAAGCCAGCTAAATTAGGCGAAGTCATGTAACGTGTTTAGCAGTTTTTGCATGGAAGACAAGAAAGAATAGAATGACTGCCACACTTCCAAATATGTCTGTCTGTATGATCATGTGTGCAGTGCAACTTATGCAAGAGAGACAGAGATATAGATATAGATAGAACTCTAGATTTTGCAAGCAAAATTTCTAGTACAAGAAGCAAAAAGTCACAAAGACAATAGCTCTTGCCTTAATAAATTCTTAGAGCTAATCAACAAGGTGAGAAGCAAAGCCCATCCAAAAAAAAATGGGGTGTGAAGCAAAAAGTAAAGTTAAATCAAATGACTCGTAACCACTGTACAATGTCTCCTCCTAAATGGTTGGCATAAAAACTAACACGCAGACATTTAGATGCAGCAAACTCTTAAATCATGAGTGAAAGAATAAGCAGATAATTAGGTTTTCATGATGATTATATTACAAGGCTAATCACTGACAGAGACCAAAACTAATTTCAGTTGTGATATCTAAAAAACATGTATCAAACCTGGCAGTTTCATGGCAGCCTCTCGATGTATTTTATACACATGATCATGCTTAGTAATCCATAATAGACATATTTCATTGTAACTGCATTGAAGCTAATGATTTCATTGGTCATTGTCGTCGATCCACTACTTTTTTATCTTCTTCACTGGCAGTTTCTTCACAAATGAGTTTCTCAGCCATAACGAGTGGACTGGTGCTAGACCCATGAATCTGTTCATTCAGTTCAATAAGAGTAAACTTACAAGGATGGAGTTTCTATCTAGCATATAGTCTATAATCATCTAGCATTAACTACAAATTTATGAACATTTATGAAAGCTTACCATAGTATGTGAATTGAGAGACAAACTATCATGAGCTGGCATTATGGACGAGTATGAAGGCCGGTGAAATAGTAAGTGTGCTATGGACCGATCTATAGGATTTGTATCAGTTTCCAAATCCATAAATCCATTGGACCTGAAATAATCATACGATTAAGCAAAACTCGGACAAAAATAGCTGAACGCCTGTCAATCTTATTTAACCAGAAGCATTTCTAGAATTAATGATATGCAGGTCATTGATTTATAAAGGTTAATATGAAAGCGGGACTTGATGTACCCTAAACAAAGGAACAAATTCCACTCTATTGTCTCTTCATGTACTTGGGGTCAAATATCATCTTGGCATGTTTACATGAATCCATCTTTACGTTATTACTTGTCAAAAAAAAATTCATCTTCACATTATTGTCGCCATTCCAGTTGCCCATAAAAATCATTTTATTTTCATTTTGGTTATGGGGAGGGTTGGGTGGGTTCTCATTATGGTAGCTTCTCATTATTGAAGACACTCCATTGAAATTCGACTTTGACACAAATACCCCCTACATTTTCAAGTTAGCGAGGGGTTTATTTAGCAAAGTTAATGTTTCCTTTTTCTTCTTTGGTAAAATGTTTTAGAAACCATTTCCTAGTAAGAACTGAGACAGGCCTTAGTCTAGTAGACGTCTTGTACTCCTATATAAGCTAGCTTGTAAAAAATTCGAAAGATTTGTGTTTTCTTAAATGATGAGACTCCATTAATTCTTTCTAGAAGAGATTCCTAATTTATAGGTCCTTTCTACCCTCAATACTTAATTTTAATCCCCTTGACGACCCTCTAACATCTTTGATCCTAGGCCCAACCCCCTTTGCTTCCTTGAACATAACAATATAAAACTACAAAATAGCCTTTTGTTACTGTTCTCAGGCTATTGTCCATAGCCCCAAAGCCTTACCCCCCTTTTTTTTTATCCCTATATAAACCCGAACCCTATATTGTTATCAATCTTTCAACCACAAAATCCAAAGATATTCAACCCTACTAAAGCCTTTCCCTGCTGCCTTAAATCAATTTTGAGATAACTGCTTGTTGGCGAAAGTTTTAGTGCTTATGCTACATCAACTTAACTCTTCCGAGTGTTTGGGTGAACAACCATAAAATAACATACAAATATACAATTCCAATAGACTTTCAGAGGGTTAACACTTCCAAGTGTTAGAAAGAATGATGATAGATATGTATATCATATAAGATTTTGATAAAATTTGTTCAATAACATGCTAAACATATGTGGAAAAAGAAAGGAGGTGCACCAGTGTAATTAGCAATGTCAAAAGCAGAAAATTCACAAGAAGTAGAGTTGATGCAAATCAGATTGGGTCACTTCTAATCAGAGTGGGAGGGGAATTCTGGACTCCTTCAAGGTTTAAAGCTAACAAAATCCCCTACATTTTGTGCTGGCAAGTTGTTGTCAGAAACCAGTCAATTTTAATAGTGTGAACTGGGTCAGACAGCAAACTCACTATATTCAAACCTGATTTTCCTCCACGTCAGTTAAATAGTTCAGAAAAAATCATCATCATCATCATCCATCAGTATTATCACGCTAAAAATATGCAGCATTTCTAAAGCCTATGTTATGTGATTATTACATAGGCATGGGAAAATAAAATTATAACAACAGCCTGTCAGTATGATCATTTTTTTTATAAAATTTATTAATTAATTGAAGTGCAAAAAGCAAGCAATGATTGCATACTTTTTTGTTCCTTCAGCCATAAATGCTCCACTGGTATCTCCATCATCTACGCCGCCATCATTCAAATTCATGTGATGATGTCTTTGTTCAGCGTTCCTAGCCAAGCGGTACAGACTATCCCTTATGCATAATTTTGTCTTCATATCCAGCTGAAATGAAGCAGGTTCGGCACAGTCAATTTCTAAGAAGTAAAACAGAACCATACAACATCACAAACAATTCAGCCTAGTGCCCACACAAATTATTATAGATATAAAAACCTTCAGAGTATAATTCCTTAAACATATTTGCAATTACCTTCGTTCACTCCCACCCACATCCAGCTGCTCACTGTTAAGAGATGCATACGCGTAGAATAATATAGTGCAAGATCAAACTTTTCTTTTGGTATGAGGAATTTAGCATAGAATGTGTGAATGCTACAGCATGGCAGTTGCATTCTTTCATGCATTGCACAGGAGAGTTTTTGAATTCCCTTCCATGTACAGCAATTCAATAAAAAAATTACATCCACCCCAGATATTTACCAGCCTACATGACTACATTCGCACATGTTGGAGTTTTAATACAAGGTGACCTGCATATAGAACCTCTATGGTTTCAGCGATTTATGTGTACAGTATAAGACACTATCAGTGAACATTTTATTACACACAAAGGACACACTCCTATATTTTTACTAGATGACCATAGCTGATAATTAGATGCTCTTAGTGGCAACAATATAATTCATGGCTCGAAAACCATTTTGTACCTGTTCCATGACTTGTTGAAGCTGGCGAAAACTAGATGCTTCCAGTGAGATTGCACCCAACCCCGAGCTCATGCAAGAACTTTCCTGTACATTTGAAGAATCTAAATCTGCTGGAACTTTTATGTCAACTCCTTCGACTTCACTGTGATTTTCAATTTCATTTTGAGAATGGTGGACTTGCTTTGGGACTGAAATTGGATTACAGGTCTGAACCACCAAATCCACATGTTTAGAATTGCTAGTATATGGGGGATGATATCCTTGTCGGCGTTGTGGCTTTTCTCTTTTGCCATCCACTGTTATGACAGGGGCCTCAAATGAACAATTCGATACACAAGAAGACTCCTTTGGGGTAAGAGATATGAGGCCATTACTTTTGGAGTCGATACCAGAGGGTGTTGAACAAACTGGAATTTGATCTGAAGGATGGATGTAGTCCAAATGAACATAAGGTATTTGGGTCTGCAAGTAACCAAAGGAACCAGGTCCTACATTTTTCTTTGGTTTCTGAATGCCTGAAGAGGTGAAAACTTGACGAGATGAGTCCCCAGAAGGAAGCTTTGTGTCTTTAAACCATAGGTTTCCAGTCTGATGGAACGAGCCACCATTTTTGAAGCGTCGGTCCTTTCTTTTTCCTTCTGATTGATTATGGTGCTTTGCCTGCAGGTTCTGAAAATTGATCTGCCATGTAATAAAAACATTTAAACAATTAAAAGGTGTAAATTGTTGAATCTTGAAAAAAATTCAGGCAGAAGGATTTGTTAGACTGGAAGAATTATACCAAATTACCCCTCATACATGATCAAAATCAGGTGAAATGAATGCATAATAATTTTAAAGAATAAACCGAATGGGCCACTAATGTACAAGAATTTTGAAAAATAAATCAAATGGACCGTGAATAGCTATGAATGCACTTTAAATACAAATTTACGTAGGCAACACCAAAAAGTTTTGTGCACGGCTCAATCAACCAGAGCTAACCAAAAGTCATAATATAAAAAGGAAATGCGTTTATTATAGGGCAACCTCTTGTTCAGTAACATACCATCCCGCTGTTCACAGTTTCAGAGTGGTTGACAGTTGCAATGTTGGAATGAACGGCACCATTAAACTCAACTCCCTGCAAAAAAAAAAAAAAATACAAACCTAACATGCTTTTAATCTGGAAAACAAATACTTAAGGTTCCTCAGTTGTATAAAATGTAGCACAGATAATAAATGCATTTGAAAGTACAATAGCTTCTACTGACCTCCTCTTTGCTTTTAGACATTGTACCAGACCCATTCATGAACTTCAAGTTATCAAGAGCATCAATCTCAACACCTTCTGATGCCTGAAAACCAGATTTATAGCTAATAGATGCACTCTCCATGCTGGAATCGTTGACTGAAGAACTTGCATTGTTCAGTTTAGAGGGTTCATGTTGTTCTGGTATATTATTAAATGGACTTGACTCGGGACAAGAAAACTTGAACTCCGACTTCAACACATCCTGAGGCCCTTCAATAGAGTGTGATGATGAAAACCAACATAAATCATCTTCGTTGCCAGCGCCCCCAATCCCAAATGTTGATTCACAACTTCTGCCAACATCAATAAAGTATAAATACACACACACACACACACACACACACACACACTAAGAGGGGATAATAAGGAAATAAAGTACCTAAACATTCTGTCAACATCCTCAAGGTTTCCAATATCAGGCCACGCATAATATAAGAGGTCATTAGATTCTTTGCCCTCACTATCATTATGGAAAAGACTGAAATCATTTTCTGTTTCAGAAATGTCACCGAGAGGATAATTGTAGGAGTTACTATCAACCACAGCACACCTCTCACCAATGATAGGATCATCAGCACAAAACTCAGTATTGATTGTATCCATGTTACTTCTTTTTAAGCAATGACTAGACATCCTTGTATTATCAGATTCTAAAGCTGTCACTTTGTTCGCGTCACTATCATGTGAAGCAGTAAACACAGCTTCAGGTCTGTGAGACCACAAATCCTTTTCCAACATTGTTTCACTTGTGTTCTTCAGAGGTTGCAATCCTCCTTCCCCCTTGACCTGACTAGCATAATTGGCAGAACTTGAAATGCCAATTACTTCACATCGAGCTTTCTTGCAGCTATTACCCTGAAATGCAGGTTCAATCCCATGTTCATTACCAGGGTGAGGTACTATATGATCATCAGTCTGATCAAATTCATCCAAAACAATATCTTCAAGCTGTAGCACCTGTAACACAATTTTAGCTGTAATGACTGCATACATACTAAAGAAAAATTCCTTAAAATGCATTCAACTAAATAAGATGTAAGTAATCTAATTATCTAACTACATAAAAACTGTGCTGACTAAAACATAATTTTACAACCCATAACGGAACTTACAAAAACATAAACAACAGTAACAACAGAGAATATAGTGGAACTAAAAGAGGAAATTAAGTAGATAAGAATAAATTCACGAATATGACATAAATCCTCCGACAGGAGAAAGTAAAATGAGACAAAATCCAACATTATATAAACAAAAGAGACAGATGGCACAAGAAAGTTTATCCAGAGGCAGAGAAGTACTTTCTTGAGTTACTTCTATAGTAGATGACATCAGCAGAAATGCTTCTGCACAACATATCCCCAGACGAAAAGCATAATTATTGGGTCAATGAGAGCTTTGTATGGTTAAAGCAAGCTCCTAGAGCTAGTCCAAAAGATCCAATCTAGTCATTCAAAAGTATCAATGTAAGCAAGTTTACATACATTTATTCATTAACCATTCATGGGAATTTTGTCATTACAGTTTATGTTGATGATTTATGATATCATGATGATGGAGAAATGAAAATTAAGAACTTGTTGGGCAGTCTTCGCAAAGTTTTAAGATAAAAAGGAATTGGGCAAACCTACACGTTTTCTTGAGATTAATGTAGGCCAGCTTGATATGGAATCTTGATCCTCAGAAAAAAATCATATTACAATCCCTTAACAGCAATTGGATTTTTTGGTGTAGGCCTATTGACACTATATCCGACTAACTAATTAAGGAATACAGTGAGAATACTTTCACAGACAATGGGAGTTGCCAAAGGGTATTAAAATTACTTATCCTGCATCCTCCAGACATTGACTATAATTTAGCCAGTTTGCTCATGATTGAAGGAATTCCCATCTTGAGGTAATTTTAGATAGCCAAATCCTGATCCTATTAAGATTTAGGCGGTGTTTGGGAAGTGGGACTATAGGCTATTTTAGCCTCAAAGTGTCAAAAAAGCTTTTAGCCTCGACAGTAGCTAGGCACCCACTGATTTAAAAAAAAAAAAAAAAAAAAACACAACAAAAACACAACAAACAAAGCAGCCAGCAGCCTACACTGTCAATGACAGTGTAGGCACAGTGTTTTGCCAGCCTACTCCCGTAGGTGAAAATGACAATTTTGCCCTTGTAGACCAATTTTGGAAAAAGTGAGCTTAGGGGTAAATTTGTCATTTCAACTTCAAACATCATTTCAAATACATTTTTCAATACAACAACTCAAACAAAAATCTATCATATCTTCTCAAACACAATAAAAATCCATCCTATCTTCCCAAACACAAAAACTAAAATAGCCTACCAAAATAGCCAAAAAACCTCTAAAATAGCCACTTCCCAAACACCCACTTAGTGGTTCCCTAAATTGGCTATATGAGAGTGGAATTCTACGTCCTTGCAAATCTAGGTTGAGTAGCTACTAGCTACCCAATTTCTGCATAGTCAATTGAATTTGATAACACTCACATGAGAGTGGAATCCTACGCAGATTGACCTAGGGTTCATAATAGCAGAAGAAATCTTCATGTATTCTGCCCTTTCCTCCTCTTCTTTCTTCTTCACTTCTTGTTGTCTAAACACACAAGATAACTAACCCCGCAACAAACCCTTAGTGACAATGAGACTCTATGATGCTATAAAATAAACAAGCATCACATCCTAAGACAAAGGAAAAACTAAATGAGGTAACTAACTCTAGATATTTTAATGTTAATACTTCCGAAACATTGAATCAAGAGTTGCAAACTGACACTTGGGTTGCAATCAAGATAGTAGAGGTCATTCCAATCATGCCCTCCACCAATTATCTTCTATATCTTGAGAACCTGAAAAGGGAAAAAAAGAAAGACAAAATAAAGAAAGAAAAGAAAGAAAAAAAAAAGGAACAGAGAGAAAAAAAAGACACGGATAAAATGTCATTAAAGGGATTCAGTTAATATGCTAGAAAATGAAGAAAATGTTGGATGCAAGGTAGTGGAACTGCAAGAGTTCTACTACCTTCTGGCAGAGTAAAAATGTAAATAGGAGTTGGCCATGAACAACAACCTATGAAGCGGATAGGTCAATTACGATACATCTAATATCACACCAAATGCTCTATAGCACAGCTGTGCGACTATAGAATACAGAGTTACACTGCTTGTAAAATAAGAGGCTTCTCTGCAGCAAAAGTATTCAAGGCAAAAAGCCATACTTCAGCAATTAAGTTGACCACTTGCTAAGGAAAAAGGTATGAAAAAATGATTTGAGCGAATGAAGGTTCATAAATAATATAATAGTATAAGTACAAATTTTATTTAGAAATAAATGAAGGATAATGTTAACAACTTTTTGGATAATAATAACCATAGTCAAACAGGTATATCTGAAGATGAAACAAACACACACTTTACAGAACATACGAACAAACAAACAAAGCTTTCATTTGGGATGTGGGTTGGCTTTTTGGCTATTTTAGCCTGGGGCTAAAAAGCCTCGTTTGGGATGGGCTTTTTGGTTTTTTTGACTTTTGTGAGAGAAAAAATGAAATGATTATGGTTTGGATGTGACATTTTGTCTTATTGGCTTTCTAGCCTATTTTGTCTTTTTGTGACTATTTTAGCCCAAAAAGTTCATGCCAAACATAGCCAAAATTTAGATGTGACAAACATACACTTTACAGAACATGCCAAACATAGCCAAAATTTATATGTGACAAGCATACACTTTACAGAACATACAAACAAACCAACAAAATTTATGTTTGTGGTAGCACACATTTCTTTCAAGATGAAACATCTAGGAAAATAAATAAAGAATAGAATTAAGAAATTTATTAGCCTTACATCAAATATGGTGATAGAAAGAGCTTGAGAACAGGTTAAAATAAAAGTCAACAAACACACATTGACACAACTTTACTAAAATAGCATGTTCCCAAACGAGGCCTTAATTGTGTTATAAGCCTTGATAAAGACATATGCCAAGTCCCAGACTTATCCCCTAAATCTTCTTGCACCATTTTGTACCCTAGTGCACCTTTAGCACACCTGATGGGTAGGACCAAAGAATGAACTCTACACATATTGTGAAAAGGCAAGCCATCTTGACATACCTGTTTATAGAACTGGCCTTGCTTATCATGATATATCCAAATTAAATTACCAAAACAACCCAACAAAATAACACAGGTAAATATAATGATTATTTTAAACCTAGCTCAAAGGAGTATTTGTGGATTTCCAATTTGGAGGCACTAAAAGTCTTGCGACAGAATTTTTTTATTTATTATATACAGTATATATATATATATATTAAGAAAGGTTAATATTAGAAGATCCCTAAACATTGGTTTAAAGGGCTAGATTGTGTGGGATTTTTTATTGTAAAAAAAGAATTAATAAAGGTTAGATTATTGAAGTAATAATGAAAACAAGAAAAAAAAAATTGTTATAACAATGAAAGAGAATAAGTGGTTCAACTGTCTCTTCTTTCTTTTTTCTTTATCTCTCATTTCTCCATTCCACTTTCTCATATTCTCCTTCGAATTTGGAATGTTCTCTTTTTTCTCAAATCTTTTTATTTTTCACACAAAATGAGGAAAACAGAAACTATTCTGTCTAGGGATCTTGATATCTTCGAAACAATTAATTATTTCGATGAGTTTCCATATGTTTTGATGGAAATATTTGAGTTTCAGTTTTCCACTAATGTTTAGTGTTGTTTCGTAGGAAACAAAAAATGTTCGAATTTTTTTCATGGAAATGAAATGAAATTTTGTTCATTAAAATAGTGTCACTCGTCCCTTATAGACATGTCCTAAGTAGCATAGACATGACATGACACCAACATGTCAATTTTCACAAAATGCAGGACATACCACACTTGGGACGCATCAAAATTTTATATTTTTACAAATTTATTATATGTCATATATATGAATAATTTAATCAAAGATAAAGAAAAATATGTGACATAATAATAATCACATAAGGAAGTTATATATTTCATAATTTAAACATAATGATATCATTTATGTAACAATTACATTCCACATAATGCAAAACAATTATAGAACATTGTAATATACATGGTGCAATTTTTTTTTCCCCCCAAAACATACTTAGATTTTATAAGTAGTGTTCTTAAGAATGCAAAAAAAAATGTGATTATGAAGGGATTCATCACATCACATAGGATATGTTCGGATGACTCAACAAGTGTTACTGAAGTGGCGAATTACAAGTAAAGGGTCTGATATTATGGATTTGATTTTTTAATGAAAACACATTGAAGAAGTGTTGTACATGCTTTAGGAGTGTCCAAACCGAGGAGTGTCGGTGTCGGACATAACAAGCTTCTCCGCAGGAGTGTCCATGTTTCTTAGAACATGTCAATAACACACTTAAGTTCTCCAATAACATAGTATTATGCTGGAGGATCTATACCTGAATGTAACAATACTTTTGCAGTTTAAACCTGCCCAATGATTGGATAAGAACGGCTTTTCAAAGAGACAAATTGGGCAGGTTTTACATGTTCCAATCAACTGATTTGCCTCATTAAATGTTTTCATGCATTAGCATTTATTTCATTCCCTCATTCATGATGTATCGAAGTTCTTGCTGAAATCCCGATGACAGGGCTTTCTGTGAAGGCTCAGTTTTAGTCTTTTGGAGCTATTCGACAAATTAATAAGCAGCATGCCTGAGCATAGACATCTACAAACTTACAAGGTGAGTGATATGTTTCCAAATTTGGGACCATCTATAAAATATGCTACCATACCATGCTGTACAGTAAATATCAGTATTTTAGATCAAATAGGAAAATAGTACAATGACATCCTCCCCCTCAGGGTGAAAAATATATATATATATATATATATCCTAGGAGACAGACTTGGCTTCCTATAGTCTAAGATAGGAAACAAAATATTTAGAGCAAACTATTGGAAAGTTTGCATTTTAAAATGCCTTTACTACCAATTATGTCACTTCTTTACTAAAATCGCCAGACATCATTGTTCTCTCAAATCTGTTAACCATTAAGCATACAAAACACTAATGGATAGATAACAAATTTTATCCTATATATCTATATATTTTTATATGTAAAAATTAATTCTATATTATAGGGCTCCTTATATTACCTGGTTGACTAATTATTCATGCACATTCATGTATGTAACAAATTGTGGGTAATCATGATTTGGATGCTTCTGAAAGGATAATTCAAATTATTTAAACTGTATACGTGAACTACAGCATAGTTTAAATATCCATTTATTGTATACTTTATTCATCATTCTTCATAAGGAGTTCAGAAAAATACCCTTGACAAATTATGTCATAGACAAAGACAGATACCATGAATCATATTGCAATCACTGTATTCAGTAGCAGCAAATTACGATGAAAATATTCTTTAAGCAATTACCAGAAGAGCATGAACAAATGATAAGAATTCAGAATTCCATCAGCCACTTACCCAACAAGAAATTATAAAAACACACTGGGAAAAATAATAATAATAATGATCAAAAAGAGTCTTCTTGCCTTTCTTGATAATAGAAAAGAGATTTCTACCTCATACATACACAACTCAGACATTCCTTCAATTCGCTCTATCCAGCACTAAAAGCACTTGCACTTGCCTGATCAGATGTCATATTTAAAACACGAATCTTCCCTTCGCCTCCATTTGTTGAATCAATAAAAGCAAAAAGGATTAGAAATCAACATCAAGAATCTCTTCTCTGGCAGTCAATTCCAACTACCCAAAAAAAAAAAAAAAAAAAAAACCGTTTGGCTGCTGAGAAAACAAAAGAACATGTGTAGAAATTAATTTTTTTTTTTTTTTTCAGAACTGAAAATAGATTCAATCAAGCTCTGTTCAGTCAAGTTCTCAGTTTCTTGCAAAAAATAGAAATCCAATAATACTCAAAATCGAGTTTTCTTCTCCTTTCCCCGTAGTTTCTCAACATCCAAACAAAGCACAAACGAAATCAAAACCGCAAATTTACCAAAAGTACAAGAACAATGTAAAACAACACCCAACTAAAGATTCAATTTTTCAGCTAAAATCAATACTTCTACTAAGATCTCGTCTGAAAACTCACCGGAAAATGGATACCTCGCAGGTATCCCAAGAGTTCAGATCAAGAAACTGCGAACAAAAACCCTAATTCGGATGCTTTAGAGAGAGAAATCGAGAAACTTCTAGAGAGAGAGAGAGAGAGAGAGAGAGAGAGAGTGAGTGAGGAGGAGAGAGAGAGAGAGGGATAGGCTTTGGGAGCTTTGGAAGAAGAAGAAAAAAAAAACGAATATTTTATTAATTTTTTTTAAAGTTAAAATAAAGGAAGGTCACGGAGGAGGTGACACGTGGCGTGGAGACCAAAGTAATGATGGGGGAGAGAAGATGGGTATGAGAATTCGTGGACGAGAGGGAGGGTTGAAATACGATCAATTTTAACGATCTGATTGGTCCACGTAAGCGTTGGTGTTCCCGATGTTTGACGCGTGGAACTGGGACCCATTTGGTTCGAAACTGTTTACATGTGAGTGGAGTGCGCACTTGGCGACATTTGCGCCCTAAGTTTTGTTTTCATTACTTATTTTTTTATTATAAAAAATCACAAAACTTAAAGAATTGATTATTTAGTTTTTAAAAAACAGTTTTCAGAATTTTTTTTTATTCTCAATATTTTAATATTTTTAATAATTTTTTTAATATTTTAAGTAATTTTTTAAACACACTTAACATAAATATACTTAAAAATATAATATTTATAAAAAAATATTTAAAATATACATTAAATACCAAAAAATATAAAAAAATATAAAAATTCAGTATATTTTTTAAATATATTTTTGTATATTTATTAATTTTTTAAAATATTTTTTCACAAATATTTTACTATTTAGATAAACCTACGTAAGGTATATCTAAAAAAATAAAAAAATTGTTTAAAATTTAAAAAATATTCATTAAAAACAAAAAATATGAAAAAAACAAAAAATTTAATTTTTAAAAAACTGAATTTAAAAAATTGAAACTAAACACACTGATTGACTTTCCATGAAAGATTTTTGTTAACAACCTTCGTTGTCATAGAAAATATAAAACACTATAAATACATCTAACTTATAAATTAGGCATTATTTGGTATAAACTAAATAAGTATATTTATTTAGATAAATATATTTATTGGAGTTATATCATTTCTCTATTTTTCTATATATCTTTTTGTAAAAAATCAAAAAGTATACTTATTTAAATTATCCTAAACAACCCCTAAATTATTCATTTTTAAATTCATATATTTTTCAAAATAGATTTTTTTTAGGATAAATTACAGATAGATCTTAATAATTAGACTTTTAATTTCCATCAAATCCTATTGAAAATAAGTCCAAATAAAATCATCGTTAAAAATAATTTTTTGTGATGATTTTTTACATATGTCATTAAAAATTGACAATTAGTAGCTTTTTTGGTTACGATTTTTATAAATTATCGCTAAAACTTACAATTAGTGCCATTTTTCTATAATGAATTTTTCAAACTGTCTCTGAAAGTTAAAAATTAATGACTTTTTGTGACGATTTTTTTAATCTGTCGCTAAAACTTATAATTAGTGATTTTTTTGTGACAAAATTTTCAAACTGTTGCTAAAAATTAACAATTAGCGACGTTTTTTTAATAATATTTGATGAAAAACGTCATTAATTTTCATAGGATCTATTGAATAATAAATCCACCTATTAAGAACTATAGATTAGTCTCTATTTTTTTAAAATATTTTTTTGTCATAAAGGTAAATGTCCTTTATTTTTGAATGACATTTCCTAATTTTTTTCCCCTAAATATTCTTTAGTTTGAATCCTTAGAACCTTAATATGCAATAGTGATAATGAACGACAATGTTGTAGCATTTGGTTTTTAAATAAATGGGTTAATTACACTAATAGTCCCTATAGTTTGAGACTTACATCACTTTGGTCCCTGACTTTTCAATTGTGACACATTTGACTCTGAAATTTGAATCTTGTTCCAAATAAGGACAATTGAAAATAATATTAGATTTTTCAAGGGTAAAATCGTCAATTTGATAAAATATAAACTAATTTGACAAAAATAAATGTCAAAAAAATATTTTTAATTTTTTTAAAATTATTTTTATCCACCAATGATAAAATTATTTAAAATTAATAAAAATTACATGATTAATTTTTTTAAAATTAATTTTACATGATCATCATCCAAACACATAATAAAAATTAATTTGGTAAAAAAAAAATAAATAAATGTCCAAAAGATTTATCAATTTTACATAATTTTATTTTTAGTAGGTAGAAATAATTTTTAAAAATTCAAAAATATTTGCTTGACATTTATTTTTGTCAAATTAGTTTATATTTTATCAAATTGACAATTTTACCCTTGAAAAATCTAATTATATATTCAATTGTCCTTATTTGAAACAAGATTCAAAATTGGGGGTCAAATGTGTCACAATTAAAAAGTCAGGGACCAAAGTGACACAAGTCCCAAACTATAGGGACTATTTGTGTAATTTGCCCTAAATAAATTCATCGTCCTTTATTGATTGATCTTATAATTTTTAATTTTTTTTTTAAAATTTTATATATTTGTTATAATTCTAAAATGTATTTTTTTTATCATATAATTTAGGGTAAATTACAAACACACCTCCTAAAATTTACTTAAATTACAAATTATCCCTGTGATTTTAGAAATTACATTATGCCCCTAAGGTTTCTAATTTCATAACAAATAGGTCCTTTATTAATAAATCATCAAATTAATTAACAGTTTTTAATAATGTTAAAATTTTATTTCAATTAATAATTCAGATAATTTTATTATTGTACAGGTGAACAGTTAGAAATTTCACTTTTTTAATTAATTCTGTTAAATTAAAAATTCTGATAGGGAGGTATTTGTAATTTTTTAAACCACAAGGGTAATTCGTATTTTAAGGAAATCTCAGGGGGTGTATTTGTAATTTATCCTATAATTTACTTATGATTGAAAATAAATAATATTTAATTTTTTTAAAAAAACTATGAAATGTTATTTAAAAATAAAGGACATTTACTTTTATGATAAGAAAATGTTTTAAAAAACATTCTATTTTGAAAAGTACCGAATGTTAAAACATATGAAATGTATTTTGTTTTATATTTTTTTATGGTAGTGGAAATTGTTGAGTGGATTTAAGAAAAACTCTTTTATCAAAACACGTAGAAAAAAATAAAGATAATAATATAATAATTTATATTAATTTTTTGAATAAAACTCTTAATACATTTTACATGTAAGAAAAATAAAATAAAATAAAAATAGACATCTACGCAAGTAAAGAAAGTTTTTATAAAAGAAAGAAATCTCTATGTACATGCAATTAAAGTTAAAAAATAAAATAAAATAAAATAAAATAAAAACAATTACCAAACATATTCACGATTAGTCAAACGTGACAAGTGATACTTGTGTTGCTTTAATTTCTACTTAAATTATTGTAAATGGTGACGGGATTAGGATTTTGAATCATAGAGAACCCTATTAATCTGTAGTGATATCAATTACAAAATTGAATCAAATCTAATTTTTATTTGGTGATAGAATAACTAAAGATCAATGTAATGTTGAAAATCATGTGCCTTAGATATGTTTTAATTAATTGATATTTTTTATTATTTGCTATTTTAGTTACTAAATATGATGATAATCACAATTTAAAATGTAATAGCATGCATAAAAAAAAAAAAAAAAGGAAAGAAAAAAAGAAAAGAAGAAGAAGAAGAAGAAGAAGGTAGATGTTAAGAAAAATAAGAGAGAAATGAGAGAGATAGAAACAATTATAAAAGAATATTTTGATAAACTTAAACATTTATAATGATAAATTATAAGGAATTTATTAAAAAGAAAGAGAAAAGAAAGTGTGGGAGCATATTTTGTGAATGACAACATGTGGTCGAGGTGACGCCGACGTGTTAGCTATAGTGCCACGTGGCTTGGTCATGTTCGAGATGATCTCAGCTAGGCCGATGTTATCTTTGGAGATATCGGAATTCGAGATGAGCGGATAAGGGACAAGAGTCTAGAATGGAGGAGGACCTCAGTCTGGATAAAGATAAAGCTCTTAAGGAGTTTATCTCTATTTAGCTGGGAGTCCAAGATGAGCATTGAACCAAAGTCCATTGAAGCAAGGCTTCTACAGGGATCAGGTTAGTGTTGGCTATAAAGGTAAGGTACCCTCGTGGGTATAAGGTATATTTTTTATGCTCTATTTAGTGAGTTAAGCACTATTGGCTATCTTTGAGAGATAATTACTGACTTGATCATCGGAGTGTCCCCGGGTGCATGAACCATCGCTGGATTCTTATCTTTTTGTGTCAGGTTGTTCAGGCTTAATCTATTCTGCCGGTGCTTTCCTGTTAAGTTTCCCTGTTTGGTTGTGTGGTAAAAAATCAATACCCACAATTTGGCACCGTCTGTGGGAACGTAAGGAGAATAGATGGCCAATGACGGGCAGAAAGAAAAGGTCGGGGACGACATCCCTAGTGGGAGTGACAAGAACGCCGATCCTAATGTGGAGGAAGAGAACTGTAATGAAGGACCTCGGGATCAGAATCCCAGGGAAAAGGACGTCGGCCAAGAGGGAGACGTACCGAAGAAAGCATGTCAAGGCGGGTATTACAACGAAAGCGATCTCCAAGTGTGGAAAGACAGATGCCTGAGGAGGGACGACGAGATGAAGGGAATGGCAAACAAGTTGGCAGACCTATAATCGGTTGTCAACTTCATGATGCAGAACAACGTCATGCAGCCACCGTTTCTATTGGAGGACACGCCGATTCTAACAGCCAAGAACGATGCCCAGAAAGTGGGGCAAAAAGCAATCCTAGCAGTCCCTCAGCATGACAAAGTGAAAGAACGCTCATATCGGCCTTCACGGGACGCCGGGCAAGCAAAATCAATGAGATTCTCAAAGGACGCTTCGAACCAAGGGAACTGACGTCAAGGAACATCGACATATTCAAGGGAAGGAGCTTTGTTTTGACATGATGAATAAAGGGAGGTGCAAGAGGACTCACAACGACACCGGGAGCAGTGCACCAAAAAGGCTGAAATCTGTTGACAATCGAGCTCCTGGCCGGACTAAGGAGGATTTGAGCGACTACCTCCAGAGGAAGCGGCCGAGCGCCAAGGTCACCTCCCTGGTCAAGCCGAGAACACCGTTCTCAGTAGAGTTGGATAAGTTTGAGGCCCCAAAAAGGTTCCATATGCCGAGGTTCTAGATATATGACGATAAGTCTGATCCGAACTTTCACGTCGGCTTATATTTGAACTCAATGGCACTGTATACCGGGAACGAGCTGTTACTTTGCAAGCTGTTCCTCTCATCCTTTGGGGAAATCGCATTAGATTGGTTTCACAAGTTGCCGAAATGAACTGTGAAAAGTTAGGAAGGCCTGGCTGAGATGTTTGTGGCCAGGTTTGTTACAAACAAACTACAGCCGTTGAGGGTAGACTCCCTGATGGCTTTAAAAATCAGTGGAGGTGAGAGCCTTAGGGCTTATACCAAAAGGTATTATGAGGTGTTCAACCGAATACCAAGGTGTAACCAGGAGCTGGCGGTCGTATCTTTTAAGAACAACCTGGAGAATGACTGTATGCTTCGAAAGTCACTGGCAAAGACTCTACCAAAAAGGATAGAGGAGCTCATGGCCAGGATTGAGAAATATGCGAAAGCAAAAGAAGACATGCTAGGAACGAAGGCATCAAAACAGGAGAAGAGAAACGGCTTGCCAAAGCGAGGCCAAGGTAATACAAATTTTAATAGACAAGAAACAGGACTGAGGGCTGCACAGGCAGTCACCACCATATTTCGGATCCCGGTTTATAAAGTTCTAGAAAGAATCAGGAACCAGCTGTATTATAGAGTACCAGAAAAGATTCCTGGCGAATTCATGGGAAGAAGTCTTGGGAAGCACTGTGCCTACCACAATGAGGATGGGCATCTAACTCAGGGGTGCAGAGCCCTGAAGACACATTTGGAAGATCTGGTCAAACAGGGCACTTGAGGGACTTGATAGATGAGGCCAGAACGAAGGAAGAGCAGGCAAGGCTGTCTTAGGCATTAGCAGCACCACCTCCACTAGCACTACAACCGCATGCAGACGGATCTCGAGTGATCAATGTAATTCATTCAAGGGTTAATGAGAACGAGATACATGGGGAAACTCAGAGGGTGAAGCACTTACAACATGTATATCAAGTCCAGCAAAAGAGGCCTAGGACAAACGAGTACTAGGGATCAATGGTGTCATTTACTGAAACCGACCTAGGCATAGTGCAGCATCCACACAACGATGCTCTGGCAGTAACCCTCAAGATTGGAGAATGTCAGGTAAGGCATATTCTGATTGACCAAGACATCTCTTGTGACATCATGTATGTCAGATGTTACAAGGAGCTCGGCTTTCACCGAGACGATTTGGAGCAGTCCAACAGCCCAATGGTCGGGTTCAATGGAACGCCGACATGGCCCCTGGGAGCAATAAATCTGGAGGTGTAGGCAGGCACCAAGAAGGTACGCACAGAGTTCACAGTAATTGACACCCCCTTCCCTTACAATGTTATCTTGGGAAGGCCATGGTTGCACGCAGTGAGGGCTGTTACCTTAACATTGCACCAGCTATTGCGGTTCCCAACGGAGCATGGAATTGAGGAGGTCAGAGGGGATCAGGTGCAGGCAAAAAGTTACTCCATGGAAGCAATGAAATCTGCCTGCAACGTGCGAGAAGCAAAAACAGTAGAGATTGAGGACGGGGACATGGAGGTCTTGGAGGACGTCGGCAAAGAACCGGTCGACAAGAGCGAGGAAGCCTTAAAGAAGATCTTGGTCCAACAAGGGGATGAAGAGCTTTTTTTCCTTCTCGGCTTAGGTTTGGCCGAGGAGGAGGATGAGAAGGAGTTAGAGTCATTCTTATGAGCAAACATAGAGGTGTTTGCTTGGACGCCATACGAGATGTCTGGCATTGATCCCGATGTCACTTTCCATAGACTAAATGTAGGCAGGTTGGTTAAACTTGTCATTCAGCGAGCAAGGAGGCCGACGTTGGTTCATGTGGAGGCAGTAGAGAAGGAAGTAGACAAATTGTTAGAGGCCGGAGCCATTCGGGAGGTAAACTACCCAACTTGGTTGTCAAACACAATTGTTGTGAAAAAGAAGAATGGGAAGTGGAGGGTCTGCGTAGACTTCACCAGCCTGCATAAGGCTTGTCCCAAAAACAGTTTCCCACTCCCCAAGATCGATCAATTAGTGGATGTCACTTCAGGGCATGGAAGGATGAGCTTCCTGGACGCTTATAGGGGGTACCATAAGATATCAATGTACCTCCCTGATGAGGAGAAAACTGCATTTATCACCCCAAAAGGGCTGTATTGCTATAGAGTGATGCCTTTCAGGTTGAAGAATGCAGGAGTAACTTACTAGAGATTGGTGACCAAGATGTTCAGACATCTGATTGGCAAAACAGTGGAAGTATACATTGATGACATGGTCGTGAAGACCAAAGAACCTGAGAATCACTTGGTAGACTTGAAAGCAGTGTTCGATATTCTTAGAAAATATCGGCTCCGACTCAATGCTTCAAAATACGCATTTGGAGTTGGTAAGTTTCTAGGATACTTGGTTACTAGAAGGGGCATTGAGGCAAGCCCAGATCAAATCAAGGCCATCCTTGACTTGAAGAGCCCGACATTGGCAAAACAAGTACAGATGCTGACATGAAGGGCCGCAGCCTTGAATAGGTTTATAAGCAGAAGTTCAAATAAGTGTAAACCATTTTTTAGTTTGTTGAAGAAGGCTACAGATTTTTTGTGGACAAAGGAGTGCGAAGTCGCCTTGGCTGACTTGAAAAAATAGCTGACTACAGCTCCAGTTCGCTCAAATCCAATACCTGGAGAGGAACTGTTCTTATACTTGGCAGTTTCGGAGCATACAGTGAGTGTAGTGGTAATCAAAGAAGAAAAGGGAGAATAAATGGCAGTATACTATGTAAGTAAAACCCTAGCAGGCGCAGAGACCAGGTACTTGCCCCTAGAGAAATTGACATTAGCCTTAGTAATGGCTTCAAAAAAACTAAATCATTACTTCCAAGCCCACAAGATTGTGGTGTTGACTAAGCACCCCTTGAAGTCCCTGCTGCAACAAGGAGATCTGATAGGCAGGGTAGCCAGATGGGCAGTGCTATTGGGCCAATATGATTTAGAGTTTAGACCCAAGATGGCAATCAAAGGTCAGGTTTTGGCTGACTTTGTGGCCGAGTTCACACCTGGTGCCATCCCACGTCGGGCTCCGGTAAGCCGAGGCTTGGGGTGTCTAGGGGAACAAGAGAAGACCCAGTTAGGAATGAAAAACTCCACAGCAGAGCAGAAGAAAGAAGAAAAGCCGAAGCCTTGCGATAACTACATTGGTGACTTATTCCGCCTGTTTGTTGATAGGAGTTCAAACTGTCAAGGAGCGGGCGGCAGGAGTAGTGCTAGTATCGCCAGATGGGCGGATGTTAGAACAATCAATTCGTTTGGGGTTCAAGGCCTCAAACAATGAAGCAGAATATGAGGCACTGATCGCAGGGTTGAAATTAGCAGCAGCAATGGAAGCCAACGAGGTGGTAGTTTTTTGTGACTTCCAACTTATCGTGAACCAAACAACAGGCGAGTATACAGCCCGAGACGAAAGAATGATAGCATGTGTCAAAGAAGTTGTTAGACTACTAGCCTTATTTCAGGATTGTCGATTACAGTAGGTTAGTCGAGATGACAACAACCATGCCGAAGCCTTGGCTAACTTGGCCAGTGTAATGAAATCAAGGGAGGCAAGGACAATAATGGTTGATTATTTGTCAGGCCCAAGTGTGGAACCACTAATCACAGAGTATGAAGCAATGTGTGTGAAGATGGGTCCAAGTTGGATGTATGCAATAGTAATGTTTCTTCGGGACGACAAATTATCGGATGATCGCAAAGAAGCACACAAGACCAGATTGAAGTCGGCTAGGTTTAGCCTAATAGCAGAAGGCATCT
The DNA here is from genome assembly GCA_030407325.1 of Camellia japonica. NCBI lineage: Eukaryota > Viridiplantae > Streptophyta > Magnoliopsida > Ericales > Theaceae > Camellia > Camellia japonica. Next base: position 147,325,455 of record JAPPVO010000029.1, read on the forward strand.
CTATAGAAGGTCTTTTACTGGCCCCCTTTTGAGGTGTGTGCATCCCTCCCAAGTTGAAGACTTCTTGTATGAAATACATAAAGGGATATGTGGATGCCATGCTGGGGGCAGATCACTTGCTCATAGGGCCATTACTTAGGGGTACTGGTGGCCCTACATGCAGAAGGATGTTGAAGCCTACGTCAGAAAGTGCGAGAAGTGTCAAAGGTTTGCATCCTTGATACATCAACCAGCAACAGATTTGAATCCAGTATCTAGCCCTTGGCCATTTGCCTAGTGGGGCATAGATCTTGTTGGACAACTTCCCTAAACAACTGGGCAAATGAAGTTTTTGCTGGTAGCAACTAATTACTTCACAAAGTGGGTAGAAGCTGAACCCCTTGCAAAGATTCGAGATATTGATGTGAAGAACTTCATATGGAAGAACATCATCACCAGGTTTGGGATTCCAAGGGCAATAATAGCAGACAATGACACTTAGTTTGACAGTAAGTTAATCAAAAACTTCTATGCAAAGTACAAAATCAAGAACTATTACTCTATTCCAAGTTTCCCTCAGAGTAATGGTCAGGCAGAAGCATCCAATAAGACTATCTTGGATGGGATCAAAAAGAGGTTGGAAGCAACAAAGGGAAAGTGGGTGGAGGAGTTGCCTAATGTACTCTGGACATATCGGACTACGCCGAAAAGATCAACTGGGGAGTCTCCATTTGCCATGGCCTATGACACTGAAGTGGTTATCCCACTAGAAGTCAACATTCTAGGGATCAGAACCCAGGGAGTGGAAAATGGTACTATTGATGCATTTGTAGCCCGAGATCTAGACCTACTGGAGGAAAAAAGAGAGAGAGAGAGCAACAATTTGGCTGGGGGCATACCAGCAACAACTTGCTAGGGCTTATAACAAGAAGGTCAACCCAAGAGAGTTCAAAATGGGGGACCTTGTGTTGAGGAAAGTGGTCGGTAATAAAAAAGATCCTAGGGAGGGAAAGCTAGGCCCAAATTGGGAGGGACCTTATAGAATCATCTCGGTCGCTGGCAATGGGGCATATCGGCTTAAGGACAGTGATGGCAAAGAGTTGCCAAGAACCTGGAACACTTGCAACTTGAAGTTTTTCTATCATTAGATTTTTTGATTTTTTAAAAGTTTATGTCATAATTTTATTAGCCGAAGTAATAATAAAATTTTAGGTTGGTTTGAAATTTGTGTGATAGGACTGACCAGTCCCATGGCGATGTTTTTGAATGAAACATGACGAATAACTTAGACTTATTATATGGTAGAATTGAATTATACTTACATATAATAGAGTTGAATTAAGTTGGCGATGTTTCTGAGTGAAACATGACGAATAACTTAGACTTATTATATGGCAAAGTTGAATTAAACTTGCATATAATAGAGTTGAACTAAGTTGGCGATGTTTCTGAGTGAAACATGATGAGTAATTTAGACTTACTATATGGCAGAGTTGAATTATACTTGCATATAATAGAGTTGAACTAAGTTGGCAATGTTTTTGAATGAAACATGACGAATAACTTAGACTCATTATATGGCAGAGTTGAATTATACTTGCATGTAATGGAATTAAACACGTTGAAATAACCTGGACTTGCCATGTCGGCAGACTCAAACTTAGAAAGGAACTAAGTGAGTTGGATTAACAGAGAAACCTAGGTTAAACACCTTAGCTAGTCTTTGTTCGAATTTGACTTCGGCAAAAGGCTATATAATGTGAACTTAAGTGAAATTTAGGTTCACATTAGGGGGTATGAGGTAGGAGTGATAAAATAAACTTGAGAGTAAGAGCTTGGGACTTGTTGAAATTTTTGGAAAAATTTACAAGTTAGAATGGGCTTAACACTTGTTGAAATTTCTCAGAAATTTATAAATTGGAGTTAGCCGAGGTAACTACGAATAAAGTATCCAAGATACATATTACCCGAGGTTATCAACCAGGTTGATAAAACCTGGACAAGGTGAAGTCTTAATAAAAGACAACATATGAAGGTAAAAAAGCAATACTGAATAACACTTGTAAAAATATTTTGATATTTTTAAAGTATTAGCCAAGGTATGCTAATGGTTGGCCGAGGAAAATATTCAATGTTTATATCCGAGGTATTATATCTCGGAGTCATTATACAACTAAGGTATACTATAAAGAATTGTAAAATTATTCTAAGTATGGAGGTGGTAAACATAGATAGAAGAAAAGAAGGCATACATCTAAACACTTAAAAAGAAAAGCATGCATTTAAGGAAGAAAATTGTTCAGATACAGCACGACACTTTGGCCTGGCAAAATGACAACTTGTTCAAAGTTGCAAAAGGCACTTCGGACTGGCGAAAGAGATTACTTGTCCAAAAATTACAAACTGTTCAAAGGTAAAAAGTAAAAATTCCTAAGTATTGGAGTTATGAGCACTGGTCTCAGATCGCTCAACCTCGGCTGTTAGCGGTGTGTCAGCCTCGGTTGGCAATGCGACTTCCTTCTCTGCCGCTATCTTGGCATCGATATCCAGCAAGGTCTGGTCCAAGCTCTTCTTAGCTGTTTGGACCTCGGCCTAAAAAATGGTTTGTTTTGGAGAGGCTCTCTTAGAAGCCAAGTCTTTCTCTTCATCATGGGTTAAGTCTAGGACTTGATCATTCAATGTTAGTGACTTGGCCCCCTTAGCAGCGTCTTCTTCTTCTTCAACATCGTCTGATTCGGCCTCCTCTTTATCGTCCTCATTGCTCAATCCTTTGGGAGGCGGAGGGAAGGGCACTTGAAGTTTGGTGATGTCTCGAAGGTCGGAATCCAATGGGATAGAGAGCTTGTTTAGTACAGCCATCCGGTCGAGGTAGTAACCTCGGTTGCAGGCTTGGTTTACTTGTTCCTTGTAGGCATCACGTACGTCGGCTTGGCCTTCGGCGTAGGCCTTTTCATTAGTTGCCTTGATTTCGGTCGCCTTGGTCACCAAGGCCTCTTGCAATTTCTCCTCGGCTTTGGCGATTTTAGCCTAAGACTCTTTTGCCTCGGTCCTAAGAACATCGGCCACCGCTTCAGCGGCCTCAGCCTTCTTCTTGGCTTGATCCTGAGTTCGTTTAGTAGCCTTGGCTTGATCCAGCAGCAGCTTCATTTTTACCTCGGCGTTGTTGAGAGAGGCGAGGAAACCAGCAGCTTCTTTGGTCTTGTGGACCAACTCTTCTTTGAATGCCTCGACTTTCGTGCCGAAGGATTGGGTATGCTAGGTAGCCTGGAAATAAACTAACAAATTCGTATGAAGAACTCAAAAGACAAGTTAGAAAGTTCTAAAGTGTTGAAAACTTACCAGAACGGAGTGCTGTATCATTAAAGAAAATTTTTCATACTCAGTAACCTCAGCCATGCGGTTCAGATCTGTTGGCAAGAGGACAGTGGTGGAGAGAGCAGCGCCGACCTCAATGCTGTCGATAGCACTGTCGTCGACCTTCATTAGTTGATCGCCAATCATAATGGCAGGGGCCCAGGGTTCGTTGGCTCTGAAAGCACTTGGGGCAGCTACTTCTTCAGACCTCGGCTTTTTCGGTCCAGCAGTATCGGACGGCTCGGCCTCGGCCTCGGCAGGTCTCTTCTCGACAACATAAGCATTCTTCTCGATCTCAACAAGTTTAGAGATCGACACGGTATCCTTTGATTCCACTTGGGTGACAGAGGCCTTTGCCTTGGCCCTTTTCACCATCTTTGGTTTTTGCTTGGGCTGGGATTCTGATGGAGAAGATTGAACGGAGACAAATCCTAGAAGGTCGGCCAAAAAGTCCTCCACAATGGCTTTGTTGCGGCCCATTTCTTTGGTGGTTGCAGCAACGGTGACTTTGGAACCAAAATGAATTGCTGGTAGGGCAATTGGTGGGTTTGTTGGGTCAAATGCCAACTCTTCAGAATCTCGTTGTCTGTGACTTCGGGTTCTGCTCGCAGGGACGTTTGGTGGAGCTCGGCGTCGGCGTCGGCGTCAGTGTAGTGATGTCGGGATGAGTTGGGGGCAAATGTCGAAAGCAATTCAACTGGATTAGAAGAGGAAGCCTGATCAGTTTTTGGTGAGGAAGTAGCTGGAGGGGTTGAGGCAGACAGTGGAGTTAGACTTCTCCGAGGGACGTCGGACAAAACTGACTTGTATGTTGGGATGCAATTGAGTAACAAAGGGGCCTTGCGCTTGTCTATAGGCAGGCCGAGAAGCTTTTTCAAGTCCTTGCTAGGGAAAAAAGTCTGTCGGAAGTCCTTTGCCGGCTGGGGAAGAGCTACAAAAAAAGAATAAGAAGGCAAGGTATTCAGACGAAGATATATGAAGTTGACAAGTCCTAACAGAAATGTGATTAAAAGAATGATTCAGTCCTTACTATGACCCTCTTTAAACACCGTTCGGCGCAGAGGGAAGAGATGAAGATCATCATTAGGAGCAAACTCCCTGTTGCTCGAGACGATGAGGTAATCATCTCCAACACCCTTGTTGGAGTCTGGGAGGTCGGTTATGATTTTGTATGCAGTATATCTGGGTTTCAGGTAGTAAACATAGCCTTTTTCAAACTTCAGGCCACACATGGTGTAACAATATTGAATATCGGCCAATGTTATCCTAGTGTTTTCTCGGCGAGCTAGGACAATTATACCATTGATAACTTTGTAGGAGTTGATGGCTAGTTGCATTGGGTTGAGTTTATAGTAATGAAGGACCTCTCTAAAGAGAATGTCTAGGGGAAACCAAAGTCCACACTCTATAAAGGCCACTACTGAGAAAGGCATGGAATCCCCATCCGGTAGTCCTCCTTTCCAGCCAACCTGAGTTGAACATCGGCTGGGATGGAAAACTCTCGACGGAAGTATCCTAATTTTTCTGGAGTGTCTACCCTCCACCTGATCATACCCATGATGTTGGCTAAAAGAGGAAGGTGCAAAATTTCAGAAGAGAGTGGTTGGTATGGGTTTAAAAGACCTTGGCTAAACCCTAAACAAGAATTGGGGCACGGGTTTTTCAAGATCTAGGGGGAATTTGTTTCAATTTCCCTAAATAAATGTGATTTCTATCAAGTCCTAAACTTAAATCTAAGCGGAAACAAGAAATCAAAAGCTAGAATCTGGAAACAAGTCAAACAAAAATAAGAAAGAACATGATTCAGAATCAAGAAAGCAACATTTTTTTTCAAGAAACACTGAGTAGGTGTGTGGGATGTGCAAAAGCCAAGAATAGTGGCAAAGTTGGTAAAGCTTCAAATTTATGAACACTATGTGTGTGCGAGGATCACAAACGATGTGAATAAGACACAAGGGTGTATTGAACAACATGAATCATAAACAAATTCGAGATTCGACATACAGTAAAGATTCAAGAACACAAACAAATTTACAATGGCAACAAACAGCGTGTAAACAGACAATAGATTTTGAAATAAATCAGCGACTGAACTTAAAGAGGACAGAAATTGAGAACTTACCAGATAGAGCTGAGGAAAGATCGCCGGAGTAAAGATCGCCGGAGTAAGATGGTAGTAAACACGGGAGCGGAACAGTGAAGAGAGTGTCGGAGGAGATGATCGGAGCAGTTGCAGAAAGCTCGAAGAAGCGGTAATGGTGGTTTGGGAGTTTGTCTTATGCTTTAAAGAGAGAAAGCTCGAGCAAAGAGAGAACAAAAGAATGCAAAGTGAAGAGGCAGAGAGAGAGAAAGAGTTTTTGTTAAAACACGAAAAGGCAGCAAAACATAATTAAAACGCCTTGGATGACATACTTGTCAGGCAGCGTACGCAGAAGCAACGCAACCTGATAGCGTGTGTCAGGTACGAACCAATGAGGGAGCGACGTGTAGAGAAAACGGTTAAGTAAACCGTGCGTGACAGCTCATGCACAGATAAAACTCTTGGAGTTCTTGATTTAATGAAACAAAAACCTCGGCTAGAGGAGCGATCTTGGTTAAGGAACTTGAAGAACTTGGTTCTTGGTCATTGATAAAGTAGACTATAGAGTCTTGGTCATGTGAAGCCGACGTGTGATGATCTTGGTCATGAAGGATAGATTAAGTCTTAGCTGACATAGTATTTGAACGAACGATGTAGGTTTCATCACCTCAGGATGCCGAGGTAATAGAACCTAAGGGGCAGTTGTGGGGGCATATTTTGTGAATGACAGCACGTGGTCGAGGTGACGCCGACGTGTCAGCCAGAGTGCCACGTGGCTTGGTCATGTGCGAGATGATCTCGGCTAGGCCAAGGTTATCTTTGGAGATATCGGAATCCGAGATGAACAGATAAGGAACAAAAGTCCTAGAATGGGGGAGGACCTCGGTCTGGATAAAGATAAAGCTTTTAGGGAGTTTATCTCTATCTAGCTGGGAGTCCAAGATGAGCATTGAATCAAAATCCATCGAAGCTAGGCTTCTACAGGGATCATGTTAGTGCTGGCTATAAAGGTAAGGTACCCTCGTGGGTCTAAGGTATGTTTTTATGCTCTGTCTAGTGAATTAAGCACTATTGGCTATCTTTGAGAGATAATTATTGACTTGATCGTCGGAGTGCCCCCGAGTGAACGAACCACTGCCAGATTCTTATCTTTCTGTGTCAGGTTGTTCGGGCTTAATTTATTCTGCCGGTGCTCTCATACTGAGTTTTCCCAAAAATCAACACCCACAGAAAGATGAGATATAAATATTTTGAAACATATTTAAAAATTAAAAGGGGTTAAATGAATTTTTTTTTTAATTAGAGGTAAAAGTGTAATTTTAAAAAAATAAGGGTATAGCCACGTGATACTCCGAGACTATTGTATAATTTTTCCAGTCGCTAATTATAAATCTAAGTTAGTTGTCTAACATATAAAAATATATTTAGTTGTATTAAATCTATCATGACCCAAACCTGGTACCAAGAGGTTAGATGTCGTGACAAGTCAAAAACTGAGGTTATAACAATTTAATAATGCAGCGAAGTAAAATAAAAGGGTACTCAAATATTTATTTAATTAAAACATATACAGTGGAGCTTTTATTTATTTACATTGCCAGAGCTAGACTATAATTACAAAGTGCGTTGTGCCTACCCCACACATTGGTCCTGCTACTTCCAACTTATCAACAAGGACTTAAATATCTGGCCCTCTGAAGGTCCTATGTCTGGAGGACTGTAACAACCCTCGTACCGATTATCGATAAACTACTGAATTAGCTACTGGTTACTACTAAACTGAATTGATAATGACTGATAATTGAATTAACTGAAGTACTGAATGGACTGATTGAAATCGAAACTGAAATTGAATAAGTTTATCTAGTGAATTGCATACTGCATCTGTTTGATTGATTGATTATCTGTTTGAATTCATATGTTTAAATTGCTAATTGAAGGCCTTATCGGCGGCCGAATTAGGAACTGTTTAGAGTTTTGGAATCAGTAGAATATTTGTGATTTAATGGTATATTTATCTGAAAATTGATTAGGAATGATTAAATTAGATTAAATTGAGCTAATTGCAAACTTAGGCTTATCTACCAAATTGCCACTCTTAGTGGCCCACTATGTCAACACTTTTATTCCATATTACACTTGAACCAACTCATTTCATCAGCCACATTTGAGCATCACAGCCGAATTTAGAAGAGAGTTAGAGAGAGAGAGAATTGTTCTTGTTGTTTTGGCTTGAAATCTTGAAGAAATTGAAGTGTGGTTGCAAATTGAGCCCGTAGACCTTGAATGCAAGACTTGAGGTAGACCATTGACCTTCTCATTGTTGAGTTTAAGCTTGTTCTTGCATGATTCATGCCTCATAGTAGAGCTAAGTCATGTTTTAAGCTTAGCATATTAGATTGAAGTCTAATTATTACATGCATGTTGAATTTAGTGAGTTTGGAGTTGATTTCATGGTTAAATACCACATGCATGTTCATAAACATGTACAAATCCATGTTTTCATCTTGTTTTCAAAGTATGGAGCTCATTAGAGCATCACATTGGAGCTTTGAATTGGTTTGAATGCATGCATGTCATGTTTGAATGTTGTTCATACATGTTCTTGAAAATTGATTTGGAAATGAGCTTGATTAAACTTCCCTTGGGCTTTGATTTTACAAATTGAACTTGGAATCAAGTAACATTATGTGTTTTAAAGAGTTTTCCAGAAAATGGGCCCAAGAGGATCGATTTTGGTGTTTGAAAACTGGGTTTTGGACTTGGAGTTCGAATCTGGGTTTTCCAGATTTTTGCCTTCCGCTCGAGCGGGGGAAGTGCCACTCAAGCGGGGAAATCAAGCTCCCAGTATTTTTGACTTGTGTTGCAGTCCGCTCGAGCGGAGTAATGCGCGCTCGAGCGGAGAAATCGAGCATCCAGCATCTTGTACTGTTCATCAGACCGCTCGAGCGAAGGAATGTACGCTCGAGCGGAGGTTTGTGAGTCACGCTCGAGCGAGTAAGTTGACGCTCGAGCGGGGACCTTTATTTTGCTTGTCCGCTCGAGCGGGGAAACCTGCGCTCGAGCGGAGGCCTTGTTTCACTGAAATTTCTGGAATTGTTTTCTAAGTGTATTTTCGCATCCTCATCCCATCCTAGGCATTCTTAGGTCTAGTTTAAGACATCGTAATGAGGCTATAGATGTAGAACACACCGAGGCCTAGTAGAGAGTTAATTATTATACTTCCCAACTGTTAAACTTAGAGTGTGTTCAATCTGTTGACTGTATAGGGTTGGCATTCCGAGGAGACGCGCTAGCTACTGATAGCCCAGAACACTGTGAGTAACAATTGTATAAAGATATGTTCAAAAATGGTTATCTGATTATCTTCTGAACTGTTTACTGAATGGAACGGCAACTGAACTGTTTACTGAAATGTAATTATTTACTGAATGAATGTATGTCCTTTATTTCTGAACTGTACTGTGGCATCCTTAGCACCTACTGTTACTGACTGTACTGTTACAGAGATCTCTGTCGGTTCCCTTGTGGAACCATACTGTTTACTGAATGACTGGCCATCATTACTGTTCGGTCTTTAAGACCTACTGTTTACTGTTATGCTAATGGATGTACCACATAAGACTGTATAACTGATCTGATTGAAAGACTGGAATACTGTTTAATGAACTGTTTTCATTACTGTAAGGACATTACATTCTTAACCTCTTTATACATTATGTTAATCACTGGGCTTTAGCTCACTGCTCATATATATATGTAGGTGTACAGGCACCGGATCAAAGCTAGAGGCGTCGGGGTAGAGTCCCAGTTTTGTCAAGCCAGCCAATGTGCCTCACTGCGAGGTTCCGAGCCTGTTATGCTAAGGCTTAGGGGTGTTTTAGTATTTCCCCTTTTTGTACTGTCTCACTGTTTTGTAATGACCGAACGGATTGTATAGACTGAATGTTTACTGTACTGTTATCGCGGGATTAGGTCCCCGTACTGAATGTTTGTATATGATTGTATAGACTGTATATAGACTGTACTGTCCTGAACTGTATGAATGCATGAAAATGTTTTTGGCATACAGATTTTCACAGCTCAATGGACACTAGTTACTTACTGTATTGGCTTCCGCCAGGCCCTGAACTCTGTTTTACTGTATTACTGTTAAGCAGACCTTCGGTAATCTCGGATTACTGGCCGGTTACGGTGCTAAACCCATAGGGCCGGGTTTGGGTCGTGACAAGGACTTAAATATCTATTGATCCTCTGTTCTGTTCTATTCCGTACCGTGGTTATGATTATTTTTCTATATGATTTCTGCATTTTGTTTCTATTATTTAAAATGATTTATTCGAACCAAACTATTCTCTATTTAGCCTAAATAATAATCCATGGTGATTTTTATATCGTTGAAAGTGACAACAGAATAGACAAAACAGAGAGTCAATGGATCCATGACAAACAGAAGGTCACATAAAGTGACTAATCAGAGGGCCAATAGTTATTTAAGTCCTCTAAGGTATGAGACCGTCATAGGGTCATTAAAGTGACAATTTAGAGGGCCAATGGTTATTTAAGTCTCCAAAGGCATGGAACCTCCGTGATGGTACTTATAAAATAATTGTTCAAAAACACATTTAATAAACTGTTATAGCCATAAATTTATATTTTTAAGTAAATAGGGTTCATAAAATAAATAACATAGTTAAAATGTTAATATAATTTATAAAACAATAAAATAATTTATGATTACTCAAGATATATTATATATTCACTTTAACATTTATTCTTATTTTCTTTTGCTATGCCTTTCCTCCTTTCTCTCGTTGTTGTTCATTTGTTTACTCATATGTGTTCCCAATACATCTCCTATTTATAGGAGTTCTTGATTAGGGCTCACACTCTAGTCAATTGGATTAGGATGGATGGCCATTAGTCACGTGGAATTGGCCACGTGCTTTCTAGATTTGTTTTTTCTTTGGTTTTGAGCTTATCTACAACAAAATTGTTTGATTAATTATATATTGGCCCTATTTAATAGAGGAGATTGACTAATAAGTCTCATATTTTGGACTTATAATTCATATAGTCCCATATTTTTTCTTGTGATCCATTTAGTTCTTTTTGATGTGTAACGAGTCATTTACTCATCACATTGGAGTGTCATATTTGAAAAAAGTATACTAAGGAGTTTTTTAATGTCACATTATACCTGCTATGTTGGAGTGTCACATTTGGAAAAAGTACACTAAAAAGTTTTTAATTTTTTGTAGTGTCACATCATACCCACCATGTTAGAGTGTTATATGTCACGTTTGGAAAAAGTATACTAATAAATTTTTAGTTTTTTTGGCGTGTCGCATCATATTCGTCACGTTGTCACATCACTAATGAGTATTTAGTTTTTTTTGAAGTGTCATATCATATCCGTCACGTTGTTACATTTAAAAAAAAAATACACTAATAAGTTTTTAGTTTTTTGGAGTGTCACATCATACCCGTCACGTTGTCACATTTGAAAAAAATCCACTAAAGAGTTTTTAGTTTTTTTGGAGTGTTACATCATACCCGCCACATTGTCACATTTGAGAAAAATACACCACTACAACAATTTACACTTTTGGCGACTAAATTTGGCAACTAAAAGGAATTTAGTCTTCAAAAGTGTAATTTTTGGCGACTAAAAATACACTGGTTGGCATATATTATTTATTGGCAACTAAAAAAATTTTAGTCGCTAAATATACCATAATAGGCGACCAAAACAAATATTAGTTGGCGTTAGTCTGGTTTTTAGGCTACTAAAGTCTGTTTTAGTTGTGGTATGCTAAGTTTTGTTGACTAAAATAATTTAGTTGGCAAATAATAGCCATAGTTTTACTGTTACCCTTTGGCGACAAAAAAATTGGTCAACAAATATAAAGTTTTGGTGACTAAAAAAATTTTTAGTCACGGTACATTCATTTTTTCCGACCAAAGAAAAACTAGTCGCCAAATGTCTACTTTTAGTGACTAATATTTTAGTCGTTGTTAGAGTTGGTTTGGCTACTAAATAATTTAGTCGTTATTACTTAAATTTTTGCCGACAAAATTTTACATTAGTCGCCAAAGGTGCCAAAATTTTGGTGGGAAAATAAAAAGCTATTGTTGCCCGCCTAGGTATTCTACTCTGTTTAGGAATACAAAACATTTCTCTCTCCTACACACAATTAGTCACCACTACACCTCACCTTACCACCAGCGCTCACCACTGGGAAGCATTTGATGTCGCATATCGCCACCACCACCGCCACCGCCGCAATTCCAGGTTATCTCTCGCTCTCTCTCTCGGTCTCATGCTCTCTCTCGCTCTCACTCTCGCTCTCTTGCTTGTTGTATCTCCAAATCGACGAACAACAATGCGATGATGAACAATTCATCGCTGATCTGCTTTGGTTCTCCCTCAATCTCTCCACCGTAGGGTTTTGACTTGATCTTCTTCACATTTTAGGGTAAGTGTTTCTTTGTTGCATATATGTATCCATAGACTCATGTCTCTGTGTTTATAAAGATGTTCAAATTTATGTAATTTTTTCAGGTAAATTGTTTGATTTTGTTAGACTCTTTGTGGTTCAATTAATGATTGATTTCAGTCCGTTAAAGTGATTAGATAGATTGTAAGCCATGGGTTCTCATTCTGTTTTCATGTTATGCTTTGTTGTTTGGGGTTTAATTTTGTTCAAGGTATAGTAAGTTAGATTGTAATTTGTTTGATTTGTGATTTTTTTTTTTTTTTGGGTTATGAATTTTAGGTTTTCAACTTCAAGGAGGGGTTCATTCAAAAAAAAAAAAAAAAAAAAAAAAAAACACTTCGAGAAGGGAAATCAATATTGGCTTCAAATGGGTAAACCACAAAACCCCCACCAAACCCATCTCTATTGCAAAGTGCCCAAGTTTTCCAGGTAATATGCAATGGAGTTTGTTATGTCACTTGGTAGATGGCTTCATTCCTGATTTATTGCGTATTAATGTATGGATTTCATGAAGTTTAATTTGATGGATAAGAGTCAAGATTTCCTTAATATATATATATATATATATATATTTTGGACTTGGGGCTTTGTTTTTTGGAAAAACAGAAGGACTAACTGTGGACTTTGGAGGATAGCTTTCCTAGGTTATTTTATTTCAATGATAAAAAAATGAGATAAAATATGCATTTATATATAACATTTCCCTTTTTTTCAGAAAATGTTTTCCACCCAGTCACACGTAGCGTAAATGTGCTGATCTTATTTTTAATTGGTGTCAAATCTTTTATTGACAAAGCAGTTGGCGTTAGACCAAGAGATTTAAAAGTATCACATCAATTTCTTGCTTACATATTTTGCTATATTTGATGTCATTCTTAATATAACCCATTTGTAGTTAGCTAGAAATAAGGATTTTAGGGTGATAATTCTTTTCTTAGAATCATAAACAAATATAATTATAATTTTCTTCTTAAACTGGTGCATCATTTTGGTTTTGTACTTGTGTTCATTCTTCATTTTCTGATACTTGTACTGTTCCTTGCATATATATTATTTCTCATAATGAGTAGTGAAGCTCAGAATGGTAGAAATGGTGCATGGAAAATGTTGACTACTACCCCTACCTTTATCACTTCTTTATCTGATTGAAGTTAGGTTTGATTCAAGTGTAAAATTTTTTTTAGTGCTAATGGTGCTAATGGGTTGAAAATTGTTTAGATTCGATTCAAGTTGGACTATAGGCATGTTGTCTTTATAGCTGGTACAAGAACTTCAGCTCCTATTCCTGCAAGTGGTTCTCAAAGGTCACTTCATTAGTATTGAAACTATTAGACTTCTGCTTCAACTTTATATGAATCTAGCTTTATGACATCAGTTCACTTGTTTGACCAAAGTCATTTTATTTCATTGAACTAATTCACTACAAGAAATCGCACCTTTGGCAACCATTTTTGGCGACTAAACAATTTTTAGTCGCCGAAAGTACATTTTTTGGCGACTAAAATTTAAATTTGTTGGTGTTGGTTCAAGATATCGCTACTAAAATATCGCTGTCACTTGAGCTCTCTCACACAGTCTCTCTCTCTCTCTCTCTCTCTCTCTCCCCCTTCCTCTGTAATTTATGATAAATTTCAAAGATGATGTGTAATATATGCAGGTGAATGTGTGTGTATATATAATGCTGTGTGGATATATGTAGATGTTTAATATATAATGTATGTGGCCCTAATTTCATGTGTATATATATAATGCTCTGTCTATATATGCAGGTGATTCAATCACTACAATTATTGTCACTCAATAGCAGCTGGATCATTCAACCTACACTACATAAGGTACTGAGTTTGTATCCTGAAATTTTTTATGAAGTGGGTATTATTGTGTTTTAATAATATTTATTAAAACATGAAGGGAAAAAAAAAAAAAACCCCTTCAGGCAAAGGTTTTCCGTTTTCCTTATCAAATGGTTTGCATAAAAGCCCGTCATAAAAGCTACTTCTGTTTTGGCTCAATCATCATACGAGCTTCAAACTTCCACTATTGTATAAAATCATAGTGAGCTACAACATGAAGCCCAGTATGTCCCACTATTGCATCAAGTCCATCTCTAATTGTGCTTCTACAGGGAAGGTGGTACAAGGAGATGAATTTAAAAATCTATTGTCACCCGTCACCCTGCAGATTTCCCTTATGCCTTAACTTTAGAATATTATTATTCGATGAATTTCTAAATCAAACCCTTTTTGTGCTTCACTAGGGAAGCTAGTTTGATGAGATATGCTTAGAAACCTACGCTGGTCCTGGTCTTAGTTCATAGAGATGTCTCGTTTTACCTCTTGAATATAGAATCTCGCTACTGAACACCAATGATAAAAGAAACACTAGAAGCATAAATTATAAAATCAAAAATAACAAAAGAAGCACCATCAATTGAAGCGTACATGTACATTCCCAAAACTTAAGTTTTCCAAATGACAACCTGAGTATTCAAGAATTACTTTCCAATGTAGAAATTTTAGAAATAGGAAGTTGATTGGTGATATACAGAAAGTAAAAATTAAATATAATTATAAAAAATAAAATATAAAAAAAGAAGAGTTCCCACAAGAAAGTGATGGATAATAAAATTGATATGCTGTCTTAAAACAAATCTGAGATGCATGAAATAATATGGAAATTGTGGGTGCTGATTTCTGACCACACTGCCAAACAAGAACTCAGTAGGAGAGCACAAGCAGAATAGATCTCGCCTGAACAACCTGTCACAGAAAGATAAGACTCCGGCGGTGGTTCGTCCACCTAGGGGCACTCCGACGATCAAGTCAGTACTTGATTATCTCTCAAAGATAGCAAATAATGCTTAACTCACTAGCCATAATACAAAAAGTGTATCTCAAACCCACGAGGGTGCCTTACTTTTATAACTTGCACTAACCTGATCCTTATAGAAGCTTAGCTTCAATGGACTTTGGCTCAGTGCTCATCTTGGACTCCCAGCTAGATAAAGATAAACTCCCTAAGAGCTCTATCTTTATCCAGACTGAAGTCCACCCCCATTCTAGGACTCTTGTCCCTTATCTGCCCATTTCAGATTCCGATATCTCCACAGATAACCCCGGCCTAGGCGAGATCACCTCGGCGTCCTGACCAAGACACATGGCACCTTGGCTGGCACTTCGGCGTCACCTTGGCCATGTGTTGTCATTCACAAAATATGTCCCCACAACTGCCCCCTAGGTTCTATTACCTCGGCATCCTGAGGTGATGGGACCTACATCGTTTGTCCACATAGTACGTCGGCTAAGACTTACTCCATCCTTCATGGCCCATATCATCATACGTCGGCTAAGACTTACTCCATCTTTCATGGCCGATATCATCACATGTTGGCTTCTTATGACCAAGACTCTGCAGTCTACTTTATCAGTGACCAAGAACCAAGAACCAAGTTCTTCAAGTTCCTTAACCGAGATCGCTCCTATAACCGAGGTTTTGCTTCATTAAATCAAGAACTCCAAGAGTTTTACCTGCGCATGAGCTGTCACGCACGGTTTACTTAATTGTTTTCTCCACGCGTCGCTCTCTCATTAATTTGTACCTGACATGCGCCATCAGGTCGCGTCGCTTCTATGCACGCTGCCTGACAGACACGTCGTCCAAGGCATATCATTATGGTTTGCTGCCTTTTCGCATTTTAACAAAACATCTCCCTTTCTCTCTGCCTCTTCACTTTACATTCTTGCTTTCTCTCTGCGTTCGAGATTTTCTCTCTCTAACAAATCCCCAACATCCATTGCTGTTTTTTCGAGCTTTCTGCAACTGCTTCGATCACCTCTTCCATCAAGCTTTCAGCTATTTGGTTCTGAATACTCCCGTCGTCTGCCTTTGGCGAGCCTCATATCGGTGTTCATTGCTTCTGGTAAGTCATAGTTTCCTCCCTTTTCAGTCTCTGATTTATTTCAAAATCTATTGCATGTTTAAATGTTGTTTGATGCCATTGCAATTCTATTTGTGTTTTTGAATCATTACTGTATGCTATTCAATGTGCCCCTCTGTCTTATTCACATTGCTTGTGATTCGTAACTTTGGCTTTTGCACACATGTACAGACTTACTCAGTGTTCTTGAATTTCTGTTTATTTTCTTGAGTCTGAATCATGCCCTTTTTTGTTTTTTCTTGCTTATTTCCAGATCTTTCCCTTGATTTCCCGTTTTTCGTATAGATTTAGGTTTAGGATTTGATAGAAACAACATTCCTTAGGGAAATTGAAACAAATTTCCCTAGACCTTGAAAAACCCTTGACCCAGTTCCTGTTTAGGGTTTTGGCTGAGGTCTTTCAAACCCACACCAACCATTCTCTTTTGAAATCTTGCACTTTCTTTCTTTGGCTGACATCATAGGTATGTTCAGGTGGAGGGTAGATACCCTAGAAAAAATAGAGTATTTTCGTGGAAAGTTTTCCGTCCCAGCCGATGTTCACTTCAGGCTGGCTGGGGAGGAAGACTCCATCGTGCCTAATGGGGATTCCATGCCCTTCCCAGTAGTTGCTTTCATAGAGTGTGGACTTAGGTTCCCTCTAGACACTCTTTTCCAAGAAATCCTTTATTATTACAATCTCAACCCGATGCAACTGGCCATTAACTCCTATAGGGTCATCAATGGCATAATTGCTCTAGCTAGCCGAGAAAACGCTAGGATAACACTAGCCGACATCCAATATTGCTACACCATGTGTGGCCTTAAATCTAAAAAAGGCTACATATACTACCTCAAGCTGAGATCCACAGCCTACAAACTCATAGCCGACCTCCCAGACTCCAACAAAGGTGCTGAAGATGATTACTTCATCATCTCAGGCAACTGGGAATTTGCACCTGATGATGACCTTCATCTCTATCCTCTGTGCTGATCGGTGTTTAAAGAGGATGAGGGTAAGAACCAAGTGTCAACTTTTCTACTTTAAGATTTATCACTTTATTCCCCATATATGTTCTGATGTATGAATTTTGTTCTTGCAGCTCTCCCCCAACCCTCAAAAGATTTTCACTAGTCCTTCTTTCCCAGCAAGGACTTGAAAAGGCTGCTGGGCTTGTCGGTTGACCAGCACAAAGCCCTTCTGCTGCTCAACTACATTCCAACTTACAAATACACCTTGCCCGACGTTCCCAAAAGGAGCAGGACTCCTTATTCTGCTACAACTCCAATAGTCGCCTTCTCACCAAGGCCAGACTAGGCCTCATCTTTTGATCCAGTTGAGGTTGCATCAATGTCTGCCCCCCAACTTATCTCGACATCATAGCGTTGACGCCGACGTAGAGCTCTGTCAAACGTACCAGCAGGTAGAACTCGTAGCCGCAAACGTCAAGGCTCTAAGATGTTGGCTTACAATTTTGTAAACTCACCTACCGCACTTCCAGCAATCTATTTCGGTACCAAAGTAACGGTCGCTTCTATTGCTGATGAAATGGGACACAACAAGGCTATCGTTGAAGACCTCTTGGCCGACCTCCCTGGTGTCGTGACAGTTTAATCCTCCCCATCACAATCCCAACCCAAGGCTAAGCCAAAGAGGGTGAAGAAAGCCAAAGCCAAGGCAACAGTGACTCAAATTGACTCTGAGGACACTTTGCCGATCTCTAAACTAGCCGAGTTGAGAAAAGCGCCTCCACTGCTAAGAAGAGGCTTGCTGAGGCTGGTTCGTTTGAGGCACTCTCCTCGAAGTGGCCAAGGTCTGAAGGTATAGATCAGCCCGGCGTCTTGAAATCCAACTCCCCTTGGGCCCTGACATTCATGGTGGGTGACCGACCTCTGCTAGCTGGTGACAGCACGCTGGACAGTGTTGAAGTCGGCATTGCCATCTCCACTACCGTTCTCTTGCCAACCGATATCAACCGAATGGCTGAGCTAACAGAGTATGAAAACTATGCCTTGATGATGCAGCACTGCGTCTTGGTAAGTCTTTTACCTTGTCTTTTGAAGTCTTCCAACACTTAGTCAAACTTTTACTAATCTGTTCTCTTTTCTTGCAGGCCATCTAGCAGGGTCACTCATTCGCAGTTAAGGCCGAGGGTTTTAAGAAAGAACTAACCCAAAAGACTAAGAAGGCAGCTAAACTTCTCACTTCGCTTAACAATGCTGAGGCTCGCATCCGAGGTCTTCTTGATCAAGCCAAGGCTATTGAGTTAGCCCTAAAAACAGCCGAGGACTGCGTCGAGGCTGCAGAAAATGTTGCCGAGGACGTTCAGGCCGAGGCAAAAGAGGCCAAAGAGAAAGAAGCCTAGGCCCAAACTGAGCTCCAAACGACACTGTCCACAAAGCAGCCGAAATCAAGGAGGCGAACGAGAAGGTTTATGCCGAAGGGGCAGCTGACGTCCGTGAGGAATACAAAAAGCAAGTCAAACAGGCATGCAATAGGGGTTACACCTTTGGTTGGATGGTTTCTCTAAAAGAGCTGGCTATCCTCGAGGACTCACCCCTCCAAGATGAGAGCCAACTTGTCATGCCATTCCCCCCCACTCTAAGCCAATTTGAGGGTGAGGCTGAGGGGAAAGAAGAAGAAGAAGAAGCCGAGGTCGAAGCTGGAACTGAGGGTTCTACTGGGGCCAAGTCCCTAACTTTGAATAAGCAAGCTGTTGACTTGACTCAGGACGATGAAGACGAGGTTCCCAATAACACCACTGAGGCCGAGGTCGAGATTGCTGAGAAGAGCCTTGACAAGACTCTTCTAGAAATTGATGCCGAGATCGAGGCCGAGAAGGCTGCCGAGAAGCTCGCCCAGCTGTCTGCTGAGGTCGAAACACAACCAACCGTTGACACAGAATAGCTTGTTTAGAATCTTTTCTCTGTTTTTGTACCTTGTACTTTTTTCCTTTGTAGTTTTTGTGACCTTTTAGACAATGTTTTAACTCCAATTTGGCCGATGTTTCTTTTTGTACTTTGAACAAGTAATCTTTTAGTAGGCCGAAGTGCCTTTTTGCCCATAGACAAGTTTTTTTTTTGAATGTAAGTCTGATTTCTTCCTTCAAGTGTTGTATGCTTGTATGTTTTACTGTTTTCTTTCATGCCTTTCATGCTTCCATATTTAGAATATTTTTGCACTTCATCAAAGTATACTTTACTGTATAATAACTTTGGGACGTGATACCTCGGATATAAATCTTGAACGTTTTCCTAGGCTAACACTTAAAAATATCAAAATATTTTTACAAGTGTTATTCAGTATTGCTCTTTTACTTTCATATGCTATCTTCTTTCAAGACTTCACCCTTTCCAAGCTTGGCAATCTGGTTGGCCATCTCGGCCAATATGTATCTCGGATAGTTCTTTTGATATTACCTCGGCTAATTTCAACTTGTCAATTTTTCTAAAATTTCAACAAGTGTTAAGCCTATTATGACTTGTAAATTTTGTCTATAAAATTTCAACAAGTCCCAAGCACTTTAAATCTTTGAGCTTATTCATCATTTTTCAGCTCTTTGCCCCCTAATGTGAACCTAAGTTTCACTTATGTTCACATTAAGCACGAATAGCCTTTCGCCAAAGTCAGATTCAAACAAAGACTAGCGAGGTTCTCAACCTTGGTTTCTCTGTTAATCTAACTAAAATGCACTTAGTTCCATTCTAAGTTCAATTTTGCCGACATGACAAGTCTAGCTTCAATTCAACTTAGTTCAACTCTATTCTATGCAAGTATAATTTAACTCTACCATATAATAAGTCTAAGTTATTCGTCATGGTTCAATTAGAAACATCGCCAACTTAGTTCAACTTTATTATATGCAAGTACAATTCAACTCTGCCATATAATAAGTCTAAGTTATTCATCATGTTTCAATCAAAAATATCGCCAACTTAGTTTAATTCTATTATATGCAAGTACAATTCAACTCTGCCATATAATAAGTCTAAGTTATTTGTCATGTTTCAATTAAAAACATCGCCAACTTAGTTCAACTCTATTATATGCAAGTACAATTCAACTCTGCCATATAATAAGTCTAAGCTATTCGTCATGTTTCAATCAGAAATATTGCCATAGGACTAGTCAGTTTAATCATACAAATTTCAAATTCTTAAAAAATCAGGTTAAAATTTTATTACTACCTCAGCTAATAAAATTATGACATAAACTTTGAAAAACAAAAATCTAATGATAGAAAAACTTCAGGTTGCAAGTGTTCTAGGGTCTTGGCAACTCTTTGCCATCACTGTCCTTAAGCCGAGATGCCCCATTGCCGACGACTGAGAAAATTCTATAAGGCCCCTCCTAATTTGGGCCAAGTTTTCCTTTTCTGGGATCCTTTTTGTTGCCGATGACCTTTCTTAGGACGAGGTCTCCAACTTGAAACTCTTTTGGGTTGACCTTCTTATTATAAGCCCTAGCAAGCTGCTGTTGGTATGCCCTTAGCCGAATTGCTGCTCTCTCCCTTCTTTTTTCTAGTAGGTCCAAATCTCGGGCCAGGAATGCCTCGTTAGTTTCATTCTCTACTCCTTGGGTTCTACTCCCTGGGATGCCGACTTCTAGTGGGATAATTGCTTTTGTGCCATAAGCCATGGAAAATGGAGATTCCCCAGTTGATCTTCTCAGCGTAGTTCGATATGCCTAGAGTATATTGGGCAACTCTTTCACCCATTTTTCCTTTGCTGCCGTCAGCCTCTTTTTGATCTCATCTAAGATAGTTTTATTTGATGCTTCTGCCTGACCATTACTCTGAGGGAAACTTCGAGTAGAGTAATAGTTCTTGATTTTGCATTTTGCACATAAGCTTTTGATTAGCTTACTGTCAAATTGTGTACCATTATCTACTATTATTACCCTTGGGATCCCAAACCTGGTGATGATGTTCTTCCATATGAAGTTCTTCACATCAATATCCCGAATCTTCGCAAGGGGTTCAGCTTCTACTCACTTTGTGAAATAGTCAATTGCTACCAGCAGGAACCTCCTTTGTCCAGTTGCTTGGGGTAGTTGTCCAACAAGATCCATGCCCCACTGGGCAAATGGCCAAGGGCTGGACACTGGGTTCAAGTCTGCTGCTGGTTGATGTATCAAAGGTGCGAACCTTTGACACTTCTCGCACTTTCTGACATAGGCTTCAGCATCCTTCTGCATGTAGGTCAGCAGTACCCCTGAGTAATGGCCCTATAGGCAAGTGATCTGCCCCTAGCATGGCTTCCACATACTCCTTCATGTATTTCATACAAGAAGTCTTCAACTTGGGAGGGATGCACACATCTCAAAAGGGGACCAGTAAAAGACCTTCTGTAGAGATGTCCTTCTGCTGTCAGGCTAAACCTAGCCGACTTCAGTCTGGAATTGTGTGCTTCTATGCGATTATCTTGTAGTTTCCCATCTCTAAGGAACATTACTATTGCATCCATTCAACTTGGACCCATCTCCACACACATTGCTTCATACTCTATGATTAGTGGTTCCACACTTGGGCCTGACAAATAATCAACCATTATTGTCCTTGCCTCCCCTGATTTCATTGCACTAGCCAGGTTAGCCAAGCCATCAGCATGGCTGTTGTCATCTCGGCTAACTTTCCGTAGTCGGCAATCTTGAAACAAGGCTAACAGTCTAATAACCTCTTTTACATAAGCTATCATTCTTTCATCTCGGGTTGCATACTCGCCTGTTGCCTGGTTCACAATAAGCTGGGAGTCACAGAAGACTACCACCTCATCAGCTTCCATTGCTGCTGCCAACTTCAATCTTGCGATTAGTGCTTCATATTCTGCTTCATTGTTTGAGGCCGTAAACCCCAATCGAATAGATTGTTCTAATATCCGCCCCTCTGGCGATACTAGCATTACTCCTGCCCCCGCTTCTTGATGGTTTGAACTCCCATCAACAAACAGGCGGAAGGAGTCGCCGATGTAAATGTCGTAGGGCTTGAGTTTTTTTTTTTTTTTTTTTCTTTTGATCTGCTGTGGGGTTTTTGATTCCCAGCTGGGTCTGTTCTTGTTCCCCTGGACATCCTAAGCCACGACTCACTGGAGCCCGATGTGGGATGGCACCAGGTTGAACTCAGCCGTGAAGTTAGCCAGGACCTGGCCTTTTATTGCTGTTTTGGGCCTCAATTCTAGGTTGTATTAGCCCAATACTACTGCCCATCTGGCTACCCTGCCTGTCAGATCTCTTTGTTGTAGCAGGGACGTCAAGGGGTGCTCAGTTAATACCACAATCTTGTGGGCTTGGAAATAATGGTTCAACTTCTTAGAGGCCATCATTAATGCCAATGTCAATTTCTCCAAGGGTAAATACCTAGTCTCTGTGCCTGCAAGGGTTTTACTCACATAATATACTGCCCTTTGTTCTCTCTTCTCTTCTCTGATTACCATTGCACTTACTGAATGCTCCGAAACCGCCAAGTATAAGAACAGTTCCTCTCCAAGTATTGGATTTGAGAGAACTTAAGCTATGATCAGGTATCTTTTCAAGTCAGCCAAGGTGACTTCATATTCTTCTGTCCACAAGAAATTTGTGGCCTTTTTCAACAGATTGAAAAATGGTTTACACTTATCTGAACTTCGGCTTATAAATCTGTTCAGGGCTACGGCCCTTCTTCTAGTCAACATATACACTTGTTTTGCCGGCGTTAGGCTTTTCAAATCCAAGATGGCCTTGATTTGATTTGGGCTTGCCTCAATGCCCCTTTTGGTAACCAGGTGTCCTAAGAACTTACCAGACCCAACTCCAAATGCACATTTCGAAGCATTGAGTCGGAGCTGATATTTTCTAAGGATATCGAAAACTGCCTTCAAGTCAGCCTGATGATCCTCAGCTTCTTTGGTCTTCACGACTATGTCATCAATGTATACTTCCACTGTTTTTGCCAATTAGATGTTTGAACATCTTGGTCACTAACCTCTGGTACGTTGCTCCTGCATTTTTCAACCCAAAAGGCATCACTCTGTGGCAATATAGCCCTTTTGGGGTGATAAATGCAGTCTTCTCTTCATCAGGGGGTACATTGCTATCTGATGGTACCCCCTGTAAGCGTCCAAGAAGCTCATCCTTCCATGCCTTGAAGCGGCATCCACTAATTGATCGATCTTGGGGAGTGGAAAACTGTCTTTGGGATAAGCTTTATTCAGGCTAGTGAAGTCCATGCAGACCCTCTACTTCCATTCTTCTTTTTCATAGCCACAGTGTTGGACAACCAAGTAGGGTAGTTTACCTCACGAATAGCTCAAGCCTCCAATAATTTGCCTACTTCTTCTTCGACGGCCTCCACATGGACCAACGTCGGCCTCCTTGCTCATTGAATGACAGGTTTGGCCAACCTGTCTACGTTTAGTCTGTGGCAAGTGACCTCGAGGTCAATGCTAGGCATCTCGTATGGTATCCAGGCAAACACCTCTATGTTTGCTCGCAAGAATGATGCTAACGCCTTCTCTTTCTCCTCGGCCAAACCTGAGCTGAGAAGGAAGAAGCGCTTTTCATCCTTTTGTTGGACCAGGATCCTCTTTAAGGCTTCATCGCTTTTATCGGCCGACTCTTTGCCAATATCATCCAAGACCTCCATGTCCTCGTCCTCAATCTCTACTGTTTCTGCTTCTCGTATGTTGTAGGTGGATTTCATTGCTGCCATTGAGCAATTCTTTACCGAGACCTGATCCCCTCTGACCTCCTCAATTCCATGCTCCATTGGGAACCGCAATAGTTGGTGCAGTGTTGAGGGAACATCCCTTATTGCGTGCAACCATGGCCTTTCCAAGATAACATTGTAAGGGGAGGGGGTGTCAATTACTGTAAACTCTGTACTTACCTTCTTGGTGCCTGCCTGCACCTCCAAACTTATTGCTCCTAGGGGCCATGTCGGCGTTCCATTGAATCTGACCATTGGACTGTTGGACTGCTCCAGATCATCTCGATAAAGGTCGAGCTCCTTGTTATATCTGACATACATGATGTCACAAGAGTTGCCTTGGTCAATCAGAATGCGCCTTACCTGGCATTCTCCAATCTTGAGGGATATCACTAGAGCATCGTTGTGTGGATGCTACACCATGTCTAGGTCGGTTTTAGTAAAGGACACCATTGGTCTCTGATACTCGTCTGCCCTAGGCCTTTTTTGTTGGACCTGATACACATGCTGTAAGTGCTTTAACCTCTAAGTCTCCCCACGTACCTTGTTTTCATTGACGTTCCAGTGAATCAAATTGATCACTTGAGGTCTGTCTGCTTGCGGTTGTGGTACTGGTAGAGGTGGTGCTGAAGTGTCTGGGGCAGCCTTGCTTGTTCTTCTCTTATTTTGGCCTCATCTACTAGGTCCCTTAAGTGACCTTGTCTTACCAGATCTTCCAAATGTGTTTTTAGGGCTCTACAACCTTGTGTCAGGTGCCCATCTTCATTGTGGTAGGTACAGTGCTTTCCCAGGCTTCTTCCCATGAATTCGCCAGGAATCTTTTCTGGCGCTCTATAATACGGTTGATTCCTGATTCTTTCTAGAACTTTATAAACCAGAATCCGGAATATGGTGGTGACTGCCTATGCGGCCCTTAGTCCCGTCTCTTGTCTGTTATATCTAGTATTACCTCGGCCTCGTTTCGACGAGCAGTTTCTCTTCTCCTGTTTCGACACCTTCATCCCTAGTGTGTCTTCTTTAGCTCTCGCATATTTCTCAATCCTAGCTATGAGTTCCTCCATACTTTTTGGCAGCGTGTTTGCCAGTGACTTTCGAAGCAGGCAGTCATCGTTCAGGTCGTTCTTAAAAGATTTGACAACTTTTGGTTGCACCCTGGTATTTGGTTAAAAACCTCATAATACCTTTTGGCATAAGCCCTGAGGCTTTCATCCTCGCCAATTCTCAGAGCCATCAGGGAGTCCACCCTCAACGGCTGCAGTTTGTTTGTAACAAACCTAGCCACAAACATCTCGGCCAGGCCCTCTTAACTTTTCACAGTTTCTTTCGGCAACTTGTGAAACCAATATGATGTAATTTCCCCAAAGGATGAGGGGAACAGCTTACAGAGCAACGGTTCGTTCCCGGTATATAGTGCCATTGAGTTTAACTATAAGCTGACGTAGAAGTTTGGATCGGACTTACCGTCATATAACTGGAACCTCAGCATGTGAAACCTTTTTGGGGTCTCAAACTTATCCAACTCTACTGACAACGACATTTTTGGCTTGACTGGGGATGTGACCTCGGCATCTTGTCGCTTCCTCTGGAGGTAGTCTCTCAAATCCTCCTTAGTCCAGCCAGGAGCTCGGCTGTCAATGGATTTCAACCTTTTTGGTGCACTGCTCTCGATGTCGTTATGAGTTCTCTTGGACCTCCTTTCATTCATCGTGTCAAAACAAAGCTCCTTTCCTT
Source organism: Camellia japonica (assembly GCA_030407325.1). Classification (NCBI taxonomy): domain Eukaryota; kingdom Viridiplantae; phylum Streptophyta; class Magnoliopsida; order Ericales; family Theaceae; genus Camellia; species Camellia japonica. The sequence goes on from JAPPVO010000029.1 coordinate 147,350,696, forward strand.
GAACATGCTGATGTTCCTTGACGTAAGTTTCCTTGGCATAAGGTGTCTTCTGAGACTCTCCTCTCATCGATTCTCCTCGCCCGACCTCCCGTGAAGGCCAATGCGAATGCTCGTTTACCTGTCATGCTGAGGGACTGTAGGGATTGCTTTTTGTCCCCCTTTCTGGGCATCGTTCTTGGCTGCTGGAATTGGCATGTCCTCCAATGGAAACGGCGACTGCATGACATTGTTTTGCATTATGAAGTTGACAACCGATTGTAGGTCTACCAACTTGTTTGCTATTCCCTTCATCTCGCTGTCCTCCTCAAGCATCTATCTTTCCATACCTGGAGGTCGCTTTCATTGTAATACCCGCCTTGACATGCTTTCTTCGGTGTGTCTCCCTCTTGGCCGATGTCATTTTCCTCGGGATTCTTATCCCGAGGTTCTTCATTACAGTTGTCCTCCTCAACGTTAGGATCGGTGTTTTTACTACTCCCACTAGGGATGTCGCCCCCAATCTTTTCTTTTTGCCCGTCGTTGGCCATCTATTTTTCTTACAGTTCCCACAGACGGTGCCAAATTGTGGGTGTTGATTTCCAATCACACTGCCAAACAGGAACTCAGCAGGAGAGCATAAGCAGAATAGATCTCGCCCAAACAACTTGTCATAGAAAGATAAGACTCCGGTGGTGGTTCGTCCACCCGGGGGCACTCCGATGATCAAGGCAGTACTCGATTATCTCTCAAAGATAGCAAATAGTGCTTCACTCACTAGCTAGAATACAAAAAGAGTACCTCAGACCCATGAGGGTGCCTTACTTTTATAACTTGCACTAACCTGATCCCTGTAGAAGCCTAGCTTCAATGGATTTTGGCTCAATGCTCATCTTAGACTCCCAGCTAGATAGAGATAAACTCCCTAAGAGCTCTATCTTTATCCAGACTGAGGTCCTCTTCCATTCTAGGACTCTTGTCCCTTATCCGCCCATCTCAGATTCCGATATCTTCGCAGATAACCCCGGCCTAGTTGAGATCACCTCGACGTCATGACTAAGACACGTGGCACCTTGGCTGACACTTCAGCGTCACCTTGGCCACGTGTTGTCATTCACAAAATATGTCCCCACAGAAAGTAGCTAAAATATTTGATGTAAACCACATACAGGTAAACTGAGCAAATGGCCACAAGCTTAGCTTCCTCAAGAATAACCGACAATTATTGCAATCGCCAAATATACTTCTCAAGTTATGTGCCATTCTCAAGTTATGTGCCATTCATAAATAAATGGAGATATTTGGTCTCCACATTGCTCATGTCTTGTATCATTCTTTTTATAAATTTTGCCAAATATAGTGCAGAAGTCTCATCTAACACTTGAAAGACAATACAAGGAGATTGATGCTCCATTATTAAAACAAAAATGATATTAAAGGCAAAATTGATGAAATAATGTTATTTTTATAATTATAAACTAAATTGATAGATTAATTTTTATTAAATAATATAAATAAGATACATCATTATGTGTATTTTATTTTTATTTTTTTACAAATTTTGTTTGTATTTTCTTTATAATCCTACTTCATCCAAATTGTCATATTTTATGGCCATCCTCAAAAGTCCTAGTTGGTCTTTCATTAGCTTGAGTTATGACATAAATTTTTAGCTTATCACAATATGGATTCTTTAACTTATCACAATTTTTAGCTTATGAGACCAAACCCTTACAAACATCACACTTTTGTAAGTTTGCTTCTAGTAAACCATATTTGCTCCTAATAAACCATTTTTGCTCCTAAGGAACATTGTACAACTTCACTCACAGTGGAACAAGCATTTAAGCTTTGGTTGTTTACTGTAATTCGTAAGCTTTGATGATAGCTTGGTTATTTCTTCTACTTACGATGGTTGTGTTCAGTGAATTTTCTCATTCTTTTTTACCTCTCCTTGTTTACGTTGTACTTGTATAGTCCAAATAGTTAGTTATTTCACCCTAACTTTTGAATACAATCCTTAAACCATGTGTTACATTGTACAACTTCACTCACAGTGGAACAAGCATTTAAGCTTTGGTTGTTTACTATAATTCGCAAGCTTTGATGATAGCTTGGTTATTTCTTCTACTTACGATGGTTGTGTTTAGTGAATTTTCTCATTCTTTTTTACCTCTCCTTGTTTACGTTGTACTTGTATAGTCCAAATAGTTAGTTATTTCACCCTAACTTTTGAATACAATCCTTAAACCATGTGTTTCCAAATTTTAATCTATGTTGCAAATAACTGAAAACTAAAACTTTTGTCGGAAAAGATGTACAAGAGTTGGATGATGATAAAAGATACGCAATTCTATTGTTGAGTATTTTTGTTTATTTGTTGTCCATTCCTACGTTAATGTTTGCTTGACTTGTAGGGTTTAAAAGATGAACAAGAGTTGGATGATGATAAAATAGGTTGAAAAGTAAAGAGTACTAATAAGGTGTTAAGTCATTTATTGACTTTGCTACGAAGGATTTAGGCTCACACGATGACATTTGTTGTCCGTGTGTCGATCGCTTAAATGGCACAAAACATAGTCGACAAGTGGTATGGTTGCACTTGATTCGAAAAGGAATCACGTGTTCTTATAGAACTTGGGTGCACCACGGGGAACATGTTCCATTGTGTCATGATTAGCCTAGTGTGTCAAAAGATGATGGTGAAAGATATGGAGTTGCAATTTTTGACATTGACGATAATTTGGGCGAGTTGCCTACTATGTTGGAAGAGATTTACATGAGTGGCCTCATGGATGATCATATCGACGAACAACCTAATAGCTCAGAGAGAGAAAATTTAGTGAAGTTCATTAGGTTGTTTGATGATGCTCGACGCAAAGTGTACCCAGAGTGTGAAAAGTTTTCTGTGTTGTCCTTCGTTATTAAGATGCTTCATGTTAAGGTGTACAATAAATGGAGCAACAAATCTTTCGATATGGTTATGCAAATTTTCAAAGACATTCTTCCAAAGTGTGATAAAACTGTTCCATGGACCCTTTATGAAGCGAAAAAGTTCTTACGTGAATTGGGTTTGGGATACGAGGCCATTCATGCATGCAAGAATGATTGTATTTTGTTTTGGAAGGACAACGCAAAACTGGAGAATTGCCTTACATGTAAGGAGTCTAGATACAAGTTCAACAATCAGAGTGGTAAAAAGATTCCTCACAAAATATTGAGGTACTTTCCTTTGACACCGAGGTTGAAGAGATTGTACATGTTGAAAAAAAACTGCCGCAGATATGAGATGGCACAAAAAGAAGCGTGTGGATGATGGAATGTTAAGGCATCCAGTCGATGGTCAAGCATGGAAGGACTTTGATATGCAGCATCCTACGTTTTCTGTGGAACCCCAGCATGTAAGGTTAGGGTTTGCCACAGATGGTTTCAATCCGTTTAGAAATATAAGCACATCGTACAGCATGTGACCTGTACTCTTAATGCCTTATAATCTTCCCCTGTGGAAGTGTATGAAAGAGCTATTTCTGATGATGTCAATGCTTATTCCTGGTCCATCCGCCCCTGGAAGAGACATTGATGTTTACTTGCAACCATTAGTGGAGGAGTTAATGAATTTGTGGGAGCACAGTGTGCAAACATATGATGCCTCAAACGGTCAAATATTTAAAATGCATGCAGCAGTCATGTGGACCGTCAATGACTTCCCCGCATATGGTACCATGTCTGGTTGGATTACAAAAGGTTACTTGGCTTGCCCTAGTTGTAACATGGATGCATCATCTCAGTGTCTGCGAAGTAAGATAGGGTATATGGGTGCCCGCCGCCACTTGCCCGAGAACTATGTTTGGCGAAGAAGTAAGCTCTTCAATTGTCAAAATGAGGATCGATCCAAACCTGTGGAGTTATCGGGAGAACAAATATTGCAGCAAATTGATTCGGGGACATACAGGCCGTATGGCAAGCAGCCAAACAACCGAAAAAGACAACGGAATGAAAATTCACCTTCCAATTGGACAAAAAGAAGCATTATGTTCGACTTACCCTATTGGAAAACGCTGAAGCTTTGACACAACCTTGATGTCATCCACATAGAGAAGAATATATGTGACAATCTAGTTGGGACACTACTGAGCATTGATGGCAAGAACAAGGACACGGATAAAGCACGCTTAGATCTAAAAGATATGCGGATACGAAAGGAGTTATACTTGAAGAGGCGTTGTAACAACCCGAAAACTTAAGGTTTCCTTTAAATTTTATTATAAATGAGAAAAATCCTAAATGTTTAATTAAATATTCTGTAAGAGTAAAATAAAATATTAAATGTTATAACTATATGAGAAGTGTAATTAAATTAGGAATTATATATTAAAAAAAAAAAAGGAAAAGAAGAGGTACATAATTAGTTTAAGAATTGGGGGGCAAAGTAGAAATCAACTTAAAGTGAAGCATTTTAGATAAGTTAAAAGATAAGTATGAATTGATGACTTAATGGCTAAATAGAGATTAGACGCGTGGCAGCCGCGTAGCTTGGTGCCCACGGCTGCCTTTTTATATAAGGGGGAATGTGCTCAGAAGGTGCTGAAGATCAAGAAAGGAAAACAAAACTAAGAAAGGGGAAGAAAATATTGAAAGTAAATAAGGTTCTTGATAGTAGAAAGAAAGAGTGAGGTATTAAAGTTAAGGTGAGTCATATTATACCTTGAGTCACCATAATATATTTTACGTATGTTTTGACTTACCATATTTATTTTATATAAGTTATGTTTTATAAATTATTATAAATTATATTAATATTTCAATTACGTGGATTAATTTCTGAATTCTATTTGTCAAAATGAAATCCATGGATATGTTTGTTTATAATTTAAAGAATATTTGACAATGACCTTATAAACAATTATGTTTTGTAAGTACCACCACGGGAGTCCCACGCCTTGGGGGACTTAAATAACCATTGGTCTTTGTTTGGTCATTTTGTGACCCTCTGTCTGTCATGGATCTATTGACCCTCTGATTTCTGGTGTGGAGCAAAGTGTTGTACAGAGCTGAGTGCTACACTGTTGTGGGAGTCACCTCTAGAGTTCGTACGAGCCACCTCTTGAGTCCATGCATTTGTTCTGTTCTGTTCTGTACTGTGGTTATGGTTATTTATTTACATAATCTCAGTTTTGCTACTTAAATGAAAATTTGTTCAGACTAAGTGATCTTAAATATTTTAGTTACATAACTATCCATAGTTATTTTGTGTCCCTTATACTCTTGGCATAATATTTCTCACTCTGCCATGTGCTTATAGCTGTTTACCAATTTTCAAGAAACAGTGCAATTCATAAATAGCTTTTGGAAAGTCTTAGATGTGAGATTGTAGAATAGACACACACAACATTTTTATGATATTTTTATATGTAAATATCGGCCTTTTGGGTCAATAAATTTTGTAATAAAAATAGAAGCTCCGATGATTATTTTGGTACCCTCACATAAATATTATTTCCGCTCGCGTTTATTAATTTGTTTAAGAATTGGCCGGAGGTAACTTCAGTTATAGGCCATTATGATGCTTAACCCTTGGATACGAGGAGCGGGTCGTGACAAATGGTATCAAAGCAATGGTTTATGAAAAAAAAAAAAAAATACAAAAAAAAAAAATCATCATTGGAGCATAGAATACACGTATATTTAAGAAGTAGGATAGCGGGTAATTATTTAATTATATTATAATTTTATATGATTTTAATTATATTATAATTTTATGTGATTATATATATATATTAATTAATTTTTTTTGTGCATAATTTGTAAATGATATTAGATATAATTTATATTTGTTATAGTAAAAGAAGGAAAATAAACAAAGGATATCGAGCTCAAACACCCATAAAAATTATAATATAATTAAATACATATAATTTCCAGTTCAGTATTCAAAAAAAAAAAATCATTTCGATTTTTTAAAAGTGGGTTCAAATTATAAAGATACTAATTTTGGAACTATTTTCCATAAGTGGAAAGTTTACGGATAAAAGAAATGGAAGCTCATCTCAAATTCCTTCAACTCGTGCATGTGATTCTGTCATTTCATTCGCCTGTTTAATTATGTTCTCATTTTTTTTTTCTTTTTTTTTTTTCAGAAATAAAACAAATGGAAAGTTTTTTAAAGCCACCGCTTGTTTCTCATTTTGGCCCAAAACAAATTTTGACAACTAGACAGTGAGTTGTTTTTGGTAAATTTTTTTTAAGGTAATATTTTCTATCAGATTAATCACCAAATATATATTTATTAGAGTGCGCATCGGATAATTTATACATATGACAAATTTCGAGAACGAAATTTTAAAAGGAGGGAAGATTGTAACAATCGAAAAATTTAAGTTGTCCTTTAAATTTTATTATAAATGAGAAAAATCCTAAATGTTTAATTAAATATTCTGTAAGAGTAAAGTAAAATATTAAATGTTATAACTATATGAGAAGTGTAATTAAATTAGGAATTATATATCAAAAAAAAAAAAAGGAAAAGAAGAGGTATATAATTAGTTTAAGAATTGGGGCAAAGTAGAAATCAACTTAAAGTGAAGCATTTTAGATAAGTTAAAAGATAAGTATGAATTGATGACTTAATGACTAATGAATAGAGATTAGACGCGTGGCAGCCGCGTGGCTTGGTGCCCACGGCTGCCTTTCTATATAAGGGGGAATGTGCTCAGAAGGTGCTGAAGATCAAGAAGGGAAAACAAAACTAAGAAAGGGGAAGAAAATATTGGAAGTAAAGAAGGTCCTTGATAGTGGAAAGAAAGAGTGAGGTATTAAAGTTAAGGTGAGTTATATTATACATTGAGTCACCATAATATATTTTACGTATGTTTTGACTTACCGTATTTATTTTATACAATTTATATTTTATAAATTATATTAATATTTCAATTACGTAGATTAATTTTTGAACTCTATTTGTCAAAATGAAATCCATGGATATGTTTGTTTATATTTTAAAGAATATTTGACAATGACCTTATAAATAATTATGTTTTGTAAATACCACCACATGAGTCCCACGCCTTGGGGACTTAAATAACCATTGGTCTCTATTTGGTCACTTTGCGACCCTCTGTCTGTTATGGATCCATTGACCTTCTGATTTCTGGTGTGGAGCAAAGTGCTGTACGGAACTAAGTACTACACTGTTATGGGAGCCACCTTTAGAGTTCGTATGAGCCACCTCTTGAGTCCATGCATCTGTTCTGTTCTGTACCGTAGTTATGGTTATTTATTTACATAATCTCTGTTTTGCTACTTGAATGATTATTTGTTCAGACTAAGTGATCTTAAATATTTTAGTTACATAACTATCCATGGTTATTTTGTGTCCTTTATACTCTTGGTATAATATTTCTTACTCTGCCATGTACTTATAGCTGTTTACCAATTTTTAAGAAACAGTGCAATTCAGAAATAACTTTTGGAAAATCTTAAACGCGGGGCTGAGGAATAGACACAAACAACATTTTTATGATATTTTTATATGTAAATATTGGCCTTTTGGGTCAATAAATTTTGTAATAAAAATAGAAGCTCTGATGATTATTTTGGTACCCTCACATAAATATTATTTCCGCTCGTGTTTATTAATTTGTTCAAGAATTGGCCGGAGGTAACTTTAGTTACTGACCATCACGATACTTAACCCTTGGGTACGGGGAGCGGGTCGTGACAGGCGTTCCAATGGCTCATTTGAAGAAGCCTCCGGCATCGTACACATTGTCCCCGGTAGAGCGACAAGGTTTTTGTGATTTCTTGAAATCGATTAAGTACCCTGATGGCTAAGCAACAAATATATCCAACTGTGTCACCGCTCATGGTGGAAAATTAGCTGGCCTCAAAACTCATGATTGTCATGTCCTTCTATAACGACTTCTTCCAATTGGGATGCGTGGATACCTTTCCAAGGAGATTGGGACCACACTTTTTGAGTTAGGAAATTTTTTCAAACAGTTGTGCTCAAAGACATTGAGGGTGATTGATTTGGAAAAAATGGAAGAACAAATTGTACTTATACTTTGTAAGCTTGAGAAGATTTTTCCTCCTGCATTTTTTGATGTCATGGTCCACTTGGCAATTCATTTGCCTCACAAGGCTATGTTTGGAGGGCTTGTGCAATATTGATGGATGTATCCCATTGAGAGGTAATACCACGAGTTCCCGAACATCCCTATTTACATATAGTAGATAATGTAAACATTAACATTCAAATCATATTGCCATGTAGGATATTCAGACTTCTGAAAGGATTTGTTCGCAATAAAGCTCGGCCAAAAGGTTCCATTGCGGAGGCTTACATTTCAAAAGAGTGTACGACGTTTTGTTTAATGTATTTAGACGGCGTTGAAATGGTGTTTAATCGGGAAGAAAGGAACTATGACGGGGGTGACAATGGCCCGGGGTTGGCGGTTTTCACTCAAAATATTCGTTCGTTTGGTCTACTAACAAGGGAAACTGATGTGTTTGTAGCCGACCGTGAAAGGGCTTATTGGTTTGTCCTACACAACAGCTTAGAAGTGAAAGAATATCTAGAGTACGACTCGAACCTGTGACGTACTATATGTGACCTATATGCTTTTTTTTTTTTAGTAATCATTCTTCAAATTACTTATGAATTACATTGTCCTACGTAGGGAACACAAGATGTTGTTGCAACAACAACATGGAAATGCATGCGACACTGCCAAGATACAATGCAAAGAATTTCTTAAATGGTTCAAAGATCGCGTATGCTAAAATTCCTTGTAGTGTAGTTTACACATGAAGTTAAGTTATGTAAAAAACATGACAATTTTTTTTTTAAATTTTTATTTATTTATGTAGATGAACCAATTGCGGCACAAAAAGTCACCTGAAGCAACCGATGAGATGTGATCACTGGCAAATGGTTCTAACAGCTTAGTGAACACATATTCGGGATGCATTTGTAATGGCATCCGATTCCATGCTCGTGATTGAGACAACCGTCGTAAAACTCAAAATAGTGGATTGGTAGTGGAAGGGGACCATGAATGCCAATTCATAAAGTTCTACGGCTACATTTGCAAAGTTTGGGAAATGACATATTTGTTTAGACACTGTGTTGTTTTATTCCAATGTGAATGGTGTAATACCGGTAGTAGCAGAACTTTGCATGTCGAACCACATTTCATTACTATTGATGTAAGAAGTCGATGATATAAAGATGACCCGTTTATGTTACCAAGTCAAGTGCAACAAGTTTTCTACGTGCATGATACGAAGTTAGGTGTCAATTGGAGAGTGGTAGAAAAGTTTCAATATTGACGAATTTGGAATGTGCCCAAGGTGGATGTGCCACAACCTGATGATGTGTTCCAACAAGATGAAAGCATTGATGTTGTACCAACTAAACTTATGGATGACGATATGGTTTTGCGTCGAGATGATATTGACGCTGAAATTATTCCAATGGAAGCTCTGCAGTTTGATAACCGTGTACAACCCAAGGTTGGTATGGATGATGACTTCATCTGTGACGATGAAGATGAATTGACAATGGAGGGTGACAATGAAGAAGAAGATGCGCTTGACAGTGATTTAGATATAAATATAGACATAGAGTGTTGATGTATGGGTTCTAAATTTGGATGTGTGATAGAGTCTTGATGCATGAGTTCTAAATTTGGATGTGTGTTCTTGGTAGTTGTTGTTTTGTCTTTTTGTCCTTTTGTTGATGTAATGGGAAAAGGATGAAGGAGATTGTTGTTCTTTACGTGTTATGTAATTAGATGAGAGTTTTGTCCTTTTGTTTATGTTGTTCTTCATGTCATCATGCTGAGCTATATTATAAAATTTTTCACAATGTTGAACCTCTTAAATTGATGAACCTCCTCATTTGACATTTATGCTTAACATTGGTTTATGTACAACACTTTTATTTGACAATCATTATCAATTATTTTCCTATTGTTGTCTTGTTGTAATTTTGTGAATACTTTAGTTTCTGTAAACCATCCATTATCATAATATCGATGATGCATATGATGTTTTTACTTAATATATTATGTTTGCAACTATTTTGTAACTACCAGCATGGTTCCTGGGATGAAGACAGGACGACGTAAAAAAACAGCAACTGACCCCATAGCATCACCCTTAGGAACATCTGCACATGTCATCGTCACCCCACAGACTTTATCTGATGAGACACAACCGCCGGATGACACACAAACATTTGTGGAAGAGACATAGGCGCATGGCGTAGGTAAGACCGTTGTACTTTTTTGTTGCATCTTCAGGGTTAAGTGACTGAGGACTACAATATTTATTCTTTTTCTTGGTAGTTTTGTAAGTGTGTTTCGGCCTCTAAAGATCAATTTATTGAACTTAAGCAAATGATTTTCTTCACCTAGAAAGAAAGTTTCTTGCATATATAAAAAAATTATAATCCCCAAGAAAATTTGCTGATAAAATTTAAAATTTAATATTAATTATTGTCGATTATACGTGTGGGACACTATTTACAATTTGAAGGCCTTACACGTGTTGCCCCTTCTTGACCAGGGAAAAGTACGTCAACTTGTGTACGCGGTCCTACACCCAGAAAAGGAGTGCAAAAAAGGATTACGAGCAAAAAAGGGAAGAAATTACATGTTTATGTCAATCGCATGTTGAATGCACTCACTGGAGGGAATGCCACCCCTATAACAAATGAGTTGGGATTGCAGATAAGGCAGTTGTGCCCTCTCAAGGAAGTGAAGTCATGGAAGAAAATTGATCAGAGTATCAAAGATGCTGTTGTATAAGCTGTGCTAGTAATTTCTGACCTTAAACTAAATGTCTTCATTATGTAAAGTTACAATTGCTACATTTAATTTGTGTAATACGTCACACATTTATGCTTGCAGGACAAGTTTAAATTGGTGAGGATTTTCATACTGATCAACAAGCTCAAGAGATCGTTGATACAAAGGCGTATCTCTTCTACAACGATTGGAGGCACATCCTAAAGCAACACTTCGAAAAACTTGTAGAAGAGGGTGTTGATGACCCATATAGTCATACGCCTACAGGAGTTTGCTTGGATGATTGGAAACATATGATTGATGTGGCTTGGAAGGATGCATCTCATTTGGTAACAAACAAATATAAACGACTTTATTGCTTTATTTGTGTATTATGCATTGATATATACTAATTCTTGAATAATTCCTCTTTTTTAGACATGCTCTAATGCTGGTAAAGCAAATAGGAGTTTGCTACCATACAATCACAGTAGTGGATCTCACTCCTTTCCAATAGCAATGTCGCTCATGGTGAGCTAGATGCATTTGCACCACATTTCTCATCACTCATATATGTAACCTAAAGTCATGGTTACTATTGTGACAAATTAATTTTGTTATTTGAAAGTAACAGGTAGATGAAAATGGGGAGTTGGATTTTCTAAAATTTTATTCCAAATCACACAAATCGAAGAAAACAAACGAATGGATTAATCCTAAATGTGGTGAGCTACATGTAAGGAGTAAACTTTTTTTCTAATTGTATTTAATATTAATTCCTATCTTAGCACAAAATTGCATGTCATTCTTTGTGCCTTTGTTGAATAGTCTACTTTTTTTGGTAATGACAGGATGCGATGGTGAATCTACAAGCGACAGCTATGGATGCGGGGATCCCATTGACACAGGAGTAACTCTCATGGCAAGTGCTTGGACAGAGAAAGAATTACTTGCGTGGATTTGGGATTGGCCCACGACCTTATTCGCCATTCGATAGTGTGGCACGATCTCGTGACAAACAAATGGAGGCAGTGAGATCTGAGATGGAGGTTCTTCATGAAGATTTGATGAAGGAGAAAGAAGAGCATCAGAGAGATCGTGAAGAGATGATGAGGGAGAGAGAGGAGTTGATGAAAGAAATAAAAAAAGGAAAAAAAGCAAGGGAGGCGCAACAAGAATAACTTAATCATCTGAACTCTGTGGTTTTACGACTCTCAACACTGTTGGAGGGTTCAAACGGTCATCGTCGTATTTGGTAAGAAGAATTTTATTCATATCATACTAAAACTTATACAAAAATACTTCACACATTGACATTATTGTTTTGGACCACTTTCTGATAAGAAATCATTTAGCTGTCTGTTTATGTGGTGTTCTTCCTCTATAGCTTTCACTACCAACTAGGAGCTCCCTTAAGTTGGAGAATGAAAATTTTCTTTCAGAAATTTTGAATCAGATTCCACATGCATTAACTTCTCATTTGGCACTCAATCAGCCCACTAGGAATGTTTATGGCTTTACCATAGTTATTACCGTTAGTCATTCTTTATGAAAGGCAGTGTCATAAAAAATAGCCCATGTAATATATGTAGATGTTAGATTTACATATTCACTAAAGAATACTATCTCTTTATTGTTATTACTTAAGTGTAATCCAAAGTTGACTTCATGATTTTTCTTCCACTGTGAGCAGATTTCTGGCAAATATAGTTATCAAATACTCCATTTTTGGGCTGTCTATCACATGATCATAGCTTTAAAATTGAGTATCTACTTTTTTGTTTGTTTGTTTGTTGTTTGTTATTATTAAATGGTGGTTTTGCATGAATATAATATGTTGAATTAAGCATGAGGACAAACTAAGATCATGCAATTGAAGAATTAAAATATGTCTACTCAGTATCTTCAAAGAGCAGAAGCGTGCTTTGAGAAACTAATTTGAGAAACCTATTTAAAACACCCTAAACTTAGTCGAAAAAGGACTTTCCAGGGGCGAAAATTCAAAACAGCCCCCGAACCACCGTGTGGCTCTCACGGACAATTTTCCCTTGACAAATAGGGCTTGTGACAACTGACGGAATGTCATTTGGACCCATAGGTTGGGAGTTAGAGTCGAATACGCCGTAAACTTAATTGAAAAAGAGCTTTCCAGGGGAGAAAATTCAAAACAGCCCTGTAGACACCCCATTTTTGACCAACCTTAAGACTCAGACATCACCGATTGAGCGCACGGTGATGTTGCATATTGTGCTCGTTCAGAAGTCTCAGAGTCGCGGTCGTACGCCCTACCTCCGGACTTCCGAACTCTCTTCTGTGCCTTGCCTCGGTTTGCGAACCGGACTCGGTTTTCTCTGTTTTCTTTCCTGAGGGGAGGGAGAGGTCCCGTAGACCATCTCTCAGTGGCCGTGGGCTACATTTCGTGGCCGCAGGCCATTTTGCCCATTTCGGAGCCCGGTTCCCGGTTTTCGGAGCCGTCAGGCCGTGCGCCTCGGTTCGGGACCACCCAACCATCTCTGATTCTTCCGGTTTTTGGCATGCATCTCATTTACTCCCTTTCGAGGGACACTGGGGTCTTAGATACCCACTTCGTGGCCGAATGCCACTTTCGGTGCTTAACGGCCTATTTTCGGGATCCCGAACTGCGCGTTTTGGCCCCCGAGCATTCGTTTTGCATCGGTTTTTGTTCATTTTTGGCAGGTACCTCTGTTTTATCACCAGGAAGATCACTGGAGGGTGGGAGGCCAGCAATTGTCTCAGCAACCAGTTATGCTCCTCCGGCGCCCCCCGGCGCCCGTTTTTCTCACTTCCGGGCTAATGTTGAACACCCTAGGGCCATTTTCTTCGAGCCAAAACCACATATTTGTGTTGTACACACATGGGAGGATCCTAAAAACACATGGCCGGCCAGTAACTCTAATTGACCCTTTTGAACCCCTTCTAAAAGTGGCTTGTTGTCTCTCTTGTTTCAAAGTTGCCAATTTCCAACCATAGGGTCTTGTTGTACACACATGGGAGGACACCAATCTTTGGTGGCCGGCCAGAAATTCTCATTGACCCTTTTGACCCCTAGCTGGCCGGCCATAGGGGTGGCCGGCCGGCCACCTGCAGCGAAAGTACATGGCCGCCTGCTTCCTCAGGGTGAGTCCATTCCAGCTGTGTCTTGGTTTTTCCCCAAAATATCTTTATCCGGGGGAACCTTTTGGAGGGAAATAAGAGCTCATTTCCCTCCATTTTGAGGAGGACTCTTCTCTCCCTCTCTTGTCTATATTGCTGTCCTCCCAACTCAAGAAAGAGGGTTACAAGAATTGGTTTGAGGATATCTCTACATACTACTCCATTTCCTTCAAGTTTTGGTCCCATTTCCTCATCATCTTCAAGCTCTACCCTCATCACTCCATTCCAGCAGCAAAGGAAGGGATTCCAGCAGCTTAGAGTCATCAAATCTAGTCCAAGAAGCAACAAAAGTATTGGTCTTCAAGGGTAAGTAGGCTTTCCCCCTTTTGTAGCCCATTTTTGCACCAACTTCTTAGCCTATTTGGTTATTGTTTTGGGCTCTGACCTTAACTGAAACTAGGTCTATTTTGAGCTATTCTTCATGTTTGTTCAAGGGTTAAACCCTGTTTGAGCCCTCTATGGCACACTTGTTTCAATATCCTCTTGTATGCCAATATTTTGCATGAAATTTCTAGCCCATGTGTGATCTGTTTTCGAGCATAATGTAAACTGTAAGAGGGTCTATTTTGAGCCCCTCTTCAACATTGAAGAAGGGATCAACCCTGTTTGGGCCCCCTATCTTGCACTTGCTTCACAATTCCTCCTATTTACCGTAAATTTGCATGATTTGTTTGGCCTATATGTAAATTGTTTTGGAGCATGTCATGAACTGTGAGTAAGCTTATTTTTTGTCCCTCTATTATATTGTAGAAGGGATCAACCTTGTTGGGGGTCTCCATGTTATACTTGTCATTATACCCCTCTTTGACCCCCATTTTTGCATGCTTTTTTTAAGCTTATCTAGCTTCTGTTTTCGGCCATCATCAGAACTGGAAAGAGTCATATTTTGATCTTCTTGACATATTTCATTAAGGGTCTTTTCTGGTTTGATGAATGTTTGGGGTACCTCATGTTATAGCCTTATGTATCCTAGTTCTTGCATGACATTTTTAGCATGTTTTCATACTGATTTGGGGGATGTCCTCTACTGTAAATGTTCATATTTTTAGTCCCTCATCAGTGTTGTAGAAGGGTATTTTTCCATTTGGGCATCGCATGTATCACTTGCTTCAATACCCCTCTTGCGGGGCCATTTTTGCATACTTGCTTAATCCTATGTGTGCTTGCTGTTTAACCCTTTTTATGGCTGAAAAATGCTTGTCTTGGGGCTGTCTTTCTACTGTATTTTCATTCCATGCCTATATTGTGCATGTTTGGTATAGCTATAGGCCATTTCGGGTGCCTAAATTCATGTTTCGGGGCCATTTCATGCATCGGGTGTACTTTCGCCTCATTTCGGGGCTGTTTTCCCCCACATTTCAGTGCCAAAATTCATTTGCATGTTTGCATATCATCTCCATGCCATTTCATGCCTTAGGGCCATCGCCTCGGTTTGTGCGCCCGTGTGCACGCATTTCGAGGCGCTTTATTTTCATCCATCGGCCTCCCGTGTGAGTAGGGTTGAGGCTCTCTCATGTTGGTGTAAGCCCATATTGCATCGCATATCTCATTTTAGTCCTGTTGCATTCCGTATGCCATTTTCTCGGTTTGCGTGCCCGTGGGCACGCATTTTGAGACATCTCATTTTAGTCTCATTGTATATCATATTTCATGCCATTTCATGCCTTAGGGCCATCGCCTCGGTTTGCGCGCCCGTGTGCACGCATTTCGAGGCATCTCATTTTCATCTCTCGGCCTCTTGTGTGAGTGCGGCTGAGGCTCTCTCATGTTAGTGTAAGCCCATTATTGCATTGCGTATGCCATTTCATCCATGGCATTGTGTATGCCCGGTTGTGTATTACCTCGTGTAGCGTGTATGCCATTCCATAACATTGTGTATGTTAGGATTGTATTTTAGTTGCATTTCATACATATCATGCATATTGCATTGTGTTCGGGATAGGAGTTAGCCCGGGCACGGGAAACGAGGCACGTTTTGTACTCCGAGCGACGGAACGGGTCTCAATTCCCAAGTCACCGACACTCCGGATCATCCATGATGGAGTTAGGTTTTGTTGTAGCATTCACTTGCATTCATCCTATATTGAGTTGTGCAAATCGGCTCCTCGGCCATCATGCATCGATATGCGTGATTGGTGGCACGAGGATCGAGGCATGCATATATTTGTGAAATACATTGCTATGCCCCTTTCCTGCTCTCTGTTGCAGCATATCAAGAATCAGCAGTCTTTCTGGGCTTGGCACGCATTTCGAGGAACATTGCAAACAGAGGCTAATTGGGACATCCTAGTGGATTTCCGAAAAGGCAGCCCAGCATACATCATTCAGCGGAAGGGAGGCAGCCCCTGGCTTGCATGCCAGTTTACAGTTTTTCTTAGTTAATTTGTTAATTAATTAGGAATTTGTATATTATTCGGACTGTATATTTCGGACTGTATTATTCTTTCATTTCGGACTGTATTATTATTTATTCGGACCCTCTGCGCGAGGG
The DNA here is from genome assembly GCA_030407325.1 of Camellia japonica. Lineage (NCBI taxonomy): Eukaryota > Viridiplantae > Streptophyta > Magnoliopsida > Ericales > Theaceae > Camellia > Camellia japonica. Next base: position 147,367,127 of record JAPPVO010000029.1, read on the forward strand.
TATAATTGTAATAAGTGTGGGTGAGTCTGATGTATGTCTTCCAACCCCACGTATTTCTTCCCTTTTATTTACCCGCTTACGATGGTTAGATATAGGGCATATTTCAATTAGCATACAGTATGACAGCATGTTTGCATCATTCATCTGTTTTGCACGCACCAGGCTCGGCACATCATACAAACTGCATTTGTATTTCAATTCCAAGTTGAGTACTTGATAGCTGTTGCATCTCATATGCCATGTTTAGAATAGCCGAGCCTGCTATAGTTGCATCTTTGCATGTGTTGCATTAGGCATTTCTGTATATTTAGGATCATGCATGATTTCTAATGAGCTTTTGTTTTGGCTGGGAGTACTCGGTGAGTTTTATGCTTTAGCATCCTTGCATGCGTGTGAGTGACTGCCATGAAAAGCATGCTTACCATGAGGCTAATTGCTTATGTGATATAACTGCCTTGAATGCCTGTGGGTGGAGGTTGAGTTACTTGGAGTGGAACAAATCATTGACTGTTTGTTTTAAGCCCACTAGATAGTGGCAAAACCATTGTTTTCTAAAGCCCACCCGAGGGTGGCAAATCCATGTCTTAGCCTACCTGCGGGTAGCACCATCAAACCATTTTCAAACAAACAAACATGAAATGTTTTGTTCCAATTCAGGCGACTCAGTCTATACTTGTATGCTGTGCGTATCACATAGTAAATCTAGGCTAATAACCGGAATAAGAACGCACAATGTTTTCAAAATCAGATATCGTGGTTAGTAGAGGCCGGTCTTTGACCGGGCGAGCGGGGGTGCTCACGAAGTGACCTTCCCCAATCGTACCCAAGTTCCTGAGCCGAGGCAACTTTGGTGATGACGGACACGTGGCCTTTGGCACCGAGTCAGGGTTTCCTAAATTTCCTATTAAAAAAACATTTAGGTGGCGACTCTGTATCTGGCAAAGCAGTCCATGTTTGGCACTTCTTTCAAAAAAAATCTGTTTTTAAAAAACGATTTGCCGGATTTGGACTCTTTGGTTCAAGATTAAGAACCGTGACATTTTGAGTCCTTCGAACTGTAGTGACCCAATATCGAACCAGAACCGGAGGGGGGGGGATTCGCACTCCTTTCGCCCGGGATGCGTTCGGGGACGTCTACAAGCCCCTAAACCATCGTGTGGTTCTCATGGATAGCTTCCCCTTGACAAATTTGAATTGTGACAACTGACGGAATGTAATCTGGATCTGTAGGTTGAGAGTTAGAGCCGAATACGCCCTAAACTTAGTCGAAAAAGAGCTTTCCAGGGGTGAAAATTTAAAATAGCCCCTGAACCACCATGTGGCTCTCAGGGACAGCTTCCCCTTGATAAATAGGACTTGTGACAACTGACGGAATGTCATTCGGACTCGTAGGTTGGGAGTTAGAGCCGAATACGCCTTAAACTTACTCGAAAAGGGACGTTCCGGGGTCGAAAATTCAAAACAGCCCCCGAACCATGGTGTGGCTCTCACAAATAGCTTTCTCATGACAAATAGAACTTGTGATAACTGACGGAATGTAATTCGGATCCGTAGGTTGGGAGTTAGAGCCGAATATGCTTTAAACTTACTAGAAAAAGGGCGTTTCGGGGGTGAAAATTCAAAACAACCCCTGAACCACCATGTGGCTCTCATGGATAGTTTCTCCTTGACAAATAGGACTTGTGACAACTGATGGAATGTCATTCGGACCCGTAGGTTGGGAGTTAGAGCCGAATACGCCCTAAACTTAGTCCAAAAAGAACTTTTCAGGGACGAAAATTCAAAATAGCCTCCGAACAACTATGTGGCTCTCACATACAGCTTCTCCTTGACAAATAGGACTTGTGACAACTGACGGAATGTCATTCGGATCCGTAGTTTGGGAGTTAGAGCCGAATACGCCTTAAACTTACTCGAAAAAGGCCATTTCGGGAGTGAAAATTCAAAATAGCCCTCGAACCACTGTGTGGCTCTCACGTACAGTGTCCCTTTGACAATTACGACTTGTGACAACTGATGGAATGTAATTAGGACTCATAGGCTTGGAGTTTGAGCTGAAAACGCCTTACACTTAGTCGAAAAACTCGTAACACTTAGTTTAAAGAGCGACAACTTTATGAAAATAACATCCACATATTCTAATAATTGCCTTTATATATTTATAGGATGAAGAAATTACATATTAGATTGTTTGTGCTATTGGTTGGAATAAATATTGCATGATACATATATATACTTTTATTTCCAAGAAGACATTTCTCGATTGTTCTACCTTAAATGCATGTTAGAACATGTTCCCTATAGCTAATTGAATTGATATTTTGTAACCAACTCTAATGTTCTTTTTTTTTTTTTTTTTTTTTTGTAGATGGCTTTGTTGCGTGGACTTGTGGATAATCCATTTTGGTGTATGGAGAAGAAATTTCACTTTTGTATAGAACTAATATAATACTTTAGTCGTTCTCAACTTTTGTGTAGTTCACTATTACTGATACAGAAAACTTTTGGCAATCAACAAATAATGGCAGTCGTGGTACATAGATCATCTTCTGTCGTGGTACATATATGACCATTTGTTGGCGTACATATATGACATTTTGTCGTGGTCTATAGAAAAACTTTTGTTGTAGTACATATATCACCTTTTGTCGTGGTACAAATTTGTACCATGCCAATGGTAATTTCACTTGGTAGTAAATGTATTTTTTTGTATACGAAGGGTTTAGATTTTTATATGATTCTATATTTTGTATGGAATTATTATTTTAGCTTGGACAATAGTTGGTTTGTATGGACTTTGACATTTAAGGTTATTTATTTTTTGTATATGGATGCAGATTGTGGAATGATTGATAATATATGTATCATTTTGTTTATATGTGTTACATGTTGCATGAAATATAGACAGGTTGTGGAGAAATTATAATTTTGCGATAAAACATAATTTCATATTTTTGGGAACTAAACAATTAGTCGCTAAAAAGAAATTGGGAAAATAGTTTGGGCAGCTAAAAGTTTTGTAGCAAAAAAAAAGAAAGAAAGAAATTTGGTGACTAAAAGTTTTGTAGCCAAAAGAAAAGCAAAGATTTGGCGACTAAAAGTTTTGTAACCAAACGAAAATCAAACATTTGGCAGCTAAAAACAAAATCTAAAGAATAAAAACACTTTTGCCGACTAAAAATTTAGTAACAAAAAATGTGAGACTTTAGGCGACCAAATATTTAGTAGCCAAAATAAGAACTCTTTGCCGACTAAAATTTTAGTAGCAAAAAATGTGAGACTTTAGGCGATCAAATATTTAGTAGCGAAAACAAGAAGTCTTTGCCGACTAAAATTTTAGTAGCAAAAAATGTGGGACTTTAGGCAACCAAATATTTAGTAGCCAAAACAAGAAGTCTTTGCCGACTAAAATTTTAGTAGCTAAAAATGTGAGACTTTAGGTGACTAAAAGTTTGGTCGCCGAAAATGTACTAATTTAATTTTATGTCCAACCTTTTGGCGACTAAAAATTTAGTCGGAAATTGAATACATTTGGCAACTAAAATAATTTTAGTCGCTAATTACCTTTACCGACAATTCTTCGACGACTACTTCTGCAACCAAATAATTTAGTCGCTGAAACCCTTTGGCGACTAAAAATTAACTTTTGGTGACTAAAAATTTAGTTGCCAAAAGTGAAAATTCTTGTAGTGCACTAAGGAGTTTTTAATTTTTTTTTGAGTAAAAGATTAGAGTGTCATATCATACTTGTCACATTGTCATATTTGAGAAAAATACATTAAGAAATTATTAATTTTTTTAAAGTGTCACATCATATCTGTCACGTTGGAGTGTCACATTAATATCTGTCACATTGGAGTGTTACAGCATATCTGCCAGATTGATAAAAGAGTATATTCGTCCACCAAAATATTACTAAAATAAAAAATAAGACTACACGGAAAGAAACTCTCCACTACTGGGACTTAACAGATCAATAGAAAAATTTGGGACTAATTAGAGTACTTATTTGTGAGATGATACTTATTAGAAATATCTAATGATTATATTATTACTTTATGGTAATGCACAATAACCCTTAATTTTAAATTAAAATACATTTTATCATATATATTTATAAATAAAATATTATATTTTGCTTTTGTTATTATTATTATTATTAATTTAATATTTGAGGTGTTACATTTCTCTTATCGTAAATAGAAGTTTATCTCCAAAATTTATTAGTTATAATATTTTTCAAACGTCAATATAACTATTTTATATAATAAGATGACTAATTTAACTTAAGGAATATTATCTAGGGTGTTATAAAATCTTGGTGATAGTGATAGACTGGTAATGGAGACGAGATGTGGTAACGACTGGCATTGTGATGAAAAAGAGTGAATGGAGTTGTTAGAGAGAGAAAAACGGGGGAAAAAATTATTATTTTTTTATAGGATGGTTTGTTTTGCTTAAGCATGGTGACATGTTTAAAACAGTAATGTAATTAATAACAAAATTTATAATCTTTTTTATTAAGTGATGTGGTATTTATTATGATAACAAATTTTTAAATATTAAAATTTTATTAGTGTATTCCATATCAGTGAGCTAAGAAAATTATTAATTTGTATAATATATTTTCTTGAAATGATTATTAAAAAAGTTAGTGTATTTTTGTTTTATAATTTATGAGACAAAATAACTTATAAAAATTAATTATTTAAAAATTGAGAGAAGTGTGTTTTCAACTTTGATTTTTTAATTATTAATTTTGTATTTGAAAAAAATTATAGCAAACAAAGATTATCATTCCCTAAGCTTAGATAAGCTTGGTGCAGATTGTTGGAAACATTAAATATTATTCCATGATTTAAAATCACTTTTCAACAGTAGAAAATTATTAAGTAATTTGATGTATTCTTTATGCACTTTTAACAAATAGAGAATAGCAAAATATATTAAGTGAGTTATTACTATAATAAAAGTGGGTGAATATTATTCCACCATCAATTTTTTTTCTATGTCATAGATTAATTTACTGTGAAATTAACTTCTCAATAAATATGCGTCAATAAAGCCACCCAAATTATTGTTAGAAAAAATAGTTTTATACCAAAAATGTTGGTTATTTTAAGTAAAAATAAAGGTTGAATTCACGTGTTATTTTAAGTAGATATACATTGTAATGCCTTCACTTTTTTTTTTTTATCGGCAAAAGAACTTTATTGAATAAGATTCAAGAAAAATCCTTACATCGGACATCAACAAAGAGAAAAAAAGAAAAAAAGAAAGAGGTGCTACAAGCATCACAGTAAAACCCCATCATTCTAACTAGGTTGGCACGCGAAAGTTTACTAAATCATTTGTAGCAACTTGCACAATGGTTGACAAAGAGTCAACCATGATACAATCAAACTAAACACAACACATTTTTGTTTATTAAAAAATGAATATCCCAAATTTACCATGTATACCTACTTAAAATGCACATCACATTGCTTTTTTAGAAAATCAATAATGAGTTAATATAATTCTTCATTTAATTTGAGTTTAGGACAATCAAGTTTTATGGAGAAGGGAGAATTTAGCCAAAGTGAATTGGGTTGAGTTATTGAATCGGATTGGATTCGACCCCATGCAGATGCAGTATTATTTTTTGGATAAAATTTATTTAATTTTTTATTACAACACCATTGGAGTGCATCAGTTTTGTAGCATATCTTCACCATGGAAGGATGCATCAGAACAATCACAAACAACTCTATGTATACCATCCCTCATTGCATCAGTTTTTTTATTTTACATTCATGATTCATTCTGTCGAGTTTTCGAGAGAAGTTCAATCACAGCTTGGTTCATTATATATTTTGAGAAGCATAAGAAGATCGTAAGTATGAACGCGAGGAAAGAATTTCGGTTTCATATAAAACATTAGCATTGGTTCTGATAATTTACCAATGACTAAAAAGAATTTAGAAATGGGAAGGTAAGAGAAAAAATTTCCCAGTACCTAAAAACTTGAAAAACTAATTACATAATCAAATTCACAAAACGTATCTCAATAAATTTTGTAAAATTTCATCTATTCACTACTGCTGTATTTTGTTGGGGAATTTGGAAAGAAAAAAAAAAAAAAGTAGGTGAAATGAGAATAAAACATACCTACATTTCACCTAGTTTTACACATATTTTCTCTTTCCATTTCCAAATCCCTCCCCATTTCTGTGTCTATACGAGAACTAGGATCTCTTGGCAATAAAATCTAAGTGTTGTTGGAAGGAAGACTCAGAGCATGGAAGAACAATCCCTTTCTCGCTATGGAAGCCATACTCCTCTGCAGCCTTCTCCAGTAGCTGCTTGAAGATTGGGTTCTTCAAGTACGATGTCGGAACCACAAACCTCTTCATCACATTTTGATCATCATCACCGCCACGATGATCACCGACATAAACCACGAAGTGGCCCTTTGGAGCTCTCTTGCTTCTTTCGCCGCTGCCACACCAAATCTTAGCCATGAATCTGTTGAACATGTAGATATGTTTTTGCACTGGACAAGAAGATTCTGAGAGAGTACGATACGATGAATGACTTATAATTTGGTTTCGAAGCAATTCATGATGTATTTATAAGTAGATGTTATTGGGATTTACTAGAAATGAGATAAAAGAAGACCTTAGACCATGCTGGTCCTGAACCAATGACAACGTTGACAACGTGATTATATCATGTAAGACCGAAGACTGCAGTTTGATTTTTCTGATTAGGTATTATTTTAATAATGTGTATTTTAAGTGTATTTTCAAAATAGAGCAAGGCGTCTTCATAATATTTTATGTTATCAGTAACACGCTTTTGGCTACCCTTTTGGATGATGGAAATTAAAATATTGTTAGCCCAATAATTATTTTTTATTTGGATAAATTATAGGAGATTTTTTTAAGATTCATAGTGTTAAGATTTTATAGCATAAATGACATTTAATATTTTCATAATATCTAAGGTCCCTCAACATTGATTCAGAAAAATTTCATCTAGAGAAATTCTTCCTAGAAAAATTCTCCCTAAAGAAATTCTAGATTTTCTAAAGAATTTCTCTGAGTTCAAACTAGAGAAATCCAAAGAAAATTGAACAATACATAGAAAATTAAACAGGACAGAGAAAATTATCTAGAGAAAATTGAAGGCTGTGTTTGGTGTAGCTTTGAAAATGTGATTCCACCCCTCCGTTTGCACCTTCCGTTTGGATGGAGTTTTGAAATGATGATTCCACCACACATTTCAAAACATATTTCTCTTTCACATTTCGTCTTCTCCATTCTGAAAAGTAGAGGAGTTTTTGAATTTTGAGTCTACCCGGTTATCCTCCCGGACGTCCCCCCGGTTGACCGGAACAGTGTAATTTTTTATTTTATTTTATTTTTTTTTTTTTTGCAATTGCCAATCGCCACCTATTATTTGGGGGAAAAAAATATTTATTTTTGATATTTTCTAAACACACAAAAAAAAAATTTAGTTGTGTGTTCGGTTATGAGTTATAAATTTTTGAATTAAGTTTTGAAAACTCTTTTTAAAACTCATAACCAAACAAAAATTTTCATTTCATGTCTCATAAAAAATTCAAAACTCAATTCAAAAATCTTTTCAAAACTCATAACCAAACAAATTTTCTTTTTCAAATCATAATTCCAAAACTCACAAACTCAAAATACAATTCTATTATCAAATCATAATTTTAAAGCTCTATCAAACGCAACCGAAATTTCTCTGAGTTCAAACCAGAGAAATTCAGAGAAAATTGAACAATACAGAGAAAATTGATCAGAACAAAATACTAACAAGTCAGAGACTGTCAATCGCCATGACACACACACAGAACCACATCTTAAGTTCTCACTGATTGTTTAACTAAAACCCTCTCATCTCTTTCTCTCTCTCTCATCTCTCTTTCATGCACACACACATACACACACATAGCTCAATTGTCACGACTGTTGAATGCTAAGAAATTGAAGGTGTGTTCCCTTATCTCTCTCTCTCTCTCTCTCTCTCTCTCTCTCTCTCTCTCTTCTACATATCTGACATGTGGCGAAAATGATCAAAGTCGTCCAGACTGTGATTGTCACAATCTGGACGACTTTGATCATTTTCGCCACATGTCAGATATGTAGAAGAGAGAGAGAGAGAGAGAGAGAGAGAGAGAGATAGGGGGTTTGGTCGATCTCAGATCTGAGGCGATGATGGAGATGTCGGCGACAACAATGAGGGACGCTGGTGGTGGCTGGAGAAGAGAGAAGAAGAGACGATGATGGAGACAGTGATTGCGATCTGAGGTGATGATGGTGGTGGCGATCTGATGCGATGATGGAGACGGCGGCAGCGGTGAGAAGCCGAAGATGAGAGAAGAGGATGAGAGACATAGATCTAGAAAAGGAAAGAGAGAAAGATCTAGGGTTTTGAACTAGTAGATGGAGATAAATCTGATAGAGATTGACGGGAAGGCGAACGCGATCTCGTCGTTGAGATCGATAAGAGAGAGAGAGAGAGAAGAGCAACGAGGAGAGAAAAGAGAGGAGGCATGAGTCTGAGAAAGAGAAGAGAGAGAGAGAGGTGAGGGTTTGAAGCCGTGAGATATATCAAATTTGTCTGTGATACATGAGTGTGGGGTTGAGGGACCTTATATATCATAAAATAATATTGTAGAAATTTTCTATTACTAAAAATGAGAGAGAGACCTTAGACTAATTTTTCCTAAATTATATCGGTAGTTCTTATATTTTTTTATTATTATACTATTTTGATTTTATAATTTTAATTTATTTGATTTTGTCTCAATTTGATCTAATTGGTAACAATTGTTAGCATATTTTTTTTTTTTGGAAAAATATACACATAAGTGGCATGTGTCATCTTTTTAGGAATAAAATTGTAAACTTGCTATATTCTTTATGTGATATTCTTAATAAATAAAAAATAGCAAAATATATTAAGTAAATTAGTTCTAATCTCTCAATTATAATAGAAGTGAATAAATATTATTCTATCGTGAATTTGTTTTGCTATGTCATGAATTAAGTACACTTAAACTACCGTGTAGTACAATGATCACCCATCAAAAACACTTGACGGTGAAACAATTATCCCAACAAATTAACTTCTCAACTCATTTGTCTCAAGAAGGCCACCTAAATTATTGTTAAAAAAAAGTAGTTTTGAAACATAATTTTTGGTCATTTCAAGTCAAAATAAAGGTGGAATTCACGTGTTACTTTAAAGTTGGTATACATTGTAATTTGTAATGCCTTCACTTTTATGTATAGTTAATAAATTTTTGTTTGGTGAAAACAATTAATAAAATGAATGAGAAATTTGACTCTCAAAAGCACCATTTAATTTTCGTTGGTTGAATGGTCACTAATCTCTATATCACATTGATTTTATAGAAAAAAATCATAATGAGTTACAGTGGTGATTGGCACCCCCTCAAATCACCACCCTCACCACCCCCCTTTGACACGTGGCGGGTAGTGATTGGAGGGAAAAGAAAAAAAAAGAGAAAAGAAGAAACAGGTGACCAATCAAATCAAGAGGGGATCCAAAGGGGGTCCTGCACATTATTCAATGAGCTAATATAATAACGTAAGTTAACCACACGCATGTACGGCCAAGTAGGATTGGGTTGAGTTATTGAATAAATTTCATGGTATTTATTTTTGGGACAAAATTTATTTAAATTTTTGTTCCAATGCCATTGGAGTGCATCTTCGGTAGCATATCTTCGCCATGGAAGGATGCACCGGAACAATCACGAACAACTATATATATACCATCCCTTATTGCATCAGGTTTTTATTTGCATTCATCATTCGTTCTGTTGAGTTTTCGAGAGAGAGAGAGAGAGCGAGTTCAATCACAGTTTGGTTCACTAGGCACACAAATTACAGTACTTCTTCTGTGTGATTGTTGATCATTGTATTCTGAAAGTGTAAGATCATAAATACAAGTGCAAGAAAAGAATTTCAGTTTCTTATTAAACATTAGCATTGTATTTACCAATGACTAAAAAGAAAAGGTAAACAAAACGGAAAAATTATCTAAAATCTCAAAAAACTAATCACATAATCGAACACAAAATGTATATATCTCAATAAATTTTGTAAAATTGTATCTATTCACTACGTATATTCTGTATTTCATTCTATATATTATGTGATCTGTTTCTATGTCTGCATGAGGATTAGGATCTCTGGGCAATAAAATCTAAGTGCTGTTGTAAGGAAACATGAGAGCAAGGAAGAACAATCCCTTTCTGGCTATGGAAGTCATACTCCTCGGCAGCCTTGTCTAGTAACTGCTTGAAGATTGGATCCTTCAAGTACGATGTTGGAACCACAAACCTCCTCATCACCTCTTGACCATCATCCCCATCACCGACATAAACCACAAAGTGGCCCTTTGGAGCTCTCTTGCTCGTTTCGCTGCTGCCACATCGAATCTTAGCCATGAATCTGTTGAACATGTAGTTATGTATGTGCACTGAACGAGAAGACTATGAGAGAGTACGAGGGAAGAGTTATAATTTGCTTTCGAAGCAATTTATGATGTATTTATAAATTTATGATGTACGTATTATAAGTAGATGTTATTGGGATTTATACTAGGAATGAGAGAGAGAGAGAGAGAGAGAGAGAGAGTAGAAGCTTTTATTTTACTAGGTGTCCTGAGCCAACAACAGTGTTGAAAACGTGATCATATAAGACCCAAGACTGCGGGGTGATTTTCTTGATTAGGTCTTATTTTACTAATGCTTAATTAATTAAATAATAACTGAAAGTGTATTTGGAATGGTCAATTTATTTGGTACGCGCTTTGGTTACTGATAGAAATTGATTTATTGTTAGCCCAATAATTGTTTTCCATTCAGGTAAATTATATTGGCAGTCTCAATATTTTCATACTTGTGTCATTTTAGTTTTGTGAATCTATTTAAGGAGTCCATAATCAAAATTAGAGGATGCTATTTGGGAGCGTGTTGTGGGACCATTCATTTTGTTAGACAGTGTATTTTATTTACACAAAAAATTAGAAAAATTTGATAATTGTAACATATTTAATTTATCGCAATTATTTTCAAACAAAAACATTGGCTTATTTTTAAAACCACAAGTGTCATTCAATTTTTTTGGTGACAAACGCAAAAAATTGAATAGATAGGATTATTGGATCGATCTAATTTTTTATGTGAATAAATTACATAAAATATCTGACAAAATAAATTATTTGAATATCAAAACAATACCTGTGATAGACCCGACAGAGCCTAAAAAAATCCTCCAATCTAGATTATAGACCGGAGGGAATCCTCCAAAAAATTTTGTTTTGATTGTTTTTTTATTGGATGGTTTATTTTTGTTGAGCATGGTGACACTATTAAAACAGTAATGTAGCTGATAGCAAGTTTATTATTTGATTTATTAATGGGGCACTTTTTTCATAAATTCTTTTTTATCTACTTATGTTCAATTTATTCTACATTATTTTCTTATATTCTAATAAGTCCTATAGGTAACATAGTTACCAAAATACTCTTAATAATATTCACATTTACAGTGCGAATGTTCCATGATATGAATGTTCACACCGTCAATGTGAATGTTCACACCATCAATGTGAATATTCATATTGTTAATGTGAATGTTCACACTATTAATGTGAATATTCATACATCAATGTGAATATTCACATTGTAGAATATAAATGTTCAAATTACCAAATTGCTAACCGTTCAAAAAATATTTGCAAGGGTAGAAATATCTATAAAATACCTTAAATATGAAAATTATGATTTTGTAGATCAAATGTTCAAATAATAGGATTTATTGAAATATAAGAATATCTTATGGAGTAATTGGGATACAAACACTTTAAAAAGGATTTTCTAATAAATCTCCCTATATTAGTTCATGTGGTATTTATTATATTATTATAACAAATTTTTAAATATTAAAATTTTATTTGTTTATTTTATATTAATGAGATAAAAAAATAATTAATTTGTATAATATATCCGCTAAAAATGATTATTTAAAAAGTTAATGTAGCTTTTGTTCATAACTTACGAGACAAAAATAATTTACATAAATTAAGTATTTAAATGTTACGAGACAAAAATAACTTATATTAATTAATTCTTTAGAGATTGGAGAAGTGCGTTTTAAACTTTAATTCAAAAAATGACACCAAACAGGACTATCATTCCCTAAGCTTAGATAAGCTTGGTGTAGATTGTTGGAAACATTAAACATTATTCCATGGTTTAAAATTACTTGTCAAAAGTCGAAAATTATTAAGTAATTTGATAAATTTTTTATGTAACACTCTTAACAAATAAATAACAGTAAAATATACTGAGTGAGTTATTCTTTACCTCTCAATTATAATAGACGTCCGTGAATATTGTTCTACCGTCAAATTTTTTTTTCTTCTATGTCATTGATTAATTAACTTCACAACAAATATGTGTCAATAAGACCAACCAAATATGTGTTAATATGAGTCTATGGACAGGGAGAATTTAGCCAAAGTGAGTTGGACCACCTGCATGTGCGGGGCCCTTCTAAGTTTTACAAATTTTATAAGGAAAATAATTTTAAAACTCACTTTGTTTGGTTTTGAGTTTTCAAAAATAGTTTAAATTTTTAATTTTTTGTATTTTGTTGTCTTTAGGGAAAAATTATAATTTAGTCCTTTTTTTTTTAATTTTATTTTTAAATGCACCCAATCTAGATGTATAAAAAAATATTTTTAAAAAAATCTAAAGAAATTCAATAAATACAAAAAATAATAAATATATATACTGAAATTTTCTATTTAGTGAATTTTTTAATTTTTTTTATAAATTTTTTACGTTTTAAATACTATTTAGATTAAGTAAATCTAAAAAGTTAAAAAAATATATATGCTTAAAATTTAAATTGTTCACTAAAGATAAGAAAAAAAAAAAATTCAAAATCTGATTTAACAATGGTCAACTAAATAAAGTGATTTAAAATTTTCAAACAGTTGGTCTCTAGTGAGTGTAGATCCTCATTTGATGGGGTCCTTCCATTTTTTAATAAAATTAAACTATATAAAATAAAATAATAATAATATGAATAAATAAAATTTAAAGATTTTTGATGGCATGATGGCGTCCTGGGACATCATTCCATGTGGAATCGCCCCTGGCCCTGCCAAGCTGGATTGGACTGGATTGAGTTGTTGAATCGAGTTAGATTTGACCCCATGTGGTATTTCTATTTTGGACAAGATTTATTTAAATTTTATTCCAACACCTTTGAAGTGCATCTCTTTTGTAGCATATCTTCGCCATGGAAGGATGCATCTGTACAATGACAACTCTATATATGCCATCCCCCATTGCATCAGTTTTTTTTTTTTTTTATTATTATTATTTTATTTTTTATTTGCATTCATCATTCCTTTTGAGTTTTCTAGAGTGTTCAATCACAGTTTAGTTTGTTAGGCACATAGATTAAAATACTTCTTCTATGTGATTACTGATCATTGTCTTTAGAAAGCGTAAGAAGATCATAAATACCAATGGAAGAAAAGAACTTAGATTTCTTGTTAAACATTAGCATTGTATTCACCAATGACAAAAGAATTTGACAAAAAATAAAAAGAAAAGACAAGGCAAACAAAAAGGAGAAAAAATTTCCCATTATCCAAAAACTCAAAAAGCTAATCACATAATTAAACACAAATGTATATTTCTCAATAAATTTCATAAAATTTTATGTATTTACTACATATTTTGTATTAATTCTATTTTATATTCAATTCTGAGATCTATTTCTATGTCTGTATGATGACTATGATCTCTTGGCAATAAAATTTGAGAGTCGTTGGAAGGAAGACTCAGAGCAAGGAAGAACAATCCCTTTCTGGCTATGGAAGCCATACTTCTATGCAGCCTTGTCTAGTAATTGCTTGAAGATTGGGTTCTTCAATTATGATGTCGGAACCACAAACCTCCTCATCACCTCTTGATCATCATCACCAAACCATCACTGACATAAGCCACGAAGTGGCCCTTTGGAGCTCTCTAGCTTCCTTCACCGACATAAAGTTCTTTTTTGACTGATAAAAAAAAAAAAAAAACGAATCCGTGGGGATGTATTTTGTGAATGACAACACGTGACTAAGGTGACACCGAAGTGTTAGCCGAGGTGCCACGTAGCCTGGTCATGCGCCGAGATGATCTCGGCTATGTCGAGGTTGTCTGCGGAGATACCAGAATCCGAGATAAGCAGATAAGAGATAAGAGTCTTAGAACAGGAGAGGATCTCAGTCTAGATAAGGATAAGGCTCAATGAGAGTTTATCCCTATCTAGCTGAGGGTCCAGGATGAGCATAAGCCTAAGTCCATTGAAGTGAGGCTTCTAAAGGGATCAAGTCACTGCTGGTTATAAAAGCAAGGCACCTTCGTGGGTCTAAGGTAAGTTCTTTCTTGTGAGTTTAAGCACAATTTGCTATCTTTGAGAGATATTGATTGTTGACTTGATCGTTGGAGTGCCCCCGGGTGGACGAATCACCGCCGGATTCTCATCTTCTTGTGCAGGTTGTTGGGTTTAATCTATTCTACCGGTACTCTTTAGTTGAGTTTCCTGTTTGGTTGTGTGGTTAAAAATCAACACCCACAATTTGGCGCCGTCTGTGGGAACTTAAGGAGAATAGATGGCCAACAACGGGCAGGAAGAAAAGGGTAGGGACGACATCCATAGTGAGAGTGGTAAGCATGCAAATCCCAACGTCGGGGAGAAAATCGCAATGAAGGAGCACAGGATCCGAATCCTGGGGAGAAGGACGTTGGCAAAGAGGGTAAGGCCCCGAAGAAAGCAGACCGAGATGAGTATTACAACGAAAGCGACCTCCAGGTATGGAAAGATAGATTCCTGAGGAGGGATGGTGAGATGAAATGAATGTCAAACAAATTGGCAGACTTGCAGTCGGTTGCCAACTTTATGATGCAGAACAACGTGATGCAACCATCGTTCCCGTTGCAGGACACACCAGTACCAGCGGCAAAGACTGACGCCCAGAAAGGGGGACAGAAAACAATCCTAATAGTCCCGTAGCATGGCAAGGAAAACGAGCGCTCACATCGGCCTTCAT
>JAPPVO010000029.1:147382388-147428187 GCA_030407325.1 Camellia japonica
TAGAGTGAAAATAATGTATGGAAATAGAAGTTCTCAAATTATTCTAGTAGTAATATTTTGGCACTTATGTCATTTTGGTTTTGTAAATTTATTAGAAGGATTGCCTTCAATCCATAATCTGAATTGGAGGGTACTATTTGGGCACATGATGCGGGTCTTATGTCTATAATCTGAATTATTCATTTAGTTAGACCGCTTATTTCATTCATACAAAAAATTAGAAAAATCCAATAATCGTAATCAATTCTATTTGTCGCAATTGTCTTCAAAAAAATGAATGGCTTGTTTTTAAAAACACAGCTGTCGTTCAATTTTTTTGGTCACTAATCGATATAATTTTTTATATGAATGAATGGTCACGAATCTCTATATCACATTGATTTTTTAGAAAAATTATAATGAGTTAATAATTTTTTTTGGATCAGCAAAAACAAAAGCTTTGTTGATGAAAAAAGTCATAATACATGCAAAATTTACATCAACAAAGAAGGAAAAATGCAAAAAGCATCATAACTAGCTCAACAATCCCAACTAGATTGGCACCGTAAAAGAAGCCCAATCATATGCTAGCACTTGACCCAAGATTGGTGAGAAATTAATCAAAAGTTGGACCACACGAGTTAATATAATAGACTGTGATTGAGACCCCCTCAATCACCAACCCCCACCCCCCCCCCCCCCCACACACGTGGGGGTTGGTGATTGGAGGAGGAGAAGAAAAAAAAAAAAACAAATAAAAATATGGCCAATCAAAGACTAGAGGGGGTCGTGGGGGTCACCCTTGGAGGGGGTCCAGATCATTTTTCTAATATAATACATGAGTTGGGATCGTTGGACCACACAAGTTAAACCAATCAAAAGAGGCACAATACATGAGTTAATATAATAACATAAGTTGGACCACACACATATACGGCCAAGTTGGATTGAGTTGAGTTATTGAATAAATTTCATGGTATTTATTTTTGGGACAAAATTTATTTAAATTTTTGTTCCAATGCCATTGGAGTGCATCTGTTCAGTAGCATATCTTCGCCATGGAAGAATGCACCAGAACAATCACAAACAACTATATATATACCATCCTTTATTGCATTATGTTTTTTATTTGCATTCATCATTCATTCTGTTGAGTTTGAGAGAGAGAGAGAGAGAGAGAGAGTTCAATCACAGTTTGGTTCACTAGGCACACAAATTACAGTACTCTTCTGTGTGATTGTTGATCATTGTATTCTAAAAGTGTAAGATCATAAATACAAATGCAAGAAAAGAATTTCAATTTCTTATTAAACATTAGCATTGTATTTGTTGAAACAATCTTCTGTGTAAATAAAATAAATTGAAACTAAATCAAACAAAATAAAATAGAAACTTACAGAATTTATTTTGTCGAACCAAATGAAAAATAAAAGACCAAGTCGAGTGTGTGACACTCTGTCCTTAAGACAGATTCGCCCCGCTACGGTGCTTACGGTTAAGTGGCGTCTATCTCTCAGGATACAATGATCTTCACAAATTGTAGTAGCACTCCAAACAATTTGTACGGCGAACCAAACCTGTGTTTTAACTCTCTGAATTTTATTCTAAAACTAAAATGAAGAATAATGCACCAAAGATATTTCTGGATAGCAAAAGAATACTTTTCAGATTGTTTTTCCATGAACAAAACTGCTGAGAATGTTTGGTATATATAGGCAACAAAGTGCTGTCCAAACGGGTACGAATATAACCTGAACAGGTGCACTTTTGAAATGAACAAATAGGTTTCAAAATTGCACTAGATTTGCAGCAGTTATGGACAGATAACTGCCTAGCAGTTGGATCCTGTCCAAGTGCAAAATCTGTTATGGAATAAAAAGAAAAGACAATTTTTTGAATTCAAATTCAAATTACAAAATTTAAATTAATTTTTTCTACAAGAAATTTAGGAAAAATTCAAATAATTTTTTTCTAAAAAATTAATATTAGAACCGACCCGACCCACCACCCACACCCGCGCACGGCACGGCTTCGCCCAGCCGAACGGCTGGCGGCGGCGGCGCGCTCGCGCGTGTGGTGGTTTGGGCTAAGGTTCACTTTATCCATAACTCCTCCCTTCTACAAACTTGGGGTGCCCCTTGGGGCCCAACCCAAGTGTTGTAGTCTAGAGCTTATATACACAAAAAAACTCTCTTAAAGTTTCAATGTGGGACAACCCATTTGAAGGAAACCTACATTTACTTCTTTAACAATTCATTCCACGAACTCGAAAACGACGTCAACTTCCCATTCACTCATAAATGGTTTTGACGAACCGTCTTCACCGTGTGACTTGCCATGCGGCGAGGAACACGTCACCTTTTCGGACCCACCCCAAAAGATGTTCAGGGCCCACTCAATTTTGGGCTCAAAGATGGCCCAAAATAAGCCTATATTACACCATTTTTCCAACAATCCCCTACATGAATGGAATTTGACGGAGAGAAAATGCAACAACATGATCTAAATACAGAGAGTACAGAAATTGGAAATATTCTGCAAATGATAGGTAGCTTTTGGCTTTGAACCTTCCCTTATGAGACACTATCGGATTTACTAGCTAACCAGTGAACATGATGTCTTGAACTGTTCAGCCGTTTGTGTAAACCAAGACAATAGAGCTCACACAGTATATTCCCAGACACAGTTTAGTTCTCACTATTGTGTTCATTTTGGCCCTGAACAACCTGGTCTTTCATGAGTGCTCTAGAGAATTGTAGCCCTTCCCAAATCTCATAGAACCGGCCCAGTTCACACTCACATAGGTGATTCTTATGAAGAGTATCCTACCATACTCCACTAGGTTTACCTAGATATAAGAATCATTAAAATTTTACTTAACCTAAAATGCTGCAGACATCACTATTTCATCATAGAAAAGGGTAGGAGTTAGACTCTCCAGTGATCCTTCTGAGTCATACACAACTCGGTTGTCCCTTTGAACCTAGATCTTGGGATCTCCAGTCAACTAGGTTGGGTTGCCGTTGTGGTAACTCTTATTTAATAGGCTTAAGTCCCATTCCCCTCGATGAATTCTCAACTAGCTCTCTTGCTAACCCTTTGGTTAGTGGATCTGCTATGTTGTCTTTAGACTTCACATATTCAATGGAAATAATTCCATTGCAGAGTAGTTGTCGCACGGTGTTATGTCGATGACGAATGTGTCGTGACTTACCGTTATACATATGACTCTGTGCTCTACCTATTGCTGATTGACTATCGCAATGTATGCATATAGTAGGCACTGGTTTTGGCCATATTGAAATATCTTCAAGGAAGGTGGCGAAGCCATTCTGCTTCTTCCTCAGTTTTGTCTAAAGCTATAAATTTTGATTCCATAGTAGACCTAGCAATGCAAGTCTATTTGGAAGATTTCCAAGATACAGCCGCCCCACCAAGAGTAAAGACATACCCACTGGTGGACTTTGAGTCTCTAGTTTCTGATATCTAGTTTGCGTCACAGTAACCTTCAAGTACTGCTGGATATCTAGTATAATTCAACCCAATGTTACGAGTAAATCGGAGATATCTTAGAACCCTTATAATTACTTTCCAATGTTCTACTCCCAGATTACTCGTATATCTACTTAATTTACTTACTGCATAAGCTATATCCGGGCGAGTGCAGTTCATCAAGTACATTAAGCTTCCAATAATTTGGGCATACTCTAATTGAGAAATACTTTCCTGTACATTCTTAAAAAGAAACAAATTAACATCTACAGGTGTTTTAGCAAGATGATCATCATCTTTACTGAATTTGTCAAGTATTTTCTCAATGTAATGAGATTGTGACAAAGCATAACCTTCTGATGTTTTGGTAATTTTCATATCAAGAATTACATCAACAATACCCATGTCCTTCATGTCAAAATGTTTATTCAACATTTTCTTGGTAGTTTTAATCATATAATTATTACTATCTATGATAAGCATATCGTAAGGACATACAATGACATAACATTTGTCTGTGTTTTTAATATAAACACATTTGTCACACTCATTAATGTTAAATCTATTTAACATCATTGCCTTGTCAAATTTCTCATGCCATTGCTTTGGCGCTTATTTTAAACCATATAATGATTTAACCAATTTACATACTTTCTTTTCTTTTCCTGGAATAGAAAAACCTTCTGGTTGTTCCATGTAAATTTCTTCATCTAACTCACCATTTAAGAAAGCGGTTTTCACATCCATTTGATGAATTTCTAGATTGTATAGAGATGCAATGACAATTAGCATTCTAATGGATGTTATTCTAATAACCAGTGAGTATGTGTCGAAGTAATCAAGACCTTCTTTTTGTCTAAAACCTTTGACCACAAGTCTTGCCTTGTATTTGTCAATTGATCCATCCGCTTTCATTTTTCTTTTGAAAATCCACTTGTACCCAAGAGGTTTACAACCTGGTGGCAAATCCACCAATTCCCAAGTGTGATTTTGCAAGATGGATTCAACTTCACTATTGATAGCTTCTTTCCATAAAGGAGCCTCAGGATTGGACATAGCCTCTTTAAAAGTTGAAGGCTCATTTTTTAACAAAAATGTTAGAAAATCTAGACCAAAAATTTTGAGGTTCTAGCAGGTTTACTACGCCTAAGTTCTTCTTCCTCATTTTGATCTAACTCTTGTTCTTGATCATGTTCTCGATCCTGACTAGTAATAGCATCATGAGATCTTTTATTGTTACTAGTCTCTTGTCCAGTCTTATTTGGAAATACATGTTCAAAGAAAGATACATTCATCGATTCAATAATAATATTTACATGCATTTCGGAATGTTCTGATTTATGAATAAAAAACCGATATGCACTGCTATTCTTGGCATAACCAATGAAAATGCAATCAATGGTTTTAGGACCTATCTTAGTCTTTTTAAGACTAGGAATAGCCACTTTAGCCAAACACCCCCACACTTTTAAGTATTTGTAGGATGGTACTCTTCCATGCCACATTTCATAAGGTGTTTGATTCACTTTTGTTAGGTTTTTATTCTTGGCAACCCCGTTTGACAAAACTCCTTTCAGATGTATTTATTTTCGCACTTTTATTTCAGTGAGGCTATGAGTTTATTAGATGCAAATCCAAACCCGAATCGAGCCATGCAGAGAAGTTTGTGATCTTAATTACGGGGGTCGAGATCGAAGCAAAATGCAAAATTGCATTCAACATTGCATTCAAAATTGCATGTCTGCCATTGGTCGCTCGAGCCAAGAAGAGATCGCTCGAGCGAAGGTTTTCTCGCTTGATCCAAGGAGTTCTCGCTCGAGCCAAGGATTGCGTCCATACAAAAACCTGAAAAAGTGTATTCCTCGCTCGATCCAAGGATTCGTCGCTCGAGCCAAGACACTAGTAGAAATCACGAAAAAATACACTCCTCGCTCGAGCCAGCAAATCTTCGCTCGAGCGAGCCTCAGAATCCGGATTTCTCAAGGAGTTTGTTTTCTTCCCAATCTAGGATTACTTTTGGTTTTCTATAAATACTTGGTTTTCTCCCAAAACTAAGGTATTCATTGAAGTCCTCCAGATCTTCTTTTTGGTTCTTAAAGGCTTATATCTGGGGATATTTTGTTATTTTCTTTGATATTTTATTGAGTATTCAACTCATGGTTTAAAGAGAGTACATCAAAGATTTGTTTGTTATACACAAAAGAGAGTCATTCTTCAGTTGTGGATTCTGAAGAATTCGAGCCTGAAGCTTTGGTGGAATCCGGAGTGGCTCATCAGAAAGACAATTCCGTGGTGAAGATGGGGTTGGAAGAGGCACATAGAGGTTGGTTCAATTAGGCATTGTGGATTTGCTAGATAATTGAGAGTATACCTGTGTAATCCTTTTAATTCTTCTTAGTGGATTGTCTTGTGGCAGTTGCCCGTGGTTTTTTGATCACAGTTGGAGGTGTCCAATTGTGGTTTTTCCACGTAAAAATCGTTGTGTCTCTTTCTCTTGATTGTTTGATTGGGATTGTTTTTTATTGCTTTTTATTGATACATAATCACAAATCAACATCTAGGGTTTCTAGATTTTTCAACTTTCTTTCGGGGTACTTTATTAAGTATATAATTAGCAGAAAATATTGCTTTCCCCCACAAGTTCTGAGGAAATCCAGAACTGATTAACATGGCATTCATCATTTCTTTTAAAGTCTTATTTTTCCTTTCAACAATTCCATTTTACTGAGATGAGTAAGGAGCGGTGGTTTGATGAATTATTCCATGTTCTTTACAAAACTCACCAAAAGGTGATTCATATTCACCACCTCTATTACTTCTTAGTTTTTTTATTTTCTTACCAAGTTGATTTTCAACTTCATTCTTATATTGAATGAAAGTTTCCAAAGCTTCATCCTTGGTTCGAATTAAATAAACATAACTATGTCTAGTATAGTCATCTATAAAAGTGATAAAATATTTTTTCCCACCTCTAGTTTGAATTGATTTAAAATTACAAATGTCACTATGAATTAATTCAAATGGTTCCGTACTTCTTTCAATTGAATGAAAATGAGTTTTGGATAATTTTGCCTCAACGCAAATTTCACATTTATGATTTGAATCAATGTCAAATTTAGGTAAACATTCCATATTAATTAATCTACGCAAAGATCCATAATTAACATGTCCTAATGTACCATGCCATAAATTTGAAGACTCAAGCAAGTAAGAAGAAAATGTATTTTTTATTAATAACTGAGCGTACAACGGTTATTGCATTCATCTTGAAAAGGCCATCAGACATGTAACATTTTCCTACATACATCCCATTCTTAGTAAGTTCAAATTTATCACTCTCAAATACTAGCCTAAACCCATTCTTACTCAACAAAGATCCGGAAACAAGATTCTTGCGAATGTCCGGTACATGTAGCACATTGTTGAGAGTGAGTTCCTTTCCAGATGTCATCTTCAGAACAATCTTCCCCTGTCCTTCAACTTTGGAAGTTGAGGAGTTGCCCATAAAAAGTTGTTCACCATTGTCTATTGTTGAATAAGATGTGAACATCTTTTTGTTGGCACAGATATGGCGAGTAGCACTAGTGTCCACCCACCATTCTTTAGGATTTCTGACAAGATTTGCCTCAGAAACAACTGCAGAAAGATTGATGTCATCTACACCATTGGAAATATTGTCCACTTCGGTCATATGGGCTTGAGCAGGCTTCTTGCTTGTTCTTCTTTTGTTTCTACCTTTGCTACAACAATCTTTGGCCCGATGTCCCTCTTTGTCATAGATGTAACATTTGCCATTAAACTTGTACTTTTTATTTTTCCCCCCTTTAGAGCCTTGTGATGAACTTTCTCCAGAAGACTTCCGTTTCTTGGTTTTTGAAGCATGTTTCACCACATTTGCCTTAGACTCCATAGGATGCTTACTAGCCCGCTTTTCAGAATTGCGGTTGTCCTCCTCAATCCTCAAACGCACAATTAATTCTTTCAAAGACATTTCTTTGCGCTTGTGTTTGAGGTAGTTCTTGAATTCCTTCCAACCTTGTGGTAATTTCTCAATTAAGGCTGCAACTTGGAATGATTCATTGAAAGATATGCCTTATGCGTAAATGTCATGTAGAATGAGTTGGAGATTTTGAACTTGGCTAATCACAATCTTAAAATCAACCATCACAAAGTTCAAGAATTTGCCAACCACAAATTTTTTTGAGCCAGCATATTCCGTTTTGTATTTTTTCTCCAAAGACTCCCAAAGTTCCTTTGCTGTCTTGATAGGACTGTAGACGTTGTATAATGTGTTGTAAAGTCCGTTCAAGATGTAGTTTTGACAAAGGAAATCAGCATGTTTCCAAGCATCGACT
This sequence comes from Camellia japonica, assembly GCA_030407325.1. Lineage (NCBI taxonomy): Eukaryota > Viridiplantae > Streptophyta > Magnoliopsida > Ericales > Theaceae > Camellia > Camellia japonica. The sequence continues at coordinate 147,390,215 of JAPPVO010000029.1, forward strand.
GCAGCAACCACTTGTCGGTTGGTTTCATCCTCTTTCAAAATAGGAGCATCCTTACGGAGAAAACAAGCCAGGTTCAAAGTTGTAAGATAAAACAACATTTTCTATTGCCATCTTTTAAAATTAGTTCCAGAGAACTTCTCTGGCTTCTCACCGTGATTTACCGATACTGTCACAACATGAGAGGGGGTTGGCGCAATTGCAGCCACCACACTAGTACTTGTTTGGGCATTTGTTTCAGTAGCCATGAATTAGAATTTATACTACACAGAAAATTAATCCAAATTCACATAATTAAATTCTATAAAAATAAAAGAAACAAGAATGTAACTTTTATTTTTTAATTAATTTGGAAATAAAATAAAATTTTATTTAACCAAATTAATTCCACACAGAAAATTAAATTTCTGTAATACTTCAATAATAAAAAAACTGAAATAGAATTTTAATTAATGAACATTCAAAAAATAATTTCTCAAAACCAAAATTAATTTCTGACAAAATTCCACAAATAAATATTATGAATTGTTAATGACACCAGTATATTACTACTAGTTGTTAAAGAAAATAGACAGTATATTACTACTATCTATCAAATAGCATATAATCACTATTTGTTTTTCCAACCAGAATATTATGTTGTAAATCCACAGAAAATAATTTTCTTAACAGAAGAAAAAGAAAAGGAAACAAACGAAAAATTCTATAAACAGAATAATTCGGGTCTGTCTTAAGATTGTTGGAACAATCTTCTGTGTAAATAAAATAAATTGAAATTAAATCAAACAAAATAAAATAGAAACTTACAGAATTTATTTTGTCGAACCAAATGAAAAATAAAAAACCAAGTCGAGTTTGTGACACTCTGTCCTTAAAATAGATTCGCCCCGCTACGGTGCTTACGGTTAAGTGGCGTCTATCTCTCAGGATACAATGATCTTCACAAATTGTAGTAGCACTCCAAACAATTTATACGGCGAACCAAACATGTGTTTTAACTCTCTGAATTTTATTCTAAAACTAAAATGAAGAATAATGCACCAAAGATATTTCTGGACAGCAAAAAAATACTTTTCAGATTGTTTTTCCATGAACAAAACTGCTGAAAATGTTTGGTATATATAGGCAACAAAGTGCTGTCCGAACAGGTACGAATATAACTTGAACATGTGCACTTTTGAAATAAACAGATAGGTTTCAAAATTGCAACAGATTTGCAGCGGTTATGGACAGATAATTGCCCAGCAGTTAGATCCTGTCCGGGTGCAAAATCTGTTATGGAATAAAAAGAAGAGACAATTTTTTGAATTCAAATTCAAATTACAAAATTTAAATTTTACCTAAAAAATTAATATTAGAATTGACCCGACCACCACCCACACCTGACACGGTGTGACGGCGGCAACGCACGTGTGGTAGTTTGGGCTAAGGTTCACTTTGTCCATAACTCCTCCCTTCTACAAACTTGGGGTGCCCCTTGGGGCCCAACCCAAGTGTTATAGTCTAGAACTTATATACACAAAAAAGCTCTCTTAAAGTTTCAATGTGGGACAACCCATTTGAAGGAAACCTACATTTATTTCTTTAACAATTCATTCCACGAACCCAAAAATGACGTCAACTTCCCATTCACTCATAAATGGTTTTGACGAACCGTCTTCACCGTATGACTTGCCATGTAACAAGGAATTCGTCACCTTTTCGAACCCACCCCAAAAGATGTTCGAGCCCAACTCAATTTTGGGCTCAAAGATGGCCCAAAATAAGCCTATATTACACCATTTTTCCAACAGTATTTACCAATGACTAAATAGAAAAGGTAAACAAAACGGAAAAATTGTCTAAAAACTCAAAAAACTAGTCTCATAATCGAACACAAAATGTATATATGTCAATACATTCTGTAAAATTGTATCTATTCACTATGTATATTATGTATTTCATTCTATATATTATGTGATCTGTTTCTATGTCTAGACGAGGATTAGGATCTCTGGGCAATAAAATCTAAGAGCTGTTGAGAGTAAGGAAGAACAATCTCTTTCTGGCTATGGAAGCCATACTCCTCTGCAGCCTCGTCTAGTAACTGCTTGAAGATTGGATCCTCCAAGTACGATGTTGGAACCACAAACCTCTTCATAACCTCTTGATCATCATCGCCATCACCGACATAAACCATAAAGTGGCCCTTTGGAGCTCTCTTACTGGTTTCGCCGCTGCCACATCGAATCTGAGCCATGAATCTGCTGAACATGTAGTTATGTTTGTGCACTGAACAAGAAGACTATGAGAGAGTACGAGGGATGAGTTATAATTTGCTTTCGAAACAATTTATGATGTATTTATAAATTTATGATGTACTTATTATATGTAGATGTTATTGGAATTTACTAGGAACGAGAGAGAGTAGAAAACGATAAGGTTTTATTTTACTAGATGTCCTGAACCAACAACAGTGTTGAAAACGTGATCATATAAGACCCAAGACTGCGGCTTGATTTTCTTGTTTAAGTCCTATTTTAATAATAACTGAGAGTGTATTTTTAGGGTATGGCTTCTGTCTAGTCCGGGATCGGACTGGACCGTGTTGTTGGGCCCGTGGGGGCTCACCACGAGTCCCGTGGGGGCTCACCACGGGTCCCGTTTTGATAATCTGAACCGTTCAATGTGTAGAACTCGTCGAGTACTATATGCCTGTAAAATATCATGTTAATCGGATATCGATAGCTATATGATCAAATCAGTTTCGTATTAAAAAAATTAGACGGTGAACAAATTAACGGTTGACAAAAAACTGTTTTGATCACATAGCTATCGATATCCGATCAACGTGATTTTTTACAGGCATATAGTACTCGACGAGTTCTACACATTCAACGGTTTAGATTATCAAAACGAGACCCGTGGTGGACCCTCACAGGCCCAACAGCACGGTCCAGTCCGATCCGGACTGGACAGAAGCCATACCCTATTTTTAAGTGTATTTGGAATGGTCCATTTAGTTGGTACGCGTTTTGGTTAACCGATAGAAATTTATATATTGGTAGCCCAATAATTGTTTTCTATTCAGGTACATTACATTGGTAGTCTCAATATTTCGATACTTGTGTCATTTTAGTTTTGTAAATTTATTTAAGGAGTCCATAATCTAAATTGGAGGATGCTATTTGGAAGCGTATTGTTGGACCGTTCATTTTGTTGGGCAGTTAGTATATTTCATTTACACAAAAAATTAGAAAAATCTGATAATTATAACATATTCAATTTATCGCAATTGTTTTTTTTTTCAAAAAAAACAATGGCTTATTTTTAAAAACACAAGTGTCATTCAAAATTTTTTTTTTTTTTGACAGATGCGATGAATTAAATAGTTAAGATTATCGGATCGATCTAATTTTATGTGAATAAATTACATGAAATATCTGACAAAATGAACTATTTGAATATCAAAACGATGCCTGTAATGGACCCCATAGACCCTACAAAAATCCTCCAATCCAAATTATAAATCGGAGGGAATCCTCCTTCAAAAAGTTTTGTTTTGATTATTTTTTTATTGGATGGTTTATTTTTGTTGAGCATGGTGACACGATTAAAACAGTAATGTAACTGATAGCAAGTTTTATAATTTGTTTTATTAATTCATGTGGTATTTATTATATTATTATAACAAATTTGTAAATATTAAAATTTTATTGGTTTATTTTATATTAGTGAGTTAAAAAATAATTAATTTGTATTGAAAAATTTAGAAATCTCTTAGATATTGATTTGTGATTATGTATCAATTTTAAGCAGTAAATAACAATCTCAATCAAACAATCCAGACAAATCAACACAACGATTTTAACGGGGAAAAACCACAATTGGAGCGCCTCCAATTGTGATTAAAAAAAAAAAAACCACAGGCCAACGCCACAAAACAATCCACTAAAAAGACATTAAGGAATTACACAGGTATACTCTCAATTACCTAGCGAATACACGTCCAAATTGAACCAACCCCTATATGCCCCTTCCAGCCCCGTCTTCACCTCGGAATTGTCTTGTCCAACGTTGAATTCACAACTCCGATGACAATGAGTCACTCTAGAATCCACCAAAACTACAGGCTCGAATTCCCCAGAATCTACCGAAGAACAACTCTCTCTTTTGTATAGAATCAACAAACAATCCTTTGATGTATACTTCTTAAACCATGAGTTGAATACTCAATCAAACATCAAAGAAAACTAGCAAAATAGCCCCAGATGTAAACCATAATATCCAAGAAGAAGATCTCAAAAACGTAATCCTAGTTTTAGACTACAACAAATACTTATAGAAAATAGGGACTGCGAAGCTCGCTCGAGCGAAGACTCTCTCGCTAGATCGAGGAAACAAAAACACGTGTTTTCCTCAAGAGGCTTCGCTCGAGCCAAGCTTCCTTCGCTCGAGCGTACGATCTTCTTTCTCAGGTTTTTGGTAGACAAATGCAGCTTCTGAAAGCAGGACTCCTTCGCTCGAGCGAGCAAGGACGGACAAGCAACTTCGAATGTATTTTTGCATTTTGCTCCGGGGCGTTGCCCCTCAACCCCACTGTGACGTTGCCCCAGACCCGCCAAGGGGCGCTGCCCCCTAGACCCCCGCAAGCTGACCAGGCAGCTTGATTCCCGTCATAGTCAACGAAGTGGCAACCATGAAAGAATTATCTTCTGAAACTTCTTTGCAAGGCACAATTCGGATTGGATTCGCGTCTAAATACTCATAACCTCACTGGAATAAAAGAGCGAATAAAAGTACAACTGAAATGAATTTTGTCAAACGGAATTACCAAGAATAAAAACCTAACATATATAATATATCTGCTTGAAATAATTATTAAAAAAGTTAATGTAGTTTTTGTTCATAACTTAACAGATAAAAAAAATTAACATAAATTAATTATTTAAATGTTACGAGACAAAAATAACTTATATTAATTAATTATTTAGATATTGGGTGAAGTGCGTTTTAAACTTTAATTTTTTAATTATTAATTTTTCATTTGAAAAAAATGACACCAAACAGGACTATCATTCCCTAAGCTTAGATAAGCTTGGTGTAGATTGTTGGAAACATTAAACATTATTCCATGGTTTAAAATTACTTGTCAAAAGTATAAAATTATTAAGTAATTTGATATATTGTTTATGGGGAACTCTTAACAAATAAATAACAGTAAAATCTATTGACTCAGTTATTCTTTACCTCTCAACTATAATAGAAATGGGTGAATATTATTCCACCGTCAATTTTTTTTCTTCCTCTATGTCATTGATTAATTAATTGTGAAGTTAACTTCACAACAAATATGTGTCAATAAGACCACCCAAATTTTTGTTAGAAAAAATAATTTTTTAACATAATTTTTAGTCATTTTAAGTCAAAATAAAGATGAAATTCACATGTTATTTTAAGTGGTGTATATTGTAATGCCTTCACTTTTACGTATAGGTTAATAACAAATTTTTATTTGATCAAAACTATTAAAAATAATGTGAAATTGAGACTCCAAAATTACCATGTATACTTGAAATGTATATCACATTGATTTTATGGAAAATCCATAATGAGTAGAGCTGCTGTAGAGCTGCTATTAGAGCAGCTCTACTAGAGCTCTCAATCAGTGCCGTTTAATATGAGTTTAGGACAACCACGTATTATGGATAAGGGAGAATTTAGCCAAAGTGAGTTGGACCACCTGCATGCATGGTGCCCTTGCCTGTGGTGACTCTAGAAATTTTGATAAATGAAATCACTGCACATGTTTAAGTTTCACAAATTTTATAAGGAAAATAATTGTAAAACTAAATAACATTCACTTTGTTTGATTACGAGTTTTCAAAAATAGTTCAAGTTTTTAATTTTTCGTATTTTGTTGTCTTTAGGGAAAAAAAATATTTATATTTTATTCTGTTTTTTAAATGCACCTAATCTAGATGTATAAAAAAAAAAAAATTCAATAAATACAAAAAATAAAATATATATATACTGAAATTTTCTATTTAGTGAATTTAAAAAATTTTTCTTATAAATTTTTTACTTTTTAAATATTATCTAGATTAAGTAAATCTAAAAAGTTTAAAATATATATATATACATATATATGCTTAAAATTTCAACAGTTCACTAAAGATAAGAACTCAAAATCTGTTTTAACAATGCACTACAACAAAAAGGAGTATTGTCCACATAACAAGATATGTTAGCAAAAGGCATATATCGTCGGCAAAGAGTTTTGCTGACATAGAAAGTTGTGTCGGCAACTCGTTGGCGAAAGTGTGTTGGGAAAAACTTTTGCCAACGAACATACCATTACGTCGACAAAAGTAATCTCTTTAGCGACAAACATCTTAGTCAACAAAAGCGTTCATGAATCGTCGCCATTTCAACTTTTCGTTGGCAAAAATGGTTAAGATGATTATGTGACACTTTTGTCGACCCAAATTGCATAAATGAGACTTTTGGCAATGCAATATCAGTCGGCAGAAGTAGACTTTCAGCGACATATAGTTGCATCGATAAAACATTTATTTATTTTATTTATTTATTTTTATTTATTTTTTTTGGTTACAGGAAAATCCTCCCTACCCTCCCGCAGGTCCAAGGCAGCGCCGCTTGTAGAGATCACCAAGGTGTCCTGTTAGCCGTTCCAAGCGAGGAGACTATAACCTGGGAACTTGCCCCGACCTCCCAAGACAAGCTCCGCTTAAGTCAGGACTCGCACAACGGGGGAGCATTGAACCCACACCAAGTGCTGACTAGACAACTTGAGGTCCAACCTCCTAACCAACAGTGCTTCGCCCAGGAGATTGGCCCAAGGGGGGAATTGAACTTGTGACCTTGGGGCTTAAATCCCAAGGCCTTACCACAATGCCACAACCCCTTGGGTTAAAAAAAATAATAATAATTTGGTATTTGGAATGACACAAACTACCATCACAAATAACAAATTACTTTTCAATATCCACACACATCAATTCAATAGTTCACATACATCAATTCATTAACATTAAAATATATATATTTCTATTTATAATAACAACAATAGTCTACATGCGTTCTTACAATTCAAAATTTAACTTTATAAACAACAATACTTAAAAAGTGAAACTAAAGTACAAAAAATAAACAAAACTAAGTCAATCCCAATTTGAACAATATCCATGTGAATATGCAAGTAAATAAGCCTGCTACTCATATCCAACCAGCACTTGTGCAAGATCATAATATCCATCTTCAATAACCTACATTTAAGAAGGCAAAAAAGAAGCAAGTTGTTATTATTAATATTGTCAGTAATGAAAATTTAAACTTACATTATGAGTTTAAGGAGGATGATATTAATCTTATCCAAACTTAGGTCAAGCCTTGGACTTATCGGTCATGGATTTAGAAAATGCCACCTCATGGCTTTCAAGAAAGAGAATTTTGTGAGTTCCCACAGGTGCAGTGATGCAGCAGTTACACAATGATATCAATGAACATATATAAAATCAACTGTGTAGGCAAAAAGAAAAAGAAAACAATTAAGTTGTCTAAGATAACCGACCCATACAAGGTTCTAAAAAGTAGTTGCGGTCGCTGTAATGGTGGCGGTGGTGCGGTTACGGTTGCGGGGTGTAAAGGCCGCAGCGTAACGGTTGCGGTTATCGGAACTGTGAATTTTTAATTTTTCGCACAATTTGCAAAAAACTTACCGATATGCATATTTTTTTTTTCAGAATTACATTTATTGGGTTTTAAAGTAAACTTTGATAAACTTTTGATAATTTTTAAGTATGATCCAATATATTTCATATTTTTAAATCACTAGAAAATGAATTTTTTTACATTTTATTTCAATAATTAATGATTTTATATGTCATAAATCCATATTACACTTGTGGCAAAAATTTCTTTTATTGAACTTAGATGTATAAAATTATTTTTAATTATTATACTTGTGAAAGCATATGTACATTTTAACTCAAATAGTTTTAAAAAAGTATACATCCTTAATGGAAGAACTTGACAAAGTACATAACATCATAGTACAAATCACAAATAACAGAGAGTACATTTTACAAAATGTTACTACTAAAATTACATAATGTCACCACCAAAATGAGTGACGTGGTGCATCTTGGGATTCAGATTGTTGAGCTTGATTACTGCTCCTACCTTCATCCCATCCAGTAGGAAATATATAAGTGAATGTGCTCATCATGTCATCCCTTTCTGTTTGGTACATTGGAGGAGAAAATAGATACCTTGGCTAAAAAGGATCAACATACTCTTCTTGGGCTTGTAGATAATTTGGCAAACCGTATCCTAGAAGACCATGTTGTTGAGAGGGCCAAGGGTAATTTTGTTGAGGTGGGTAAGGATAGCTCTGGCTATCACTGCTATAGAATGGGTAAGGGTGATATGGATAAGTCTAACTACTATTAGATGAATCAAGCTATTGTTCTCTGCTTTTTATTCTTCTTTCATCCCTACGTGTATCACTACCACGAAACCTCCTAGGTAGTTGGAGTAAAGGTGCAACAGGTTCTCTAATATCATAATGTTCTCCAACATCACATAATCCGAATCCTCCAATAAAATCTTCACTTTCTGCACCAAAACTAGTACCATCACCACCATTGTCGTCGCCATCACTGCCGCTACCACCGTCACCGTGAGACGTGCCTCTACCATCACCATCATCACCTCCTCCATCAGATGGTGTTAAACCACCACTATTATCACTTTGAGTTGGAGTAAGAGTTGAACTTTGAGAAATGCGTCGAGCTTGATATCTATGGGTGCCACCACCATCGTTTCCATCGCTGCCATTGCCATTGTCGTCACCACCACCACCACCACCATCATCATCTGAGACCAAATCTAGCCATTCAGAATTATCCATACCATCTAGTAAAGGATTTTTCCTTTCTTCTATCCATGGACTTATTAGATCATCTTTTTCAACTATGTAATCCAAGTTAATAGGATTAAAATTCCTATCAATCTCCTCTTGGCTGCTTCTTTTAACGTGTCTCAATTTTAATATCATGTTGTAGGTGATGAAGACTAATCTTTGGATTTTCTTATATTTCAATCTATTCCTCGTCTTCATATGGATGAGACTAAAAGTACTCCAATTACGTTCACAGTGAGATGATGTGGTGGTTTGACTTAACATTTTCACAACTATTTTTTGAAGTTTAGGAGCACAACTACCATGAATAATCCACCACTCAGCTACACAAAATTACATTACATTAGACATAAGACAAAATATGATAGAAAATTATTTAAGTATTCATATATTGTAAATTTGTAATTTTGAAAATAAAACCTGGATTTGATTGTTTCCATGCTCTTTGTGCTAAAAGAGTGTCAAAAGTTTCATGTTTATCTTGAAACAGCAACAACTACAATTTGGACAATCATTACAAGTAACATTTGCAAAAGTAGATTATTACTATTAAAATTTAAATAATTGGTACGTACTTGATTTGTTGCTTTCACTTGAGCATCCATATTAGGCTCCAATCTGGTAATTACTTTTTTAAGTCTATCCATCACTTCTTTTATTATTTCATTGGATGAAGTAACACCATATTGGAATTGAGGATTTAAAAAATATCCTTCAAAAATAAAAGGATAATTAATAATTGTAAGTAAATATACATTTTATAATTGAAATCATAACACTTACCAGCCGCATGCAAATCTTGATGTAATTGAAAAGACCATCGAGTATCAATAATTTTTCAATACTCGGTGTAGTAGCGACAATCTCTTTTAATTGCCAACTTTGCTCTATCTATAGCTTCATATATGAAACCCATTGTTGGCTTTTCATCTCCATCAACCAACCTCAATACTCTGACTAGTGGCTCATGAACTTTACAAAGTTCTGTTGCTTTCTGCCAAAACTCCTTTCCCAAAATAATTTTTTTTACCTTGTAAGGCTGCCCAGTTTTTGCCTTCCTCCATCTAGAATTCTTCTACTCATCACTATTAAACATAGCTCTCAATTGTTGTTTATATCTAACAATACTCTCAATGGCAATAAAATTTGTGGCAAATCGAGTAATGGCAGGTCGAATCAATTCTCTATCTTCAGTGAATTTTCTCATTAAATCCAACACCCATCCACTATTATAAATGAAATTGGTGATGGTTTTACCATCTTCAATCACCTTTGCTACACTTTTCTCATTGCTATGTCTTTTAGCATGGGATCGATACAATGTGCCGAACAAGCTATCCAATATAAATGTTTTCTTTTTCTCATTAACATTTTACCAGCAGCTTTCAGTGCAGGTTTATTATCAGTCACCACTTGAACAACATATTACTCTCCAATTTCATCAACAACTTTATCTAACAACTCAAAATTATATTCAGCAATCCTACTAATAATATTAGAGGCATCAATTGATTTGTGAAATATAGTACCTCTATTGCAGTACACTAAGAAGTTGATGATGTGTTGCCGAGTTAGATTTCTCCAGCCATCACATATGATGGATACACCTCTCTCTACCCAAATTCCCTTGACTGATCCTATCCATTCTGTCATTTCAGCATGCTCCATGTCCAAATATACTTCAGAAACTTCATAACCACTAGGACCCTTTAGTCCTGGCCCTACTTCAACAGCAACATCAAGCATGGGTTATGTGTACTTTGAATCAACTGCATTGAATGGAATACGATTATACAGTATAAACTTAGACACTGCGCATCTCAATCTCTCCCTTAACTTCTGTAAATTCATTATAGAGATTTTTCGCTGCTTTGTACTCTTGCTCTTTTGGAGTTCTACATCCATTGCTCTCAATCTTGTTTCAGAAGCATTGGACTTAATCCAATTACGTCCACTCCTACTAGTTTCACGCACGGATTGTGATCGATGAAAAACATTAGCAATACCTGACCTTTTTGGCATTCTTTGACCACTACCCGCTACACCAGAACTACCACCTGCATCATATTGTGATCCATGACCTGCAATACCTCGTCTAAATTGTTGCCTTTCCTCCCATTGTTATTGTGAACGAATACTTGCTTGTCTAGCCCTGGTCATCTCTGGATCAGAATTAGAGTCATCATCTCGAAGATCTACAAAATCTCCTCCTTCATCCTCATCATAGAGATCATCTCCCCTAATATGTGCTTCCAATTCAGCTTTTCTCTTTTGTTTGTCTGCTTTACTCATTTTCTTATCTTGTAAATGTTTCATCATTTTTTGCATCACGTCTATACTAACAGTAGGACAAGAATGCATTTGCCCCGTTTGATGTGCTAAGTGTTGTTTGAAATGCGTAATCGCACCTTTAATGAGATGTTTACAAAATTTGCAAATAATATGATGCCTAGTGCCTTCAACTGGAGTTCCAAATTTCCAATCAATATCATCACTTAGGGGTTCATCATTGGCACCCTTTTGTCGTGGCATTTTTGAATTTTAATTCTGCATCATTGATACATTTTTTAATTTATTTTAAATGTTTACAAAATTATTTTTCTACAAAATTTGAACTAACTAAATAAACAATATTTACATTTATTAAGTGAAATGATTGTAAAAAAAATGTAACCACTATTTATACATTTGGATTTTACATGCTAATGTAATCATATAAAAATTAAAAATAAATTATAAAGATATTTTTTAAAAAAGAAAATTTTTCCATAAAAATTGTTGTCACAAGAAATTGTCATTAAAAAAAAAACATTGTTGTCGCAACACATTACAATAACAAAATAAAAAAATATTTATAATTAAATATTAAATGAAATGATTATAAAAACAATTCAACCACTATTTCTACATTTGGATTTTACATGCTAATGTAATTAGGAATAAAAACAATTTTCATGGCAATGTTTGAGCTATTGTTTTTTTTTTTTTTTTTTTTTTTTTTATAGAAAAGACTTTTTTTAAAAAAAAAATTGTGCCATCAAAATTGTTGTCACAACACATTACAATAACAAAATAAAAAATATTTAAAATTAACTACTAAATAAAATAGTTATAAAAAAATGCAACCACTATTTATACATTTCGATTTTACATGCTAATATAATCATATAAAAATTAAAAAACAAATTATAAAGAATTTTTTTTTAGGGGTTGATTTTTTTTTATAAAAAAAATTGTGCCATAAAAATTGGTGTCACAGCACATTACAATAACAAAATAAAAAATATATTTATAATTAAATATTAAATGAAATAATTATAAAAAAAAACTCAACCACTATTTATACATTTGGATTTTACATGCCATTGTAATCAGAATTAAAGACATTTTTCATGGCATTGTTTGACCTATTGTTTTTTTTTTAATATTTTTTTATTTTATAGAAAAGACATTTATTTTAAATAAAATTGTTCCATCAAAATTGTTGTGACAACATATTACAATAACAAAATAAAAACATATTTAAAATTCAATACTAAATAAAATAGTTATAAAAAATGCAACCACTATTTATACATTTTGATTTTACATGCCAATGTAATCATATAAAAATTAAAAAATAAATTATAAAGAATTTTTTTGAGGCATTGTTGTCACAACACATTACAATAACAAAATAAAAAATATTTATAATTAAATATTAAATGAAATGATTAGTAAAAAAAAAATACAACCACTATTTATACATTTGGAGTTTACATGCTAATGTAATCAGATAAATATTAAAAAATAAATTATAAAGAATTTTTTTTGAGGTATTGATTTTTTTTTTCTTTTAAAAAGATATTTTCTAAAAAAAAAAATTGTGCCTTCAAGTTGTCACAACACATTACAATAACAAAATAAAAAATATTTATAATTAAATATTAAATGAAATGATTATAAAAAAAATGTAACTACTATTTATACATTTGGAGTTTATATGCTAATGTAATCATATAAAAATTAAAAAATAAATTACAAAGAAAAAAAATTCATACATAGTTGTTTTTTGGATTTCAATCACTTGAATATTTGTTATCTTTTTGAATAATTTGCAAGAAAAAAAAAATTCAATAAAAACTGATATAATATATATATATATAATGTATTAATATAATTATAGGTGTTATAATTTTTAGATATTATAAAAAAAATAAAAATAAAATCAATCACTAACTATTATATATAAAATGCTAAAAGTAAGTGCATAGCGCTCTCTCTCTCTCTATATATATATTTAAATTATCACCATAAAATTGCTAAATATATCACCATAAATTTTTTAGACTTTACACTAGCCGGAGATCATTGTTAAAAAAAATAAAAATAATGCCAGTTGGAGACCACACAAGAAAAACAAATGATATTATATATGTTCCCAAGGCTCTGAAGCTCTCCAAGAAAAACAAATGATATTATATATGTTCCCAAGGGTCTGAAGCTAGCCAGAGAGGCAGCCAAACAAACAAAATAATAATAATAAAAAAAGGCAACAGATAAAGCTCACTTACAGAGTCACAAATGTTCTTCCTTATCGTCTTCAACACAAAGTCACAGAGTCACTTACAGGTTTCACAAATGTTCTTCGTCTTCGACACAGAGGCAGCCTTGAATATTCATCTCCTTTTTCATCTTCAACACAGGTTCATCTCTTCCCTCTTCTCTCTCTCTATCTCTCACTCATCCGTATTTCCTCTTCTCTTTGTCTTCATCTTCCCATGAACCACTTTTCTTTATTTTTTTATCAGAAACTTAGTTAAAGATGGTTGAAAATTTGTAGAAGAAAGACAAAATCTGAAAATTTGTGGTTCACGGGCTGAAAAGACGAAAGGCAAAATCTATTCAATCATAATAAAGGTATGTACAACAGCATCCATAGTTTTTCAGATTTTTTTTTTCTTTTTTTTTTTTGAAGAGAATCAGCTAAAAAAAGAGTGTAACGATGCGTAATGAGCCGTTACGGTCGTTACGGCACTGTTACGGCCGCTACGACGGCCGTAACGACTGATACACCTGTGAATCTCAATCACACCACAAAAGCGGGGGTAACGCGTGGTGCCTACGGCCGCAACCGTTACATAACACTGCATTTTGAAACCTTGGACCCATACCTTAAAGTTGATGGTCAGATTTAAATCTAACTATGAAACAAAATTTTGTTAATAAAAACCATTTTGAGACTACATCGCTGAGCAAATATTTTATTTTTTTTAGTATATGACTTCAAAAATTAATATTTCAAGTTCTACGATAATAAACAAAACATGTGGCACTGTGAACAACAGCTCATGAAGAATTTTATATGAAAGAAATTGTTGGCTTTTTTTATTATTATTATAATACATAGCAGAAAAATAGTTTATCACTAATATAGTCATATGGTAAAAGAAACAAGAACGGCAGGTTAATATCAATATGGAAATGCTAAAACATCTGAGCATGTTAGTTCCTACTAAGTTTCTTGATATCAACAGTCCTCACCCATTTTGTCATAATTTCAATGTTTAGATAAGGAAACAAAATTGTGCAAACAGCACTGCCATAATTCATCCCTCTCTTATCATTGAAATGCCCAGTAAAGACAAATAGTTCTTGTGAATCAAGTGCTACTTGGTAGCTTCTCCTTTCCATTTTGATAGTTCATTGATACAGTTTATGCATATTATCATAAGAATATTGCACCTAATATTGATGGAGTCCGCCTAGGGACACCACCTTATTTTTCACTCCCTAGTCATAATGATGGTGGGCTCGACACCATCACACCATCATTGTAAGTAGGGAGTAAAAATGCAAATAAGAAATTTCTCAAACAATCAAGACCTTAAGAAATCAATAATGGAAACCAAATTGAATTACAAGGTAACCACCACTCAAAGCCAACCAATTGATAGACAAATTGATGCTTCCATCTTGGTGAATAACCTAGAGAATGGTTTATTAGATAGCATAAAACAATATCTTAGTAATTGTGCCAGAGAATTGGAGGTTGCTTCCTTTCCAACAGATCAATGCCCATGGTTCTAATAGGCTGAGGAATAGTTTTTCTTTTTCCTTTTTTTTTTCTTTTTTTGGGAAGGGGGGGGGGGTGTAACTCCCATTCTAAATTCAATGTAGTAATTATTTCATTTGATAAAAAATCTTACTAGAATGGTTCATGAAAAATCTCTACCAAAATGATTCATACTCACTACGTTGTCACATTTGAACAAAGTATACTAAATTTTTTTAAATTTTTTTAAAGTGTCACATCTACCCACCACATTGTCACATTTAGAAAAAACACATTAAGAAATTTTTAATTTTTTTTGAGTGTCACATTATGCCCACCACGTTGTCACATTTGGAAAAAATACAGTAAGAAGTTTTTAATTTTTTTTTTTTTGAGTGTCAGATCATACTCTCCACGTAGAGCAAAGAGGATGGATGAGGATGAAAGCAGTGTGTGAGGAGGATGAAACCAGTGTGTGAGTTTAAAGGAAACGTAGAGCAAGGAGGATGGATCCCTGTGGTCAAGCAGAGGAAAGACAGAGGTGCATGGAGCAATAGTTCATTGAAGGGCTTGTTTACTGTATTTGTGGATAACCTACCAAACTCTATGGAGCCTAAAGGACTGTTCAAACTCTTCACTAAGTTTGGAATAGTAAAGGATGTCCTTATCCCACAAAAGATGAGGAAAGCCACACACACAAGGTTCAGATTTGTGAGATTCGACTGCTCGGTCGCAGCAAGCATTGCAGTTCAGAAAGCAAATGGGTTATGGATGGAGGATAAGGCACTTGAAGTCAAATATGCTGAGTATGCTAGAGATCAGAACATTAGCAAACCTCAACCCCCCCCCCCCACTAGAAGAAATTCTTCTGTTGTTGAAAGAAAAGAATGAGTCTATGTCCAACGTAAATCCGTTGCTGATGCCTTAAAATCAAACATAGGCATTTGTAGACCGCCTCGAACTCCACTCTGCACGCGAGGGTGCGAATTGTAGTTCTAGCTACTACAGTTCGGACTCCTGTCACGGTTCTAAATCTAATCTCACAAAGTGCAATATAAGACTGACAAATCACCAAAGAGTCCAAATCCAGCAATTGGTTTTGGAAAATCAATTTTGAATCAAAAAGTGCCAAACATGGACTGCTTTGCCAGATTTCAGAGTTGCCACCTAAATATTTTGTTTTTGGGAAATTTAGGAAACCCTGACTCGTGCCTAAGGCCACGTGTCCGTCATCACCAAAGTTGCCTCGGCTTAAGAACTTGGGTACGAGAGGGGAAGGTCCTGAAATGAGCACTCCCGCTCGCCCGATCAAAGATCGGCCACTACTAACATGATATGTTGTTTTTGAAAACACATGTGTTCTTATTCCGATTTATCAGCTAACCTTACTATGTGATGCGCACAGCATACAAGTATAGACTCAATCACGCGGATTGGAACAAAACAACTCGTGTTTGTTTTTGAAAGTGCTACTCACAAGTAGGCTAAGTCGCGGATTTGCCACCCTCAAGTGGGCTTAGAAAACATGATTTTGCCATTCCAAGTGGGCTTAAAACTCACATTTTGATGAATTGTTCCAATTTAGGCAATGAAGCCTTCATCCACAGGCATTCATGCAATTAAACACTTAAGCAGTTAGCCTCATGGCAAGCATGCTATCATGGCAGTCACTTACACACATGCAAGGATGCTAAAGCATAAACACTTACAGTGTACTCCGAGCCAAAACAGAAACCAATTAGAAATCGATGCATGATCCTAATTATGTCAACAATGCCTAATGCAACACATGCAAAATGCAACTAAGATAGGCTCGGCTATTCTAAGATGTCATGTGAATGCAACACTTGATAACATGCTGTTAAACACATATTCAAGAAAGTATATTGAAATACAATGCAGTTTGAATGATGCGCCGAGCCCGGTGCATGCAAGACAGATGAATGATGCACGCATGCAAGCATAAGTATGCTAATTGAAATATGCCCTAAACTAACCATCAAAAGCTGGTAAATAAAAAAGATAAAGACGTAGGGTTAGAAGACATTCACACACAGACGCACACTTATTACAACATTTGTGCCCTCTCGACGGAGGGTCCGAATAATAAGCTAAGCTACATCTAAGCTAAGCTAGATAACTAATCTAATAAAGCTAATTAGACTAGTTATTACACAACGAAATTAATGACTAGCTACAACTAGTTATTACAGCACCTTAACTAATCAACAAATTAATTAAGTTACAAATTCAAGCTAGACAAATAAGCATTAAACTACACTACTCAGCTCTGCTTTGGAAAGTTGAACAATGTATGCATTTGGTTCCTCGCTCGGAAATCCATCATTATGCCCCAACTTGCCTCTGTTTGCATTTGATCTCAGAACACTGCACAAAGCTCCAGATAGCTTCTACTCCAAAATGGGGACCCCCAGGAGGGTTGCTGACCAGTTGATGGTGGTGTAGACCACCTAAGTATGTTGCAGACCAGAAAAAGTGGTCGGCCAGCTACTTTTTCTGGTTTGCTGACCAGAAATTCTACCCAAGCTCCATTTTGCTATAACAGAGAACAAGAAGGGGCATGACAGTGTATTTGCAAGGTATGTGTGCACAACCACCCTCCCTATCATTTCTTAAGCTCAAGGGAGTGTGGTACTCGAATCTCAGGCCACCAACCAAGCATCACAATGCACGATGGCCGAGAAGCCAAGTTTGCACAATTCAATTTCAATGAATGCACAAATAACACATA
Source organism: Camellia japonica (assembly GCA_030407325.1). Classification (NCBI taxonomy): domain Eukaryota; kingdom Viridiplantae; phylum Streptophyta; class Magnoliopsida; order Ericales; family Theaceae; genus Camellia; species Camellia japonica. The sequence continues at coordinate 147,407,924 of JAPPVO010000029.1, forward strand.
AGGGCCTTAACCTCTATCATGCATGATCAAGAGGGTCGGCGACCGAGAAATGAGGCACGTTTCATCACTTCAAGTATGAAACGTCCCTCGTTTCTCGTGTTTGGATTAATACCCTATCCTAACACAATGCAATGCAACAACATTCCAAACACAATGCAATGCAACATGAGCATGCAAACAACATGCTATTCTACCAATGCTAGGATGGCATGCCCAAGATTCTATCATGCAAACAATGCATGCATGGCAAGTTTAGAAGCCTAAGGCATCAAGGCTAGGAAAGAACATCTCACAAGGGGCACGCAATACAATGCTCAATGGACTTAAACTGAATATGGACGACCTAAATCATGCCAAAACAGTGGCCAAAATGTGTTGAAATGCTAGTATTGAAAGCAAGAAAATGCATGTTCATGCATTGGCCCATCAATTAGGCACAAGAGTACAACTCTCAAACATGATGAAGAGGTGATAAACATGGAAGTGTGACAACACTATATGCTCTGAAATCAAGTATTAAATGATGCCAAATCATCCAAACAACACAAGCATAGCATGCTAGATGGCCTAAGGCACAAGGCTATCAAAAGGGACTACACAAGAGGCATGCAATACATGGCACAAATGATAGAACCAGCCATAGACAGAGCTCAATTAGGCCAAAACAAAGACCAAAGCATGCTGGGATGGGAGCTCAAAAGCCTACGCATGCATGCATACAAGTTAGGTCATAAGTGAGGCACAAAGGCATAACCCTTAAAAGCAATCAAAGAGTGAAAGAAGTGAGAACATGGCAATGCTATATGCTCTAAAATATCATGTTAAATGATGCCAAATCATGCACATGTCACAAATGAAGCATGTTAGGAGGCTCAAAGCTTGAAACTAGCATAGGCACTTGCACTATAGCTATGCAATACATGAACCATATAGCCAAGACAACCCAAAACAGTCCTAGAGCATGTCAAATCAAGGCTAAAACATGCACAGAGTATAGCCAACACATGCTAGCATGAAGGCATGAAGCATCAAGTAAGCAAGGCCAAAGAGGAAGGTTACACTACACCTACCAAAACCAAGCATGAGATAACTTTACTAACAAAAATCAAAGTTGTATCATGGCAAAACAAGACCAAAAACACACTGATATGGCAGCCCAAAAACCTAGGCAAGATGGCATACACAATGGCTCATATTTAAGGCATAAAGCACAACCTTCCAAAGCATTGAAAGAGTGACACATGTGAGTGTATGACAATGAAACATGCTCTGAAATCACCTACCAAATGATGCCATGCCATGTAAAAGGCTCAAATATGACATGCCAAGAGACTTGAAATACAAAGCTAGTCAAGGGCTTTACACTACAACCATACCAAGCAATGCTCAAATGACCTAAAACACTCAAAACAAACCTAAGGCATGTCAAAATGGTAGCAAAAACATGTTAGACTCGCAACAAAGATGGCAAGAAAGATAGGCTCCCGAATTAGCTCACAAACAAGGCATAAGGGCATAACTCTTAAACACAATGAAAGAGTGATAAACATGAGAGCATGGCAGAAGTTTATGGTCTAAAATTACCTACCAAATGATTCCATGCCATGCAAAAGGCTCAAATATGACATGCTAGGGGTCCCATAGTGCAAGGCTAGTGAAGCCAAATGCACTATAGCTATGCAAAACCAAACATGCATGATCAAAACCACTTAAATCAGACCTCAAGAATGTTAAATCAAAGCCAAAAATGTGCTGGAGTAGAGCATACGCATGCTAGGTCAAAAGGCTAAAACAACAGATATGCTAGGCTAGTGAACCAAAATTGCACTACAAGTGCAAGAAGTATGCAAGAGGCAACCAAACCAACGCAAATCAGAGTTATGAAATGTCAAAATAACACCAAAAATGGGCTGAGACTAGGCCAACACATGCTAGAATAACAAGCTAACTCATTAGGCATGCAAGGCTAGCAAAGAATATTTACACTACAAGTGCATGAAGCATGCAACCAATGATCAAACAAGCCAAAACCAGAGTTAAAGAATGTTAAATAATGGCCAAAAATGTGCTGGAGTGGAGCCAAAACATGCTAGAATTATAGGCTAAAGTAGCAAACATACAAAGCTAGTGAGCAAGGTTTACACTACAAGTGTATAAGGCATGCAAGAGGTGAGTCCACCAATCAAAATCAGAGTTATGGTAGGTCCCAAAAGTCACAAAAATGTGCTCAAACAAAGCCTCAAGAAGATAGAAATACATGCTCTTTTGATGGGCCATCAACCCAAGTAAACAAGAGAAGAGGAGGGGGGACAACCCCCCACCCATTTGGGACCTCAAAACCCCCTTTTCACCACTGAAATTCCTCTGGAATTCAATGGTTTAAAGGCCAAAAAAAAGTTGGTTTGAAAAGTGGTGAAAGATGGCTCAAGAGGCTTTACAAGCCAAAGAGAAAAAGGGAGGAAAATCCCCTGGCCAAACAAGGCACAAACCAACACTATTAGGACTGAAAAACAAAGGAAAAACAAAGGTTTTTGTAGTTCAACACCACCCCAAAAATAGTTTACAAAGGTGGTAAAACAAGCATGCAAAGCAAAGGTTTAAAGGGACAAGTGCTTACCTTTGAAGGACAGCAGCAAAATAGGCACAAATCTGAGCTCAAATCAACTTTTGGAGCTCAAACAAAGTCCCAAAGAATCTCAGCCCAATGGTGGTCAAGTTTGGTTAAGGAAGCGTATGCAAAGGAGAGGTATATCTCCAAGTATATCTCTTGCACGTACACAAGGGCAAGAGGGAGAGCAAGCTAGAGAGAAAAGCTGAACTTTAGCTCTAAAATTTGTAGAGAGAGAGAGAGAGAGATTTTAGTGTGAGAAGCTCCCATAATTCCTCAAAATGTTCTTTTTTGCAAAAAAAAATGGGAGATATGGCTCATATATAGCAATATACAAGAGTTGGTTCAAAATATCTGAGTTTGGAAATATCTGGAGCAATGCACAATAGCTGGAGGGAAAAGATCTTCAAAAAATTTGAGTTTGGGACCTGCAGACCACTTTTCTGGTCGACCGACCACTTTTTTGGGTCGATTGGATACTTTTTTGGTCGGCAGGAAAATTCTGCTTTCCAGGTCCAACTTCAAATGGGCATAATTCCTTCATCTGGACTCCTTTTCAGGTCATTCTTGTATCCAAATTGAAGCCCCGGAAGTAAGATTTCCAATGCTGGAAGCCTTGCATCAAAATTCCAACTGTGTAAAAAGTTATGCCTGTTTTGGTGAAGCCGCTCAGTTTCGATCCTTCCCGGATTCATGCCGAACTTCTCCCAAACTAGTTTTCTTCTCTCCTTTCCTCTTTTCTTCAACTCCGAACCCCTAAACAAGGTGTTTTGAAAGATTTTTCAATGATTTCATCTCTCTTTCATTCATTTCCACTTTGTCCTCGCTCAGTTTATCGAAAAGCGCAACATTTAACGAAATGCGAGCCTCGGAACATCGTAGGAACTTTATTTCAAAAATATTTTGAAAGAGAGGGTTTTAAGGTCTAAAAACCATTCAAAATAGCTTTGGTCCAAAATGTGGTGTAAGGTTGGGATTTGACCCTCCTCTTTACTGAAGGAATCGAACCTTTGCACTACACAACTTTCATCACCAAGTAAACCATCAGTAGCACCCAAGTCTTAAGGGCGGTCAAAAATGGGGTGTCTACAGCATTCCACAAGGTAAAGCTTATTCTACCATTAAAGTGAATGAAGATGGTCATGGGTGGTTGTATGAAAGTGTAATAGTAAGACTCAAAGAAGAGTACACCTTATCCAACATCAAGCAAGCGCTAAAGGATAAAAGGATGGGCAATATTCTTGTCAGAAATGGAGGAGGGAGGGATGTTGTCCTAACATTCAAGTCCAAAGAAAAGATGAAATCCAACTTCAGACTAGTCAATGAATGGCTAAAGGAATGGTGTGAAGTTGCTACAGTATAGAAGCCAGATATGCACCTTGAGCAGGAGAGATGTTTATGGATAAGATGTTATGGAGTCCCACTGAACCTCTGGAACAGAGACAAGTTTACCAAACTAGGAGGAATATGGGGTAAGGTCCTAAACCTTGATAGTAATGCTTGCCAACCAGTGTCCTTTTTGTTATGGCAGAGTCAGGATTGCAACTAAATGTATGGAATGGATTAACAAAGAAATACATCTGGAATGCAAGGGCAAAATCTTTCCAGTCTTAGTTTATGAAGAACAAACTAATGCTGAAGAAGATTACATTTCATTCATTGATTCGACGGAAGGCTGCAGTTCCAATATGATAGCCAGACAAGAGCATGAAGATCCCATAAGGATTGAGGAAGATGAAGGTGACCTGGCAAAGAGAATGGAGAGAAATGTTGCTGAGCTGGCATCTTTTAATGATGTGGATCCTATTCAGAGGGTAGAGCAAACCTGTAGCAGAGCTGAGGTGGACAGGGTAGTTGAAGAATCTAAAGTGGAACACCACTGTGGCAGAGAGGAAGGGGATACGGTAGTTACAGAGATAAAAAAATGGCATGGGGAGCAGCTTTGAAGATGATGCACGCATGGCAGACCCACCAAAAACAAAGGCGGCTGAACACAGATCACCAACCAATAATGACAATTAGAGGTTAGAAGGCCATTTGTACACACCTGGTTTTATTAGGAGTCTCAGTGCATCTGCAGGGCTTCGACCTGGCATAGACTTGGAGATTGATTTGGGCCATATCCTTAATGAACCTGGCCCATCCGTTTTAAACCTTAACAGAGTTATTAATCTTAGCTCTGCTAATGGTGGATCACTTGGGCCTTCAAGGACCAAATCGATTTCAGACACACCACATTATAAAGGGGCTCAATCTAGGAAGTGTAAACCCAAATCTAAAGTCAAGCTGAAAGGAAACAAAAAGGTAAGTCTAAGGTACTCACTCAGTCTGAAATCATCTCCAGCTTCGTCAGGTTTCATAGGCACAAAGGGGCTTCTTCTAGTAAGTCTCCACCAAAAAGGGCCATATTCAGAGCTGCTGTTGCAGCTATGTCACTTTTAGCTTCATCTGAGAATGGTGACAGAAGGGGAAGATATATCCTAAATGAAGCTCAAGCTACAATCCAGACGGCGAGTGTTCTAGGGCTCAACTTCAAAAGTAAGAATTCGGATACTCTCCACAAAATTGTTGAATTAGAACTCAAAGATAAAGAAAGAAATGGAGAAGAGGAGAAAGGTGGGTAGTGAACAGCTTTAGCCCAGGTGATTTTGGTGTTCAATTTTGTTAATTAATGAAGCTACTGTCATAGAATGTTAGAGGATTGGGAAAAGCTGAGAAAAAAGGAAGAATAAGGAAGTTACTTAGGGAAAGTCAAATGGAAATAGCACTCTTTCAAGAAATAAAAAAATCCTCAATTACAGAGCATGAAGTTAGAGCCCTATGGCCAAGAAGTAGTATGGAATTTATGTCAGTTGATTCAGAGGGATCTGCTGGAGGCCTATTATGCATTTGGGATCCAGAGATCTTCAAGTTACATAGCTGCTGTAGTAATAGGAGATTCATCCTACTCTCAGGTGCACTCCACAACTCTTTTGAATGTATACTGTTAAATGTATATGCCCCAAATAATGCTAGCAGTAGAAACAAATTGTGGGATTGTCTTGTTAACCTCAAAAGAATCTTCCCTAACCCATGGTGTATGAGTGGAGATTTCAATGAGATAAGAAATATTGGGAAAAGGATTGGATGCTCTAGAAGGGACAAAGGGATGAAAGAGTTTAATGAATTTATTGATAGAAGTGAGCTAACTGACTTACCTTTGCTTGGAAGGAAATACACTTGGTGTAATGCACAAGAAAATGAGAAATGGAGTAGGATTGATAGAATTATGCTCAGCCCCGAATGGTTTACCAAAGTCAAATTGAAGTTATGGGGGCTGCCTAGACTTCTCTCTGATCACTGTCCTCTCCTAATAAGGGAGGATGAGAGGGATTGGGGCCCAAAACCCTTCAGGTTTATCAATGCCTGGACCTTACACCCCTCCTTTCCCTCTTTCTTGGAAAGCATTTAGAAGGAAACTTCTGTCAATGGAGAACCTGGGTATATTCTTCTGCAGAAGTTAAAGTTGTTGAAGCTTGCTCTCAAAAAATGGAACTGTGATGTCTTTGGTAACATCTCCTCTAAATTGAAAGCAGTTGAGGAAGAGTTGCATATATTGGATCTCATTGCTGAAGACAGACCACTAATAGATTCAGAAAGAGAAAGTAGGAGAGCGATGATAGATGAAGTATGGAATCTTAGCAGAATGTTAGAATGGATGTGGCAGCAAAAATCCAGAGTTAACTGGACACTTAAAGGGGCCAAAAACACTAGGTTCTTCCATGTAATGGCCAGTTGTAAAGAAAACAGAAACGCCATCAATTCCATCTCTGTTAATGGTATTACTCATGAAGATCCTGTCAAAATCAAACATGAGGCCCTTCTACATTTTAAGAAACAATTCACAAAAGATTGGGCTAATAGGTCATCTTTAGGAGGTGTGTTCAAATCAGTTGCAGAGAGTCACTCTTTCCAAGAGTTAGAAAGTGAGTTCTCTGAAGCTGAAATTAAGGCAGCTGTTAAAGAATGCAATGGCAATAAAGCTCCAGGCCCAGATGGCTTCAACCTGTTATGTTTTTAGAAATTTTGGAAGGTTATGAAAAAGGAGGTTCTCATGTTCATGGCAGATTTCCACACCCACGACAGACTTGCTTATGGCCTTAATAGTTCCTTCATCACACTTATCCCCAAAAATGATAATCCTGCGGGATTGGGGGACTATAGGCCTATTAGTTTGGTGGGCTCCGTTTACAAAATTCTCGCAAAAGTCCTAGCACATAGACTGAAAAGAGTTCTTCCCGAAGTAATTGGAGTTACTCAATCTGCTTTTCTTAGAGGAAGGAGTATTCTGGATGGTGTTCTTATTGCCAATGAAGTTGTGGATAGTTGGAAAAAAATCCAAAAAGAAAGGCATCATCATCATTAAACTAGACTTTGAAAAAGCTTTTGATTCAGTTAATTAGGAGTTTTTTCTTTCTATGCTCTCTACCTTTGGTTTTGGTCCAAAATGGGTTGCTTGGATGAGAGAATGTATCTCCACAGTAAGGCTTTTTGTTCTAATTAATGGATCACCAATTGCAGAATTCTCTCCACAAAGAGGGCTAAGGCAAGGCGATCCCCTCTCCCATTTTTTGTTCAACTTAGTAGCAGAAGGTCTCAACATCCTCATAACTAGAGCTCATGAGTAGAATTTTATTAAGGGAGTGAAAATTGGGAGGAAGGAAGTAGTTATTTCTCATCTACAATTTGCTGATGATTCAATCATATTCTGTGAAGCAGATATGGAGTAATCAGTAAGCATTAAAAGGGTGCTTAGATGTTTTAAGCTACTCTCTGGGCTGAAAATAAACTATCACAAAAGTGTTTTATGTGGATATGGTGTTGGTAATGAAGTCTTATCAGCCACGGCTGACCTCCTCAATTGCAAAGTGTAAGGCCTGCCTCTGAAGTTTTTAGGTTTGCCCCTAGGTACTAACCCTGGGAAAAAGTTCACCTGGAAACCTATCATAGAAAAAGTCAAATCAAGATTAGCAGGCTGGAAGAAAAAGCTCCTGTCTTTTGCCGGAAGACTCACCTTAATCAAATCAGTGGTATCCAACCTCCCTCTCTATTACCTGTCCCTATTTAGAATGCCTTTGGGGATGGCCAAAGAGCTAGAGAAAATTGAAGCTTCCTTCCTATGGGGAGGTACTGAATTGAAGAAGAAAATTCATATGGTGAAGTGGGCAGAAGTAACAAAAAGTGGAAGTCATGGAGGCTTAGGAATACGAAGAATTATTGATGTCAATACTAGCCTCTTGTTAAAATGGTAGTGAAAGTTTGGATGTGAGCCTAAAGCTCTTTGGAGAAAGGTTCTTTCTAGTAAGTACTTGATTGATAAAGATAGGTGGCAGCCAATCTTAAGGCCTTCCTACAAATACTCTAAGGTGTGGAGTGACATCATATCTATTGCTATCCATAAGTAGCCCCTCTGCAAATTCTTTCTGGACAACTTTCTAATTAAGGTTGGTGATGGAAAGAGAGTCAAATTCTGGTTTGATAAATGGTGTGGAAACATTTGTCTCAAAGATGAATTCCCAAGTCTCTTCAGATTATCTACTAATAAGAAAGACACTCTACCCTTATTCTATGACAAAAGTTCGTCCTCGGGGAATTGGAACTTATCTTTCAGAAGAACACCTTATGAGTGGGAATTTGTGCAAATTACTAGACTGTACAGTGCATTATCTACTGCCCCAACCCTCAGGATTGGAGAGGCTGACAGACCTGTCTGGCTTGGCTCATCTTCAGGTTCGTTTAAAGCAGCTGATGTGTATAATTTTAGTAATGCCTCCCTTGGCCCCAGTTATAATATCTGTAAGTTCATTTGGAATAAAGATATCCTTCCCAAAATTCAATTCTTCAGCTGGTTGGCTTGGAAAGACCGAATCAAATCTGCTGCTTTCCTTCAAAAGATTGGGGTTCTCAATGTTAATGCTTCTACACTGTGTATCTTCTGCAAATCAGAATCAGAATCAACCAGCCATGTGCTATTGTTTTGCCCATTGTCTTGGTCTGTTTGGTCCAAAATGTTGTAATGGTAGGAGTTTCAATGGGCGACACCAAGCTCAGTTGAAAGTCTCTTTCGTTGGTGGAAGGGAGGTAAATTTAAGAGCTTGGAAAAAGGGATTTGGAGAGCTCTACCATTAATCACCCTCTGGTCACTCTGGAAGCTGAGGAACGAGTGCATTTTCAATGGAGTGCAACCCAATTGCACTGAGGTGAGTGAACTTTTAAAGGTAAGACTTGCATTATGGATCAAAGCTTCAATACAAGACTTCCACTACTTAGTGAACGACTTAATATTCAATCTAAGTCAGGTGAGGCTCTGCCTCTAAGTGTGTCAAGGTGCTTGACTGATAGACTGCTTGGGCTGCCTTCAAGGTGCTTGGCTGTTAGGCTGCTTGGGCTAATAAGCTGACAGACTCTGCATCTGCCTCTGCTGTTTGCTGTATGTTGTTGTATACTGTGTATGGTGTGTATGCTATGTATGCTGCTTGGCTGTATGCTGTACATTTTTGTTGCTATTACTTCAGAGTGCTGCTATTCGGTTCTGGTCTACTTCTATCTGTGGCTGTTCTAGTCTGTACAGGTTCTATGGGGTGATAAAATGGAAACTCAATGGTTTGAAGCGGGTGTAGAATGGTGTTCTTGTTTGTTGTTGTTCTGTTTGATGGGTTTTTGTTTGTTTTGATTGGTTTCTCGCCAATCTTGGGTTATTGCTTGCATATGATATGCGTGTGCTCTTCCCTGATTTGTTGACGTATCTTTGCATGTTTCTTGCTCTTTCATCAATAAATCTTTTATTTTGCTTATCAAAAAAAAAAAGCATACCCTCCACGTTATCACACTTGGGAAAAGTACACTAAGGAGTTTTTAATTTTTTTTGAGTGTCACATTATTGAAGTGTCACATTAATACCTATCACATTAATACCTGCCACATTAAAGTATTACATCATACCTTTCACATTAATAAAGGGTATAGCTATCCACCAAAATAATACCAAAATAAAAAATGGGACCACACAGAAAAAGAACTCTCTACTAATAAGACTTAACAAATCAATAGAAAAAACTCGGGACTAATTGGAATACTTGTTTGTGAAATAAAATTTATTGATAAATATCCCAATAAAGAACATCAAAATATATTACGTAAATTATTTTTAACCTCTCAATTATAATAGAACTGAACGAATATTATTCTATCATCAATTTTTTCACTATTTCAATTGATTAAGAACACCTAAACTTCCATGTAGTACAATGATCACCTATCAAAAACACTGGACGGTGAAACAATTATCCCAACAAATTAACTGTGAAATTAACTTCTCAACTCATTTGTCTCAAGAAGGCCACCTAAATGTTTGTTAGAAAAATAGTACCACTACATTTATCGAATTTGTTTCATTCGAGTGAGTCTCTTTTTGGGAAAAAACTTATTTAGGCAAATTCAGACTAAACAAATTCGGTGAACAAATCATTTATCTCAGAAAAATAGTTTTTTTTTTTTTTTTTAACATCCATATCAAAAAAGGATGCTTCATAAGGGCATCATAGCATCTGTAGGCCCTAATCCAAGATAACCAGTTGATGGCTAAAATTTAATCCAATCAATAAGAAAAGACACACCACCAAGATAATAATGGATCTTATCCACCTCCATAACAAGGGGCAGAGTCATAATCAGAGTATAACACAATTATCTTGTGATGTTCATGCTCCCCAAAATTCGAGCCTTACTCTTTCATGTAGAATAATTTTTGGTCATTTTAAGTCAAAATAAAGGTGAAATTCACGTGTTACTTTTAAGTCATAATCAGAGTAATGCCTTCACTTTTGTATAGTTAACAACAAATTTTTGGTTGGTGAAAACTATTAAAAAAATGAATGAGAAATTTGACTTTCAAAATCACCATTTAATTTTGGTTGGTTCAATAATGGTCACTAATCTCTTTATCACATTGATTTTATAGAACAAAATCATAATGAGTTAATATAATAACATAAGTTAACCACACGCATGTACGGCCAAGTTGGATTGGGTTGAGCTATTGAATAAATTTCATGGTATTTATTTTTGGGACAAAATTTATTTAAATTTTTGTTCCAATGCCATTGGAGTGCATATGTTCTGTAGCATATCTTCACCATGGAAGGATGCACCAGAACAATCACAAACAATATACCATCCCTTATTGCATCAGTTTTTTATTTGCATTCATCATTCGTTCTGTTGAGTTTGAGAGAGAGAGAGAGAGAGCGAGTTCAATCACAGTTTGGTTCACTAGGCACACAAATTACAGTACTTCTTCTGTGTGATTGTTGATCATTGTATTCTGAAAGTGTAAGATCATAAATACAAGTGCAATAAAAGAATTTCAGTTTCTTATTAAACATTAGCATTGTATTTACCAATGACTAAAAAGAAAAGGTAAATAAAACAGAAAAATTATCTAAAAACTCAAAAAACTAATCACATAATCGAACATAAAAAGTATGTATCTCAACAAATTTCGTAAAATTGTATCTATTCACTACGTATATTCTGTATTTCATTCTATGTATTATGTGATCTGTTTCTATGTCTGCACGAGGATTAGGATCTCTGGGCAATAAAATCTAAGTGCTGTTGTAAGGAAACATCAGAGCAAGGAAGAACAATCCCTTTCTGGCTATGGAAGTCATACTCCTCGGCAGCCTTGTCTAGTAACTGCTTGAAGATTGGATCCTTCAAGTACGATGTTGGAACCACAAACCTCCTCATCACCTCTTGACCATCATCCCCATCACCGACTTAAACCGCAAAGTGGCCCTTTGGAGCTCTCTTGCTCGTTTCGCTGCTCCACATCGAATCTTAGCCATGAATCTGTTGAACATGTAGTGTTTTTTATTTTTTAATTTTTTTTTTTTTGCGACGGCAAAATAGCTGTCGCAAAAAGTAGTTTAGGTGGTCGCAAATAATTTGCGACCGTTGCTTTGCCGTCGCAAAAAGTCTTTTGCGACTGTATTTTTATTATTTGCGACGGCTTGTGGCGATCGCAAAAAGTGTTTTTTTTAGTAGTGCACTGAACAAGAAGACTATGAGAGAGTACGAGGGAAGAGTTATAATTTGCTTTCGAAGCAATTTATGATGTATTTATAAATTTATGATGTACGTATTATAAGTAGATGTTATTGGGATTTATACTAGGAATAAGAGAGAGAGAGAGAGTAGAAGCTTTTATTTTACTAGGTGTCCTGAGCCAACAACAGTGTTGAAAACGTGATCATATAAGACCCAAGACTGCGGGGTGATTTTCTTGATTAGGTCTTATTTTACTAATGCTTAATTAATTAAATAATAACTGAAAGTGTATTTGGAATGGTCGATTTATTTGGTACGCGCTTTGGTTAGAAATTGATTTATTGTTAGCCCAATAATTGTTTTCTATTCAGGTAAATTATATTGGCAGTCTCAATATTTTGATATTTGTATCATTTTAATTTTATAAATCTATTTAAGGAGTCCATAATCAAAATTAGAGGATGCTATTTGGGAGCGTGTTGTGGGACGGTTCATTTTGTTAGACAGTTAGTGTATTTTATTTACATAAAAAATTAGAAAAATTTGATAATTGTAACATATTCAATTTATCACAATTATTTTCAAACAAAAACATTGGCTTATTTTTAAAACCACAAGTGTCATTCAATTTTTTTGGTGACAAATGCAAAAAATTGAATAGATAGGATTATTGGATCGATTTAATTTTTTGTGTGAATAAATTACATGAAATATCTGACAAAATGAACTATTTGAATATCAAAACGATACATGTGATAGACCCCACAGACTCTAAAAAAATCCTCCAATCTAGATTATAGACCCGAGGGAATCCTCCTCAAAAAAGTTTTGTTTTGATTGTTTTTTTATTGGATGGTTTATTTTTGTTGAGCATGGTGACACTATTAAAACAGTAATGTAACTGATAGCAAGTTTATTATTTGATTTATTAATGGGGTACTTTTTTTCATAAATTCCTTTTTACCTACTTATGTTTAATTTATTCTACATTATTTTCTTATATTCCAATAATTCCTATAGGTGACATAGTTACCAAAATAGTCTTAATAATATTTACATTTACAATGTAAATGTTCCATGATATGAATGTTCACACCGTCAATGTGAATGTTCACACCATCAATGTGAATATTCATATTGTTAATGTGAATGTTCACACTATTAATGTGAACATTCATACATCAATGTGAATATTCACATTGTAGAATATAAATGTTCAAATTACCAAATTGCTAACCGTTCAAAAAATATTTGTAAGGGTAGAAATGTCCATAAAATACCTTAAATATGAGAATTATGATTTTGTAGATCAAATGTTCAAATAATAGGATTTATTGAAATATAAGAATATCTTATGGAGTAATTGGGATACAAATACTTTAAAAGGATTTTCTAATAAATCTCCCTATATTAGTTAATGTGGTATTTATTATATTATTATAACAAATTTTTAAATATTAAAATTGTTGGAAATGGTCATAAATTCTGGGTATCCTAAGTTTGGTCTAATATTTAGGTGGGCCCCGTGCGTCGATTTACGCGGGTCAAAGTGGTAACGCGTTCTATGCTGCGTTGTGATTCACGTGGTATATTTGGTTGCTCAAAACCATTACCGAGTGAATGGAAAATTGAAGCCAAAGTATGCTCCATGGAAATGGAGTTTTGGTGAAAATTCCTTAAAGGTTTGAATAAGGCTTGTCCCACATTGATTTGGTGGGAGGTTTTGAAAGGGTTTATAAGGCATGGGTTTGGTACTTGGGGTGTGCCCCAAGGGGTACCCAAGTGTTTTAGAGGGAGAGGTTATGGGCAAAATGGGCTAGACCCATTGGACTCAAAAACCACCACACACGCGCGCGCCGCCACCGTCCGTCCGTCGGGCGGGGCTGGGGGCCTGGGCGCGGTGCGTGGTGTGAGGTTGGGCTTGTTCGCCCAATACTAATCTTTTTGGCCAAAAACATTTGAATTTAATTTTATTAATTCAAATTAAACTGGTTTGGATTTATTGTTCATCCAAACAGGGCCCTTCCCGAAATTAAACTGGTTTGGTTTTATTGTACATCCAAACAGGGCCCTTCCTGAAAATAAACAGGTTTGGTATTAGTGCACACCCAAACAGGGCCCTTCCCGTTTTTGATATCTGTTTGAAATATAATTCAACAGATTCAAATCTGTTTGAATTCAAAGCCAACAGGTTCCATACCGTTCAATTCAAATCCTACAGCCACCTTTACATCTATAAATAGAACAGCCCTCATTTGGATTTAGTAATCTTTAATTTTCGTCCTTCATATTTCTGAGAACTTTCTCTTCATGTTGCTGCATTATTTTCTTGTCAGAGAGAGTATAAACACTTAGTGTGTTCGTTAGGCAAACAATTTGTAGTGCTGCTATTGTTTGTAGTAGATCATTTTATCCTGGGAGATAGACGTCCACATTCTGAAAGCACCGTGGAGAGGACGAATCTGTCTTAAGGACACAGTGTCAAACACTGGACTTGATCAGTTTATAATTCGAAGAAATTAAATCAAGTAAGTTATTTATTTAATTTTTTATATTATTGTTAGTTATTTAAATCAGATTTTAATTTTGTTTTTGTAACAAAATAAAATCTGTTTTTATTTATTTATTTATTATTATGAGTTTGATTTTTGTAATCAAACAAAATTCTCTCCTTTCTCTTATTTCTTTATATTCTGATTGTTGTTTAGTACACAACAGAATTTAATTTATTTAAATACAGTGAAGATTGTCCAACAATCTTAAGACAGATTCCTTTTTGGTATCTTCATTGTATTTAATTTTCTGTTTTTCAAAGTAATATTCTGGTTGGAAAAACAAATAGTGATTTATGCTATTTGACAGATAGTAAATATACTGTCTCTTTTCTTTGACAACTAGTAGTACGATACTGGTGTCATTAACAATTTCAGAATATTATTTGGTATTACAGAAAATTATTTTGGTATTTTATTTTTTCTGGTTTTAGTAACTAGAATTTATTTTCTGGTTTTGGTAACTAGAAAATTATTTTGTGTTTTTCTGATTTTTGTAATCAGATATTTTTGTGATATTTTATATTCTAGTTTTAGTAACAAGGATAATAAAATTATATTATTTTCTAGTTTTGGTAACAAGAAAAATAAAATTATTTTGTGTTATAATTTATTTTTTGGTTTGAGTAACTAGAAAATTAATTTGTGGTTTGGTTTTCTGATTTTTGTAATCAGATATTATTTCAGTATTTTATTTTATTAGTTTTAGTAACAAGGAAAATAAAATATTTTGTATTGTAATTTATTTTCTGGTTTTAGTAACTAGAAAATTAATTTTGTTAATCAATCATGTAACTTTGTGACTTGGTCACAATCTGTTAATTTTGTAAGGGACTTATGGTTTCGTTTGATAGACCACTTATTTTTAAACCCTTGTGAAAAGGTTTTACTTCTTTTGATTTTATCATAATTCATCATGAGTATACATGGAAGAATTTGTTCTAGAGTAAAATATTAGTTTTACAAACTAATTTTATTTGTTATTACAATTTGGATTCATAGTCTTGAATTGTTTCTGCACTTGAGTCGGAAAATATATATATATATATATATATATATATATTTACAAGAACATTTTAATGCATATTTAATTTGTTTATTTATGTACAAATTAAACTTATTAAATGAAGGTATGTTTTGTCATTTTGAAGTTTGAAGTTTAAAGTTTAAATGCGTTGGATTTTATTTATGAGTTGAGAATCCTTTTATTTTATGATGCTAGTGATGGGATCATGCATGATTAATTTATTTTGTTAATTCATTATTTTTAGTTGATGTGTTAGATATGCATGTATGATATTAACTCAAGTTATTTCTTAACAATAATTTCAAGTGATTTGGAATGATAAATTGTTATGTCGACTTTGGACATAAGCAGGTTAATTTAAATATTTCTAATCAAGTTTGAATGGGTGTTTAAATACTAGAGAAATTTAAACATGAAGATGTATGTAATTATATCGTTCCATTTAATTGGGAAGTAATTTAAGAAATCTTTTATGTTGATTATTGGTTTATTTTGAATTACGTGACATGAGATGTCATTAATAATTATTTTACTTGCGTAGTAGAAATTGTTAAACCATAAACCATTTTATTAATATGGGAGTGTATCTCTTGCATTAGTTGAGATGATTTAATTTTCTTCTGTCACAAATATTTTTATGATAGTGACATTTATTTATAAATGAGTTGCAAGAATGTATACAATCAATTGGGTTTTGAATTGTTCGTTTCTTAGGCAAATTTTTATGATTTTGTCAAAACATTAAATCTGATTTGTGTAGTCATAATTAATTTTGGATTTTTGGATTTGAAATTTATGAATCAAGCACATCATAGACAACAAATGATGAATGGCATGTTACTAAATTCAGGCTTACCACAGAACTTGTGAGGGAAAGCAATATTTTCTGCTAATTATGTTCTTAATAGAATACCCCACAAGAAAACCGAAAGCATTCCTTATGAATTGTGGAAAGGTCGATCACCTTCCTACAAATACTTAAAAGTGTGGGGGTGTTTGACGAAAGTTGAAGTTCCTGTTCCTAAAAAGACTAAGATTGGACCAAAAACAGTAGATTGTGTGTTTATTGGTTATGCTCAGAATAGTAGTGCATATCGGTTTCTGACTTATAAATCAGAAATACCTGATATAAATGTGAACACTATTATAGAGTCAAGGAATGTTGTGTTTTTTGAACATGTCTTTCCTTACAAGAAAGGACAGGAATTAAGTTCACAGAAAAGAACTTATGATTGTACACAAAGTCAAGAGACTAATGACAATCAAACACAAGAGACTAGTAATGGTTTCAACCAACAGGATTTAACTGATGATGAACCAAGAAGAAGTAAGAGAGCGAGAACATCAAAATCCTTTGGTCCAGATTTTCTGACATACTTGTTAGAAAATGAACCTCAAAGCTTTAAGGCAGCAATGACAGGTCCCGAAGCACCTTTGTGGAAAGAGGCTGTTAATAATGAAATTGAATCCATTATGCAAAATCATACTTGGGAATTGGTGGATCTTCCACTAGGTTCTAAACCTCTTGGATATAAATGGATATTCAAGAGAAAAATGAAAGCAGATGGTTCGATTGACAAGTATAAAGCAAGACTTGTAGTTAAAGGTTACAGACAAAAGGAAGGTCTGGACTATTTTGACACATATTCCCCTGTGACAAGAATAACATCCATTCGCATGCTTATTTCTATAGCAGCGTTGTTTAAATTAGAAATACATCAAATGGATGTTAAAACAGCTTTCTTAAACGGTGATCTAAATGAAGAGATCTATATGGAGCAACCCGAAGGGTTTGTTGTATCAGGGCAAGAAAAGAAAGTTTGTCGACTTGTCAAATCCCTTTATGGATTAAAACAAGCACCTAAGCAATGGCATGAAAAATTTGATCATGCGATGCTTACTAATGGGTTTAAGATAAACGAATGTGACAAATGCGTCTATGTTAAAAACACTGATTAAGGATATGTCATAGTTTGTCTTTATGTGGATGACATGCTTATCATTGGAAGCAGTCAAAATATGATCAAATCAACTAAGCAAATGCTTAAAAGATTTGATATGAAAGATATGGGGGTCGCAGATGTTATATTAGGAATGAAAATTATTAAAACATCTGACGGATATGCATTATCTCAATCTCATTACATTGAGAAAATACTTGATAAATTTATCAAGGATGATTTGAATTTAGCTAGAACACCTGTAGACATCAGTCTTTATTTATCGAAAATAAAGGTGATGTAGTGTCTCAGTTAAAATACTCCCAAATCATTGGAAGCCTAATGTACCTAATGAATTATACTCGTCCTGATATAGCTTACGCTATCAGTAAATTGAGTAGGTACACTAGTAACCCCGGAGAAGACCATTGGAAAGCGATCATTCGGGTTCTTACATATCTAAGATTCACCCGTGATCATGGTTTGAACTTTACTCGATATCCAGCAGTACTTGAAGGTTATTGTGATGCCAATTGGATATCGGATACTAAAGATTCAAAATCCACAAGTGGATATGTCTTTACTCTAGAAGGCGCTGCTGTTTCTTGGAAGTCCACGAAACAAACTTGCATCGCACGATCCACAATGGAATCCGAGTTATTGCTTTAGATAAAGCAGGTGAAGAAGCAGAATGGCTTCGTCACTTCTTAGAAGACATTCCAATGTGGCCAAAACCTGTGCCAGCTATTTGCATTCATTGTGATAGTCAATCTGCAATAGGCAGGGCACAGAATCATATGTATAACGGTAAGTCACGACATATTCGTCGTCGACATAATACCGTTAGGCAATTGTTGTCAAACGGAATAATCTCAATAGATTATATAAAATCTAAAGAGAATATTGCGGATCCATTAACAAAAGGTTTGACAAAAGAGCTAGTGTATAGTTCATCGAAGGGAATGGGATTAAAGCCTATTACATAAGAGTCATCATAATGGTAACCCTACTTATATGACTGGAGATCCCAAGAACTAAGTTCAAAGGGACAACTAAGTTATGTATGGCTCGCCAGAAATCACCAAGGGATTAAAATTCCCTACTCATTCCTATGGTGAGAGTGATATCTGCAACATATGTTGTCTGCAGGGATATAAGGATAAGCTTTGCTTTTAATGATTACTTATATCTTGATTAAGGCATAAAATCAAGACGAGTATAAGAAGATACTCACAATAAGAATCACCTATATGAGTGTTGAACTGGGGCCGGTTCTATGAGAATGAAAGAGGCTACATTCTCTAGAAACACTCATGAAAACCAGGAGCGTTCAAGGCCAAAATGAACACAACAGTGAGAACCACGATGTGTTAGAAGATATTTTGTGTGAAATCTATTGTCTTGGCTTACACAAACGGCTGAACAATTCAAGGCATCGCGTCCATTGGTTAGCCAGTAAGTCCGATAGGTTATCGCTAGGAAGGTTCAAGGCCGAAAACTACCTATCCTGATGCAAGATATTTTCGACTTATACTCTTTCGATAAATCTGCATATTGTTGCATTTCCGTTGTCATCAAATTCCATTCATGTGGGGGATTGTTGGAAATGGTTATAAATTCTGGGTAAAACCAGAATTTTATCCTAAGTTTGGTCTAATATTTAGGTGGGCCCCGTGCGTCGATTTACGCGGGTCAAAGTAGTAACACGTTCTATGCTGCGTTGTGATTCACGTGGTATATTTGGTTGCTCAAAACCATTACCGAGTGAATGGGAAATTGAAGCCAAAGTATGCTCCATGGAAATGGAGTTTTGGTGGAAATTCCTTAAAGGTTTGAATAAGGCTTGTCCCACATTGATTTGGTGGGAGGTTTTGAAAGGGTTTATAAGGCATGGGTTTGGTACTTGGGGTGTGCCCCAAGGGGTACCCAAGTGTTTTAGAGGGAGAGGTTATGGGCAAAATGGGCTAGACCCATTGGACCCAAAAACCACCACACACGCGCGCGCGCGCCGCCGCCACTGTCCGTCCGGTCGGTCGGGCTGGGCCGGGCCTGGGCTTGGGCGCGGGTGCGTGGTGTGAGATTGGGTTGGGCTTGTTCGGCCCAATACTAATCTTTTTGGGCCAAAAACATTTGAATTTAATTTTATTAATTCAAATTAAACTGGTTTGGATTTATTGTTCATCCAAACAGGGCCCTTCCCGAAATTAAACTGGTTTGGTTTTATTGTACATCCAAACAGGGCCCTTCCCGAAAATAAACAAGTTTGGTATTAGTGCACATCCAAACAGGGCCCTTCCCGTTTTTGATATCTGTTTGAAATATAATTCAACAGATTCAAATCTGTTTGAATTCAAAGCCAACAGGTTCCATACCTGTTCAATTCAAATCCTACAGCCACCTTTACATCTATAAATAGAACAACCCTCATTTGGATTTAGTAATCTTTAATTTTCGTCCTTCATATTTCTGAGAACTTTCTCTTCATGTTGCTGCATTATTTTCTTGTCAGAGAGAGTATAAACACTTAGTGTGTTCGTTAGGAAAACAATTTGTAGTGCTGCTATTGTTTGTAGTAGATCATTTTATCCTGGGAGATAGACGTCCACATTCTGAAAGCACCGTGGAGAGGACGAATCTGTCTTAAGGACACAGTGTCAAACACTGGACTTGATCAGTTTATAATTCGAAGAAATTAAATCAAGTAAGTTATTTATTTAATTTTTATATTATTGTTAGTTATTTAAATCAGATTTTAATTTTTTTTTGTAACAAAATAAAATCTGTTTTTATTTATTTATTTATTATTATGAGTTTGATTTTTGTAATCAAACAAAATTCTCTCCTTTTCTTATTTCTTTATATTCTGATTGTTGTTTAGTACACAACAGAATTTAATTTATTTAAATACAGTGAAGATTGTCCAACAAAATTTTATTTGTTTATTTTATATTATGAGATAAAAAAATAATTAATTTGTATAATAAGATCTGCTAAAAATGATTATTTAAAAAGTAATGTAGTTTTGTTCATAACTTACGAGACAAAAA
>JAPPVO010000029.1:147428287-147479441 GCA_030407325.1 Camellia japonica
GAAACTGAAATTCTTTTCTTGCATTTGTATTTATGATCTTACACTTTAAGAATACAATGATCGACAATCACACACAAGTACTGTAATTTGTGTGCCTAGTGAACCAAACTGTCACTACTAAAAAAGTGACTTTTTGCGTCTAATTTTTTGTGACCCACTATTTAGCCGTCGCAAAAAGAAAACATTTTTGGAAATGATCAGTGGCAAAAGGCATATTTTACCCCTATTTTTTATTCCCTTCACAGACCCCAATTTATTTTGCCCTTTTGTTACACCTATGCCCTAAGCCCCTTTCACTGTCATTTTCACAACATTGTTAAACAAAGAGGTCTCTCTAGCTCTCTCGCACTCTGTCTCTCTCGCTCTCTTTGCTCGCCATGGTCGTAACTCTAGTGGTATGAATCTCTCTCTCTCCCTTCTCTCTCTATATATACATACATATTTGTATATTTATATATGTATATATATTGTGGATTGCAGGTAGAGTTCTTCATATGCTTGGTATTGACGATCTTAGTTTACATTCCTGGAATAGTTTATGCTCTCTATGCAATGCTCTGTGTGGATCGTGATATGACTCGCGTCGATGTAGACACCCCATTTTGACCAGCCCTAAGACTTGGGCACTTTGTTTTGACCCCCTCACCAAAAAAATCAAATTGAAATTTTAATCCAAACCTCACCTATTTTGGCCAAATTAGTTTATATCATATAGTTTATTACTTGTAGTACTTTATAATTTTATATGTTTTTATATAATTTGATGTGTGTGTATATATTTTGAGGTGGTGTATTTTAGAAACAAAAAATAACAAAAACAAAACAAAAAAAGAAAAATAGAAAATAAAATAAAAAAAGAAAAAAAAGAAAAAGAAGAAAATAGTGGGGCAGTTTTAAACAAAAAAAGAAAAAAGAAAAAAAGACAAATAGGTGGAAGAGAACATTTTTAAAAAGAGAAGTGACTGGATGGGAGATGAGCTGTCGGGAAGAACATTTTCAAAAAAGAGGAGAGAGTAGGTGAAGAAAATTGAAAAAAGAGGAGAGCAGTGGAGTGGGTGATATAAAAAAGAAAAGAAAATCAATATAAGAGGCTGGTGGGCTAATGGGTGAATAAAATAAGGGGAGAGATGAAAGACAGCATGTTTGGGTTTTGAGCTGAAAAGATATCAACAAAAATGGACGGTCTCTCTCTCTCTCTAAGAAAAATGTAAGGACACACACCCATTTTGGAGGAGAGGGCCATTTAACACTCATCTCTCTCCCTCTCTCGGCAATTTGGAGTTCTCCAGGCACACACCCACAAAACCCAGCAGCACACCCATACACCTCCAACACACAAGGGACCTCTCGGAGAGACACCACACGGGGGACTCACAGACACCTCTCTCAACAGATGCATCACACACCCATGGACACCACACCATCTCGGCACCTATCTCTCTCTCCTTGATGACACACAGCCCATGCACAGAATGATCACACACACACGGGGATGCACTGATCTGGCTCGCCCTCTCTTCTCCCTCTCGGCATCTACCCACTCCCTTGCCATGCACCCAGCAGCTAGCACATCACACACAACACAAGCACACCAACTCTCCTCTCAAACAGGCTCTCCATTCACACACATACACGGGTGAAGAGAGGAGACCACACACTCACCCACTCAACACATATATCACACACACACACATACGGGTTAGGGAGGACACCACACCACCACTGTCATGACACACACCAAAACCCATGCACACACACCAAACCGAGAGACCCAGCACAGACCAACACACACAACACACACCAGCAACACACACAGCAACCCATATGCACACCCACATGCACACACATGCACGGGACAGACCCAGATTCAGACTCTGTCTCTCTTTCTCTCTCGCTCTCTCTGGTGATTACAGATCGGAGCACAGCCATTTTCACTCTCTACACTCCCTCTCTCTCTCTCTCTCGGCTTGGGGGAGAGAAGGAGGAGAGCAACACATACACGGGGTACGACACACACAGTGGAGATGCACACACGGGTAGGGAGGGACACAGACACACATGCATGATACACTATCTACTCTCTCTCTCTCTCTCGGGGACTGTCTCTCTCTCTCTCTCTAGGGGTTGAGAGACACACATTTGGTATGGGTCTGAGGGAGAGAACCGGACCTAAAAAACAAAACTCTCACTTCGCTCTCTCGCTCTCTAGCCCGGGATTCACACAAAACCTCTCACTCTCTCTCTCAAATATTTTTTGATTAAGCAGCACCTTCTTGTACAAGAAAATAGTGAAGGTAAAACTAGGGGTGGTGCTACCATGGTGGTGCTACAACCAAATTGTTCTCGCCCATGGTGCTACAGCTATATGTGTATAACTATGTGGATTGGTGTGTTCAAATGAAGTGGTGCAGGCTTCCACTAGTTGTACACGTGTAATGGGGTTGTTGGTTTGGTGTGTGGATAAGTGACTCAGTGACGTATTCTGAATATTTGAAGCATGGGTGGATATTTTGAGTGGATATATTATTTGAGTGGGTATCTCCCACTTCCTGATCACTTTCAAATATTTTTTTGAGTGACTTAGAAGGTGGTGCCTCCATTGAAGATGAATTGCGTACATGGGTTAAGGTGTGCAAGTCTGCTAGATGGAAGATTTTATTTTATCTTATTTTATTTTGAGTGTTTGTGAGGATTTTATTTTTCATTCACCTCTCTCGGATCTGTAATAATTCAAGTATTGTAATAATTCCCTCACCCCGCTTCTTTCTATCCCATTCTTTTATCGCTTTCTCTAACTGTGTGTATGTATATATCTTGACATGTCATGCATACCCTGCTTTACATCCATGATCCATGCATAAGATTTGGCTAAATTTGCATCTTTATGCTTCAATTGATTATCCCATGATTTTATGCGCTATCACACGTTTTGAGATGATTCACATGCCATATTTTAGAAGCCAAATCTTTAGTGCATCTCATGAGTGAATTGCATTAGGATTCTGTATATAAGATCATGCATATTTTACTAACTTTGTTTTGTAGTTGTTCGAGGACGTCGGTCAATCTGTGAGTTTTTATGCTTTAGCATCCCATTTGTGTGTGATTTTCTTATTATGTTTAGCATCCTACCATGAGGCTAATTGATTAAATGATAAACTGTTTGAATGCATGTGGATGAAGGCTTGTTGTTAGAATTGGAATAATTCAATAAATGTACATTTTAAGCCCACTTGAGGTGGCAAATTCAAATCCCTTTCAAAAAACAAACATGAAATTGAATTGTTCCAATTTGAGCAAACTAGTCTATACTTGTATGCTTCACATAGTAAATTTTAGGATTTACTAAAATAATCAGAACATGAACATATAAAGAAAATAAAAGTCATATCATGGTTTAGTAGAGGCCGATCTTTTGATCGGGTGAGCGGGGGTGCTCATTATTGACCTTCCCCTCTCATACCTAAGGTTCCGAGCCAAGTATCCTTGGTTACGACGAACAGTGGCCTTGGCACCGAGTCATGGGTTTCCTAATTTTCCCAAAATATTAGGTGGCGACTCTGAGATCTGATGACGCAGTCCATTTTTGACAAAATTGCAATAAAATGGATTTTCAATAAAAGTTGCCAAATCTGGACTCTCATCTATGTTTCACATTGCACTCGTGAAACTTGAGATCAAAGAGATCTCGGGAGTCCGAACTGTTTAACGCGCGCGGGTACCCCCGGGCATGTTACAGTTTCTGGCGACTCTGCTGGGGATTTATGAAACCTTGACTCGAACTCCATGATATGACTTTTATTTTCAGTTATATGTTTATTGCATTGCATGCATTGGTGCACTTAAAGTCCCTGTGTTGCCCAGATGTTGGTGGGAACACAGACACTTTTTGTGACACTACATCTATCTTTACGATACTTTAGAGGCCTTGTGTTGTAACCTTTTAAGATCTGTCAAAAAGGTAGCTCTGCTACGTAGCTCTGCTATTTGGCTTTGCTATCTAAGGTTCTCAGACTCTGAAGAGAGGCTATTTGACTCTTCTGATTTCCTGGGATCTTTATTGGTTATGACCAAAGGACTCTTTGGTAACGTCACCTTGACTTCAATCCCTAGGTAGAGCTAACCTTGTACATATAGTGAGCTATAGTACCTTTCAAATTAGGACAGGATGCTTTCCCATTTCTAGGATGTATGATACCGCTTGTTTCAATAGTGAAACCCTAGATCATGTCAAGATAGGACAGGATAACCCTACCCTCCATAGGGGTGTTTGTTCTCTTTCCTGCTTTATGTGCAATGTATTGGATCTATACAAGGATTCTCAAATTCGAATGAGTGGTTCAGGTAGTTTAACTTAGCACCATTACTTCAAAAATAAAAAAATAAAAAATAAATAACAAAAACATAAAATCAAAAAAAAATATAAATAAAATTTTGACCATCTCTGTGATTGGGGAGTGACTACCTGTTGATTGCACGGACTTTATTTTGAATGTTATGGCTGGCCCACACTTTGACTAGCAAAATTGAGAATGGTTTTATTCTGAATTCTGAATTGAGTATTGAGTCTAAGTTTGACTCCACCAAGTTTGTAAAGTTAGAGTCAGGCTCGAGTCATTCTAGTGAGTCAGAGTCTGTTGATTTTGAGAGTGCTAACCTAGACATTTCTGTCTTGTCTAGGTCTTCTTTGTCATTTTCTTTTGAGTCTGTGTCATTGCTGAGTCATAGTCTCGTTTCAAAAAAAAAAAAAATTCAAAAAAATAAAATATAAAAAAAAAATGCCATAGAGTCTGCCTACTTCTTTGTGCCTTTAAATCATTGCATTGACCAAAGTTTTTCAAAACTTTTTCCAAAAATTCTGATAAAAACAAAGAGGAAGAATTTCCTCGGGATTTGCAAATTTTGATCAACTGAGAGGAAGAGTGGTGTGCTAAGCCTTTGATGAATAAAAATTTTTGTTAATGTGGGTACTGAGAAGGATCCTGGCTTGGTCCAAATTGGTTCTATCTTGTCTTCGTAAGAGTACGAGTGATTAGTCACTTTGTGAAAAGATTTCAAAAACTTTTTGCGTGGTCCTACGAAGACATGCCTGGAATTGATTATACAGCATAGGATCCCCTTGATTCGAGGTCCGATCTCCTTAGCTCCTTAGCTTTCAAACCTTGATTCGAAATATTCAATGATCATTCAAAGTGTAAGGCTTGTATAGTCAATTGGAAATAACCTTGAACTAGGGGCCATGATGTGATTCAAATGGAGGCAGCCCTTCAACTAGGGGCAATAAGGTCGAATATGATTTAGATTGGAAAGAGCCCTTGAACTAGGGGCAATGATGTGATCCAGATTGGAAACAGACCTTGAACTCAGGGCAAAGAATGTGATTTCGATTTAAAACAGCCCTTGAACTAGGGGCAAAAGTGTGAGGCTTGCATAGCTGAAATGGAGGCAACTCTTGAACTAGGGGCAATAAAGTATCACCCTTGAGAGGCTCGCAAGGTTGAAAACCCGAAAGGGCGGCTTTGGCAAAAGTTAGAGCATAAAAGGAGAGTGTTAATACCCGAGTGAACCTTAGCCAGAACTATGTAGAGCCTATGATTCAGATAAACAACCCTTGAACTAGGGGCAAGAAGGTCAGATATGAGTTAGATTTGAAGGAGCCCTTGAACTAGGGGCAAAAGGTTGGATGTGATCAAAGAGTTAAAACTGAATCGTCTCCCAATGAAGACCGCCTAGAAAGGAAAAACCCAGAATTTGAGAGAATAAATTTTATTATTGAAGGACAGTCGAGTTCCTATCCACTACACTAGGGGCAACACTAGGGGCAAATTCATACCCAATTCAACCTAGTCCCTGCATCATCATATCTACCGGTCAAGTGTAGCAGTCTCTTATAGTTGGCTTAGAGATTCCCCAATCAACATGGACAAAGTTAAAATGAAAGTAACCCTTGAGAGGCTCGCTGGGTTGAAAACCCGGAAGGGCGATCCAGGCAAAAGTTAGAGCAAAAAAACAAAAAAAAAATAGAAACTCAAAAGACATAAAAAAAAATGAAATGAACAAAATGAAAAACAAAAAATGAAAAGGAAATAAAAAATAAAATAAAAAAAAAGCTCGCAAGGTTGAAAACCCGAAAGGGCGGCTTTGGCAAAAGTTAGAGCACAAAAGGAGAGTGTCAATACCCGAGTGACCCTCACCCCGAACTACGATGGCCTGATTCCTATCTTTGGGATACGTAGGTAGCTTCATCTCGAAGTTCGGCCCTAATAATTTTTCAACTCATTCATCTTGTCCATGTTTGCTTGGTGTGTCTTTAGTCGACTTGGTTGTCCTATCCGTGTTTGATTGTGTATCTTCGTTCTGCTCAGTTCAATTGGTTTGATTTAACTTGGTTTAGTTCGGTTCGACGGTTCGGTTCGGTTCGGTCCGATCCGGTTCTGCTCGGCTTCATTCGGTTCGGATAGCTTGGTTCAAATCGGCTCGGTTCGGTTATCCCCTTTGATTATCTGGCTTGGGACTATGCACCTCAATGATTGATTCCATGTTAGTTGAGTAGTGACCATTTGCAAAAATAGGGTTTGATTAATTTGAATAAAGCTGACTAATTTTTCTCGAAAATTGTTCCATTTTTTGCAAAACTTGGACCATTCTTTGGATTTGAAAAGGGAAAATTTTCAGTGCTCAGAGTTTAGCTTACGTGATTTCAAAACAGAAAATGGAATAAGTATGCTAATCTAACTCTTATGTTGGTCAAAACATTTTTACAAAAAAAAATCAAGAGACAAAAAAGGGTCAAGGCAATGAACTAGGGGCATAGTCGAGTTAGAGATTCTGTCTTCTCCACTGCTCGAGTCAACTATTCAGTGTATATAAGTGTGTATTCATACCAGTCAGTGTATATAAGTGTGTATTCATACCAGTCAGTGTATTTATACCAGTCAGTATATTTATACCAGTCGGTGTATTTATACTAGTCAGTGTATATTTGCTTCGTTCTTGTTTTGTTAAGTCATTCTTTGATTCAGGTCAGTATAGAATCAATGTTTAATTTAGAGTTCAAAATTCAATCACTCTCAAATTCAATCAAACAAAAAATGTTTTCAAATTCAAAGTGATATGCCAGTCACGCCATTGATGAGCAAAACAGAAACTGATTTTGTTACAGTCAGGGGATCCCCGATTACAGAGACTCCAAAAAAAAAAAAAAAAAAAAAAAAAAAAAAAAAAAAAAAAAGAGAGAAAACAGCAAGCCCAGAAAAGATATATCCGTATATATCTGTGTATATATCCATATATGTTTGTGTATAGGTCCGTATATGTCTGTGTCATATATACGTGTATATATACTGTATATGTCTATGTCTGTGTATAGGTCTGTTATTTGTCTGTGTATATTGCCGTATTCGTATGTATTTTGTTTGTACATGGTATATGTATACGGTATTTGGTTCGAACATACAATTCCTTCTTTCATTCTGTGCATCTATCGCACAATAATCTCACTTCGTGCACCTACCACTCAAATTTCAATTTCAATTCCATCGCATTATCTTCTGCATATCAAATTCAATCGCCCTGCTTTGGGCATCAAATTCAATCGCCCTGCTTTGGGCACCGCCCTGCTTTGGGCACCGCCCTGCTTTGGGCATCAAATTCAACCGCCTTGCTTTGGGCATCAAATTCAATCGCCCTGCTTTGGGCACCGCCCTGCCTTGGGCATCAAATTCAACCGCCCTGCTTTGGGCACCGCCCTGCCTTGGGCATCAAATTCAACCGCCTGCTTTGGGCACCGCCCTGCCTTGGGCATCAAATTCAACCGCCCTGCTTTGGGCACCGCCCTGCTTTGGGCATCAAATTCAATCGCCCTGCTTGGGCACCGCCCTGCCTTGGGCATCAAATTCAATTGCCCTGCTTTGGGCACCGCCCTGCCTTGGGCATCAAATTCAACCGCCCTGCTTGGGCACCGCCCTGCCTTGCGCATCAAATTCAACAGCCCTGCTTTGGGCACCGCCCTGCCTTGGGCATCAAATTCAATCGCCCTACTTTGGGCACCGCCCTGCTTGGGCATCAAATTCAATCGCCCTGCTTTGGGCACCGCCCTGCTTTGGGCATCAAATTCAATCGCCCTGCTTTAGGCACCGCCCTGCTTTGGCATCAAATTCAACAGCCCTGCTTTGGGCACCGCCCTGCTTTGGGCACCGCCCTGCCTTGGGCATCAAATTCAATCGCCCTGCTTTGGGCCCCGCCCTGCCTTGGGCATCAAATTCAATCGCCCTGCTTTGGGCACCGCCCTGCTTTGGGCATCAAATTCAATCGCCCTGCTTTGGGCACCGCCCTGCTTTGGGCATCAAATTCAATCGCCCTGCTTTGGGCACCGCCCTACTTTGGGCATCAAATTCAACCGCCCTGCTTTGGGCATCAAATTCAATCGCCCTGCTTTGGGCACCGCCCTGCTTTGGGCATCAAATTCAATCGCCCTGCTTTGGGCATCAAATTCAATCGCCCTGCTTTGGGCACCGCCCTGCTTTGGGCATCAAATTCAACCGCCCTACTTTGGGCATCAAATTCAATCGCCCTGCTTTGGGCACCGCCCTGCTTTGGCATCAAATTCAATCGCCCTGCTTTGGGCATCAAATTCAATCGCCCTGCTTTGGGCACCGCCCTGCTTTGGGCACCGCCCTACTTTGGGCATCAAATTCAATCGCCCTGCCTTGGGCACCACACTACTTTGTGCATCAATCGCCCTGCCTTGGGCACGCACTACTTGTGCATCAATTTCAATCGCCCTGCTTTGGGCACCGCACTACTTTGTGCATCAATCGCCCTGCTTTGGGCACCGCACTACTTTGTGCATCAATCGCCCTGCCTTGGGCACCGCACTGCTTTGTGCATCAATCGCCCTGCCTTGGGCACCGCACTACTTTGTGCATCAATCGCCCTGCCTTGGGCACCGCACTACTTTGTGCATCAATTTCAATAGCCCTGCCTTGGGCACCGCACTGCTTTGTGCATCAATTTCAATCGCCCTGCTTTGGGCACCGCACTACTTTGTGCATCAATCGCCCTGCCTTGGGCACCGCACTGCTTTGTGCATCAATCGCCCTGCCTTGGGCACCGCACTACTTTGTGCATCAACCGCCCTGCCTTGGGCACCACACTACTTTGTGCACCGCACTACTTTGTGCATCAATTTCAATCGCCCTGCCTTGGGCACCGCACTACTTTGTACATCAATTTCAATAGCCCTGCCTTGGGCACCGCACTGCTTTGTGCATCAATTTCAATCGCCCTGCCTTGGGCACCGCACTGCTTTATGCATCAATTTCAATCGCCCTGCTTTGGGCACCGCACTGCTTTGTGCATCAATCGCCCTGCCTTGGGCATCGCACTGCTTTGTGCATCAATTTCAATCGCCCTGCTTTGGGTACCGCACTGCTTTGTGCATCAATTTCAATCGCGCTACCTTGCGCATCGCACTATCTTGTACACTCAATCGGTCTAGGAGACCTTAAATCCTATGTGGTCTAGGAGACCTTAAATCCTCAAATGGTGCAAGTCCTTTGGTGTTTATCGTGCCCAAACGACTTTCATGGTCTAGGAGACCTTAAATCCTCTAAAGGTGCAATTCCTTTGGTGTTTGTCGTGCCCGAACGACTTCAATCGGTCTAGAATAGTCACCTGACTGTGTTTGTAATGAGTTCCTAGGAGATCAACTGAGACGGTGGAAACTAGAGTTCGAATGGCGATGCCTAGAACGCAAAAGGTTTGGGATTTCCGAGACTAAAGTCTGGTTTAAATACCCAGGGGTGTATCCCCGGCTTGAAATCTGTATGGCAGCCCCATAGGTTGAGATAGCTTGTATGCGCCTCAACTCTGGAAACTGAACCAACCTAGTCTGTCACCCTGTTGGAGAATAGGGAAAGTTGCAAACATAGCCATCAATCCCTGACATTGTATTGCATTGCACAAATCATGAATTGCCAACCCGGCTTCGCGTAGCGTATAAGTCCACTTGCCAACTCGGCTTCGCGTAGCGTGTAAGTCCACTTGCCAACTCGGCTTCGCGTAAGCGTATAAGTCCACTCGTTAAACCGGCTTCGCGTAAGCGTATAAGTCCACTCGTTAAACCGGCTTCGCGTAGCGTATAAGTCCACTCGTTAAACCGGCTTCGCGTAAGCGTATAAGTCCACTCGTTAAATCGGCTTCGCGTAAGCGTATAAGTCCACTCGTTAAATCGGCTTCGCGTAAGCGTATAAGTCCACTCGTTAAATCGGCTTCGCAGAAGCGTATAAGTCCACTCGTTAAACCGGTTTCGCGTAAGCGTATAAGTCCACTCGTTAAACTGGCTTCGCGTAGCGTATAAGTCCACTCGTTAAACCGGCTTCGCGTAGCGTATAAGTCCACTCGTTAAACCGGCTTCGCGTAAGCGTATAAGTCCACTCGTTAAACCGCCTTCGCGTAGCGTATAAGTCCACTCGTTAAACCGACTCGTTAAACCGGCTTCGCGTAAGCGTATAAGTCCACTCGTTAAACCGCCTTCGCGTAGCGTATAAGTCCACTCGTTAAACCGGCTTCGCGTAAGCGTATAAGTCCACTCGTTAAACCGGCTTCGCGTAGCGTATAAGTCCACTCGTTAAACCGGCTTCGCGTAAGCGTATAAGTCCACTCGTTAAACTGGCTTCGCGTAGCGTATAAGTCCACACGTTAAATCGGCTTCGCGTAGCGTTTAATTCCACTCGTTAAACCGGCTTCGCGTAAGCGTATAAGTCCACTCGTTAAACCGGCTTCGCGTAAGCGTATAAGTCCAATCGTTAAACCGGCTTCGCGTAGCGTATAAGTCCAATCGTTAAACCGGCTTCACGTAGCGTATAAGTCCAATCGTTAAACCGACTTCGCGTAGCGTATAAGTCCACTCGTTAAACCGGCTTCGCGTAAGCGTATAAGTCCACTCGTTAAACCGGCTTCGCGTAAGCGTATAAGTCCAATCGTTAAACCGGCTTTGCGTAGCGTATAAGTCCAATCGTTAAACCGGCTTCGCGTAGCGTATTAGTCCAATCGTTAAACCGACTTCGCGTAGCGTGTAAGTCCACTTGCCAACTCGGCTTCGCGTAGCGTGTAAGTCCAATTACCCAAATCGGTTAAAAACAGCAGGTGCACCTGTCTGTTTACACCACCCCTTCTCCTCTCGCGTGAGACTTGTTAGGTTGTTGATTACTCTTAGTTGAGGTCATCCCTCTTTTGCATGATCATAAGTTTTTCAAAAACAACCGGCTTCGCGAAGCGTATAAGTCCAACTTTCAAACTGCATTTTGAGCATGTCACATGCATTCTGCCCCTGAACTACGCTGGTTTGATTCCTTGCAAAAGTATACGTAGGCAACCTTCGGGTTCAACCACATGCATTGCATCTTGTTTGATTGCCCAAGTCTTACGGCCTCATCAAAAGGGTCGTCTTCGGGCTTTGACATTCACTCACGTCATGAAATGACTTTGAGCTCTGTCAAAGAGGGGCAACTGTAGACACCCCATTTTGACCAGCCCTAAGACTTGGGCACTTTGTTTTGACCACCCTCACCAAAAAAATCAAATTGAAATTTTAATCCCAAACCTCACCTATTTTGGCCAAATTAGTTTATATCATATAGTTTATTACTTTGTAGTATTTTATAATTTTATATGTTTTTATATAATTTGATGTGTGTGTATATATTTTGAGGTGGTGTATTTTAGAAATAAAAAATAACAAAAACAAAACAAAAAAAAGAAAAATAGAAAATAAAATAAAAAAAGGAAAAAAAAGAAAAAGAAGAAAATAGTGGGGCAGTTTTAAACAAAAAAAGAAAAAAGAAAAAAAGACAAATAGGTGGAAGAGAACATTTTTAAAAAGAGAAGTGACTGGATGGGAGATGAGCTGTCGGGAAGAACATTTTCAAAAAAGAGGAGAGAGTAGGTGAAGAAAATTGAAAAAAGAGGAGAGCAGTGGAGTGGGTGATATAAAAAAGAAAAGAAAATCAATATAAGAGGCTGGTGGGCTAATGGGTGAATAAAATAAGGGGAGAGATGAAAGACAGCATGTTTGGGTTTTGAGCTGAAAAGATATCAACAAAAATGGACGGTCTCTCTCTCTCTCTAAGAAAAATGTAAGGACACACACCCATTTTGGAGGAGAGGGCCATTTAACACTCATCTCTCTCCCTCTCTCGGCAATTTGGAGTTCTCCAGGCACACACCAAAACCCAGCAGCACACCCATACACCTCCAACACACAAGGGACCTCTCGGAGAGACACCACACGGGGGACTCACAGACACCTCTCTCAACAGATGCATCACACACCCATAGACACCACACCATCTCGGCACCTATCTCTCTCTCCTTGATGACACACAGCCCATGCACAGAATGATCACACACACACGGGGATGCACTGATCTGGCTCGCCCTCTCTTCTCCCTCTCGGCATCTCACCCACTCCCTTGCCATGCACCCAGCAGCTAGCACATCACACACAACACAAGCACACCAACTCTCCTCTCGAATAGGCTCTCCATTCACACACATACACGGGTGAAGAGAGGAGACCACACACTCACCCACTCAACACATATATCACACACACACACACATACGGGTTAGGGAGGACACCACACCACCACTGTCATGACACACACCAAAACCCATGCACACACACACCAAACCGAGAGACCCAGCACAGACCAACACACACAACACACACCCAGCAACACACACAGCAACCCATATGCACACCCACATGCACACACATGCACGGGACAGACCCAGATTCAGACTCTGTCTCTCTTTCTCTCTCGCTCTCTCTGGTGATTACAGATCGGAGCACAGCCATTTTCACTCTCTACACTCCCTCTCTCTCTCTCTCTCGGCTTGGGGGAGAGAAGGAGGAGAGCAACACATACACGGGGTATGACACACACAGTGGAGATGCACACACGGGTAGGAGGGACACAGACACACATGCATGATACACTATCTACTCTCTCTCTCTCTCGGGGACTGTCTCTCTCTCTCTCTCTAGGGTTGAGAGACACACATTTGGTATGGGTCTGAGGGAGAGAACCGGACCTGAAAAACAAAACTCTCACTTCTCTCTCTCGCTCTCTTGCCCGGGATTCACACAAAACCTCTCACTCTCTCTCTCAAATATTTTTTGATTAAGCAGCACCTTCTTGTACAAGAAAATAGTGAAGGTAAAACTAGGGGTGGTGCTACCATGGTGGTGCTACAACCAAATTGTTCTCGCCCATGGTGCTACAGCTATATGTGTATAACTATGTGGATTGGTGTGTTCAAATGAAGCGGTGCAGGCTTCCACTGGTTGTACACGTGTAATGGGGTTGTTGGTTTGGTGTGTGGATAAGTGACTCAGTGACGTATTCTGAATATTTGAAGCATGGGCGGATATTTTGAGTGGATATATTATTTGAGTGGGTATCTCCCACTTCCTGATCACTTTCAAATATTTTTTTGAGTGACTTAGAAGGTGGGGCCTCCATTGAAGATGAATTGCGTACATGGGTTAAGGTGTGCAAGTCTGCTAGATGGAAGATTTTATTTTATCTTATTTTATTTTGAGTGTTTGTGAGGATTTTATTTTTCATTCACCTCTCTCGGATCTGTAATAATTCAAGTATTGTAATAATTCCCTCACCCCGCTTCTTTCTATCCCATTCTTTTATCGCTTTCTCTAACTGTGTGTATGTATATATCTTGACATATCATGCATATCCCTGCTTTACATCCATGATCCATGCATAAGATTTGGCTAAATTTGCATCTTTATGCTTCAATTGATTATCCCATGATTTTATCCGCTATCACACGTTTTGAGATGATTCACATGCCATATTTTAGAAGCCAAATCTTTAGTGCATCTCATGAGTGAATTGCATTAGGATTCTGTATATAAGATCATGCTTTAGCATCCCATTTGTGTGTGATTTTCTAATTATGTTTAGCATCCTACCATGAGGCTAATTGATTAAATGATACACTGTTTGAATGCCTGTGGATGAAGGCTTGTTGTTAGAATTAGAATAATTCAATAAATGTACATTTTAAGCCCACTTGAGGTGGCAAATTCAAATCCCTTTCAAAAAACAAACATGAAATTGAATCGTTCCAATTTGAGCAAACTAGTCTATACTTGTATGCTTCACATAGTAAATTTTAGGATTTACTAAAATAATCAGAACATGAACATATAAAGAAAATAAAAGTCATATCATGGTTTAGTAGAGGCGATCTTTTGATCGGGTGAGCGAGGGTGCTCATTATTGACCTTCCCCTCTCATACCTAAGGTTCCGAGCCAAGCATCCTTGGTTACGACGAACAGTGGCCTTGGCACCGAGTCATGGGTTTCCTAATTTCTCCAAAATATTAGGTGGCGACTCTGAGATCTGATGACGTCCATTTTTGACAAAATTGCAATAAAATGGATTTTCAATAAAAGTTGCCAAATCTGGACTCTCATCTATGTTTCACATTGCACTCGTGAAACTTGAGATCAAAGAGATCTCGGGAGTCGAACTGTTTAACGCGCGCTGGTACCCCCCGGGCATGTTACAGTCGATTACCGTCCACTCGCCTAGTCTGTGTGTGTGTGTGTGTGTGGAAATCTGTGTGTGTTTAGCTATAATCTCATGGTATTATACTCTGGCCCTATGTGTGAAATCAATTTGAATGAGTTTGAACTCTTGCTAGTTGATTGAATCGCTTTGATTTAATTCAATTATTCTC
Source organism: Camellia japonica (assembly GCA_030407325.1). Classification (NCBI taxonomy): domain Eukaryota; kingdom Viridiplantae; phylum Streptophyta; class Magnoliopsida; order Ericales; family Theaceae; genus Camellia; species Camellia japonica. The sequence continues at coordinate 147,443,061 of JAPPVO010000029.1, forward strand.
TTATTTATTTGTATTTCAAATACCTGTGTATAGATTTTGGAGTGATTTGGTACGTATTATATGTGATTGAGTGGAAGTTTGTGATGACATGTTGGACTAATTTCTGGATTTGTTGGCTCTTTTTTGATATTTGTTGCTTCAATCTCTCTATTAATTTGTTTGCTTGCTCAGAAATTGAAGGGAAAAAATGGAAAATGTGATTTTGAATATTTGTATTTGGTTGCTTTAATCTCTCTATACTTATCTAGCTTTCTCATATTCTATCTATGATTTCGGATCATTTATCATCTCTCTGTGCATCCTTAGGTTTGCAGACTTTGAGTTCAAGTTCTAAGTTAAGAAAATGGAAATCTATAGACTAGAATAATCAAGAAAATAAAGCCATCATGATGAAGAATGATTAAAATTTGGAACAATGCCTTTAATAATTTTCTTATGTCTGTGATAATTAGATAATGTTTGAATATTGTGATTCACTTAAGTGAAAAAATCTAATTCTGTTATGTTATCTACATTCTGCATGCATTGAACTAAATATATATATTTTGTCTATTTTTGTTTCCATTATTGTTGATGTTTATATATATATATTGTCTATTTTTGTTTCCATAGAGGGACATATTTTATGTTTGGATTTACGTATTTATTGCACTGGTTGTTAGTGATATTCAACATTCTGAATTGATTTTTTCCTCTCTTTTTCAGTGGTTATTTACTATGTTATTACTATTTGATTTAGTTGAATTTGGCAATGTATATAGAATTTGCTTTATTTATCACGTGCCTACCTCTCTTTCTCTTCTCAAGTTGAAACTGAGCGAATCCTTGCTAATTGATAGTTGTGTCCTCATGTGGTAGTTGTTCAATAAATTATTTTTTTGGTTTATCTCTGGACTTCTATGACCATGATGGAATGTGAAGGCATTTGTTCCTCTATGAATTGTTGTGTTCAATAGTGAGTTTTCGCCCATCAGAAATAAGAAACAAATTATTTGTTCCTCTGTGAATTCATAGGCTTGCTGTAGAGACATCTCAATCTCGAAAGGAATAGCAAGGGACCAAATTATTTGTCAAGTTTTTGTTTGTGTGTAAGAAATTGCTAGGTATAGCAGAGGTAAAAAGAGGAGGTTGAGAATGAACAAGAGACTTTGAGCTATAGTATTGTGACCAAGCGAAACTCAAAGGTTAAAATCTAGATTTATAAAGAAAAAACAGAACAAAAAATATGCATGTATATGTGTCTGCCTAAAAGCAAGTCGGATTAATTTTTTATGTGTCTGCCTAAATGCTGCCTTGGATTTTTTTCAATTTGTCTTGATATTATTAATTCCCTGTTTTGAATAAGAGTTGGATTTTTTATAAATTGATTTTCCTTTATGTTATTTTATTTTATTTTTTGAATTATTAGAATGGCAATGGAGAATTTGTGTATTTATTATATGTCATAGTATATGTATATTCATTCAAAGATAACAACAACATAACACTAATTCTCACTTGCTATTTTCTTTCTCCTATTTTGGCTGCAGATGCCACCTCATCCCTCCTTCAGTATCCAACCGACTGGATATCTATCTATTATTCTGTAAGTCATATATAATCTACTTGAAGATTCAATGACGCTTTTTATTAATTTTCAGGATTACAGTGTTGTCATCTTGTGCATGCTGTTAAACTCATGATTGATCTTAGTGTCGTGTTAACTACATGATTGTTTCATAACTTCAGCCCAATTAGTTTAATCTATTTTCATTAAATTAATTAGTGTAGTGATTGTTGAACTCATGATTGATCTTTCCATTTTTTCTTCCCAAATACCAAATAGTACTCCAAAGTGATGCATGATTGACAATACCAGCAAATTAATCTGCCTTCAAAATAAAAATCCTGGCAAGAATTCACCATGAAGCACCAGACCTAGAATTAAACAAAAGCACCTGCATAACATCCAGTCTCAAATTAAGAATCACACACATAATTCAAGCATCCTTGAAACCAAATTTATTGTTGTGTGTGTGTGTGTGTGTGTGTGTGTGTGTGAGAGAGAGAGAGAGAGAGAGAGAGAGAGAGAGAGAGAGATGGGAAATCCAACCAATAGATATTGTGAAAGCCTAAGTGCAAAGAAGATTTTCACAAAATGGTATCACTTTGTCTCACATTTGTGTCTCAACTTGTGAAATTTTTATGCCTTATTAGCACATCTGGTATATACATGGTTTGGCCATATGTAATCTTTAGCCTTAAAACCAACTTTACTACTGCTCTTAAAACCAATTTTTCTCCAATAATGCTTTCATTTTATAAAGTTAAACAAACAGAACCATATTTGTCTAGTTGTTCCAATTTGTCTTCTTTTTATTTATTTTGTGTATGTGTGTGTGGCAATGAAAAACGATGAAGAGATCCGTACGGAGGTTTGTTCGACGATGAAGAGACCAGAATTCTTAACATCAAAGAACAGCGTGAAGATCCAGACCAGGTATTCATTCAATTTAATCTTCAATTATTGAATCTTAGTTTTCTGCTGATTATTATTATTACGAGTATTAATTTTTAGAACTGTGTTGTTGAACTATAATTTCTCTGTTTCAGTCTGAAGATTTCCTGGTTGAATTGCTTCAAAGCATTGCAGATATGGATATAACATTCAAAGCACTCAAGGTAATCGAAAACATGTCTAATATATATATATATATATATATATTTCATTTTCAATCTTTCTAAGAGTCTCTGTCTCAGGAAACTGATATTGGGAGGCATGTGAATCATTTGTGGAAGAATCCATTGAATGATGTGCGGAGATTGGTTAAACAACTCGTCACGTTTGAAGATTCGAAACTAAACAAACAATTTTGGAAAGAAAATAGTGTGTTTGTTTGTTTTACTATACACAGACAGAGACAAATAATTGTGGGAGTTGTTAGATCATGGTTTTTTTTCTTTACAGAAAATGGAAAGATCTGGTTGATGAATAGGTTAAGTTGAATACACCCAATCAACTTGTTTCTTCTTCTCTCATTGGTAATATCACCCAAAATTCTGAACCCTTCTCTCTTTCTAAACAGAATTATTACTTGTTTGAATTGAACTAAAAAAGAGGTTCATTAATGGTGATGGTGGGGGTGTTGGCAGCTGATAGAGACTCTCCTCAGCAAAACGTACCACCTAGTAACACCTGAAACGGTCTTCACCACCAGGTAAAAATTAGCGTTTGCTTCCTCACTTGGCTGCGCTTTTTTGAGAAACAAAATATTTTAAGGTTTTTGTGAAAATTCCAAACTTTTGATCTCCAAAGTTGTGGTCTTTACAGGTTCCTGATTTTGCCTACTCTCCAAATCCACACAGTAACTACCGAATCTGATTCCTAGCTCAATTGGGTCTATTTGTTTTTATCTTTTTGTGGATTTGATTTTTTAATAAAAATTGTTGTAGATGGGAGCTCTGGTTTAGACAAGAACAACTTTGAACCAGAACCTAAAGCAAAAGTAGTTCCTCGAAGAGATGCTCCTCCTGCCAAACCGACCCATTCTATTCCCCTAGCGCTTCTGCCCCTCATCGCAAGGTACCCTTTAAATTGTCCTCTATTTGGTTGATGAGGAAACTGAGGAGGAAATAAGTGGAAAGGGCTTTTTTGGGTCTTCTGATTTTTGCATTTTTTCAATCATCCCCAAAAGAAAAACAAAAATGAACTTAATTTTAGGATTTTTAGAGATGAAATATTTTTGGATTCCACATTTTCTTTTTAGCAAGCACTGGCCTCCATGCGGTAGAAAGAAAGTGTTGTGAATCACATTGCTTTTACTGTGAATTGCAGAGACAACAGAAGGAATCAAGCCTCGACCTTGAAAGGCTGGCTTCAACAAGAAAACAGCTTCATGAGAATTACCAGGAAGCTGAGAATAGATACTTTACTATATTTTGGCTTTACTAGCATTCTATTTGGATTGTATTTTTGTCATAAAGAACTTTTTGTAACAACTTTCACATATGGCTCCAATTTTGAGACTCAAATGGAATGCCTAATTAAACTACAATGCTATATTGTTTGAATTCTTGTCATTGTTATTTCTAGAGTGCTTAACGTTACACTTTAATTTATTTTTTTTATTTTTTATTTTTGTGCGAAGGTAACAAAATGGTTGTCAAAAAACATATTAGCATTTTTCTTTGTTTTTTGCGACGGCAAAATAGCGGTCGCCATAAGTAGTTTAGGCGGTCGTGAATAATTTGCGACCGTTGGTTTGTCGTCGCAAAAAGTATTTGCCACCCCCACATTCGCGACCTCCATTTGCCGACGCATGGGCTGTCGCAAAAGGTCTTTTGCGACTGTATTTTTATTATTTGCGACGGCTTGTAGCAGTCGCAAAAAGTGTTTTTTTTAGTAGTGTGTGATTGAACTCTCTCTCTCTCTCAAGCTCAACAGAATGAATGATGAATGCAAATAAAAAACTGATGCAATAAGGGATGGTATATATATATAGTTGTTTGTGATTGTTCCGGTGCATCCTTCCATGGCGATGCACTCCAATGGCATTGGAACAAAAATTTAAATAAATTTTGTGCCAAAAATAAATACCATGAAAGTTTTTCAATAACTCAACCCAATCCAACGTGGCCGTACATGCGTGTGGTCCAACATATGCTATTATATTAACTCATTATGATTTTTCTATAAAATCAATATGATATAGACATTAGTGGCCATTATTCAACCAACCAAAATTAAATGGTGATTTTGGGAGTCAAATTTTGTTGGAATTATGGTTTTTTATAAGCTTATTTTGGGTCAATTTTGAGTCCAAATTTGAGTGGGGCCCACACGTCAATCGCACCTCAATCGCACTATTTTGCGCAGTTATCATTCGCGCTATTTTGCGCACCTCAATCGCACTGTCCTATGCTTTGCATATCACATCGCACTATCTTGTGCATTTCAAATCAATCGCGCTGTTTAGCGTATCGCACTATTTTGTGCATTGTATCATTCGCGCTATTTTGCGCACCTCAATCGCACTGTCCTGTGCTTTGCATATCACATCGCACTATCTTGTGCATTTCAAATCACTCACGCTGTTTAACTTATCGCACTATTTTGTGCATTATATCATTTGCGCTATCTTGCGCATCTCACCTGTACTTGTTAGTGCATTACATTTCACTCGCGCTATTTTGCGCATCGCACTATTTTGTGCACATTACTTGCGTTGTGCATGCATTTTATCGTGCTATTTTGCGCATTTCACCTGCACTTGTTAGTGCGTTGCATCGCGCTATCTTGCGCACCTTACCCGTATCACACTACTTTATGCATTCACTCGCCGACACTGCGTGTGTCAAACTTTCAGAACCACAGGAATCACATTGAATATATGTTGTTAGCATATTGTTTGTTGAATTTCTCTCTTTTGCAGGCACGATATTGTATGTACGGTTCATTTGAGGCTGGTGCGACCAGACAAATCGCGCAGGTATCGTATCTTCTCCGTGTGAGACGCGACGAGAATTGAATAATTTTCCGCATTCCTAACTGCATGAAATGTAGTTGTTGCTTTGCATTCTTGCTTAAAACTGTTGCATCTATTTGCGAATACTTGCTTCATTACAGCTTGTTACACTTGCATGATCATTGAGTTACATCTGATCCTGTGCATATCATTTTGCATTTTGCCCCTGCCTGCGGGTACATCTCTGTTTATCTTGTATGATTGTCTAAGTCTTCGGCCTTGTCAAAAATGGGTCGTCTCTGGACTTTGACATTCACTCCCGTCACTTCTTGACTTCCGAGTTCTGTCAAAGATGGGCAACTGTAGACACCCCATTTTTGACCGACCTTAAGACTCAGACGTCACCGATTGAGCGCTCGGTGATGTTGCATATTGTGCTCGTTCAGAAGTCTTAGAGTCGCGACCGTGCGCCCTGCCTCCGGACTTCCGAACTCTCTTCTGTGCCTTGCCTCGGTTTGCGAACCAGACTCGGTTTTCTCTATTTTCTTTCCTGAGGGGAGGGAGAGGTCCCGTAGACCGTCTCTCAGTGGCTGTGGGCTACATTTCGTGGCCGTAGGCCATTTTGCCCATTTCGGAGCCCGGTTCCCGGTTTTCGGAGCCGTCAGGCCGTGTGCCTCGGTTCGGGACCGCCTAACCATCTCCGATTACTCTGATTCTTGGCATGCATCTCATTTACTCCCTAACGAGGGACACTGGGGTCGTGGCCAAACACCACTTTCGGTGCTTAACGGCCGGTTTTCGGGCCCCGAACCTCGCGGTTTGGCCCCGAGCATTCGTTTTGCATCGGTTTTTGTTCATTTTTGGCAGGTACCTCTGTTTTATCATCAGGAAGATCACTGGAGGGTGGGAGGCTAGTAATTGTCTAAGCGACCTGTTATGCTCTTCCGGCGCCCCCCGGCGCCCGTTTTTCTCACTTCCGGGCTAATGTTGAACACCCTAGGGCCATTTTCTTCGAACCAAAACCACATATTCGTGTTGTACACACATGGGAGGACCCTAAAAGTTCATGGCCGGCCAGTAATTCTTCTTTTCATTTTTGACCTCTCTTAAAAGTGGAGTGTTGTTTCTCCTGGTTCAGAGTTGCCAATTCCAACCATAGGGTCTTGTTGTACACACATGGGAGGACACCAACCTTTGGTGGCCGACCAGTAATTGTCACTTTCCATTTTTGCCCTTGGCCGGCGGCCATAGGGGTAGCCGGCCGGCTATGGGGGGTGGCCGGCCGGCCACCTGCAGTAAAGTTACCTAGCCGGCCTGCTTCCTTGAGATGTGTGCACTCCAGCTGTGCTTCGATTTTCCCCCAAAAATATCTCATTCGGGGGACCCATTTGGAGGGAAATAAGGGCTCATTTCCCTCCATTCCAAAGAAGACTCCTCTCTTCCTCTCTTGCACACATTAGTGTCCTCCCACCTCAAGAACACAAGCTACAAGGATTGATTGAAGGATATACATACATACAACTCCATTTTCTTCAAGTTTTGAGTCTTTTCTTCATCATCACCAAGCATCACCATCACCAATCCATTTCCAGCAGCAAGGAGGAGTTCTTAAGAGGCTTAGAAGCAACTTTCTTCAAGGAAAAGGCAGCCAAGAACTTGTCTTCAAGGGTAAGTCTCAAAATCCCTCTTTTACACACTTTTTGCCTCTTTTCTTAACCCTATTTTCACACTGTTTTGAGCTCCGACCAATACTGAAAGTGGTCCTCTTTTGAGCTCATTTTCATCTTTGTTTAAGGGCTCAACCCTGTTTGAGCCCTCCATCTTACACTTCTTTCAATATCCTCTTGTATGCCTTTATTTTGCATTGAATATTTGGCCTATGTGTGATCTGAATTGGTGCATCTCATGAACTGATATTGTGCTTATTTTGAGCCCCTCTTAAACATTTAAGAAGGCCTCAACCTTGTTTTCATGCTCCATATGCAAGTTGCTTTGAATCCATGTTTTGCCCTTGTTTTTGCATGCTTTTTCTAGCTTATGAGTGATCTGTTTTCGAGCATGAGGTAAACTGTGAGTGGGTCTATTTTGAGCCCCTATTCAACATTGAAGAAGCGCTCAACCCTGTTTTGCCTCTCTATCATGCACTTTCTTCACAATTCCTTCAATTTACCGTAAACTTGCATGATTTATTTGACCTACATGAAGTCTGTTTTGGAACATGTCATGAACTGTGAGTAAGCTTATTTTGTGTCCCTCTACAATATTGTAGAAGGGATCAATCTTGCTTGGGGTCTCCATGTTATACTTGTCTTTATATCCCTCTTTGACCCCCATTTTGCAAGCTTTTTTTAAGCTTACCTAGCTTCTGTTTTCGGCCATCATCAGAACTGAAAATATCCATTTTTGATCTTCTTGACATATTATGTTTGGGGTACTTCATGTTATAGCCTTATATGTCCTCAATCTTGCATAGCATTTTTACCATGTTTTCATACTGAGTTGGGGGATGTCATCTACTGAAAATGTCCATATTTTGAGTCCCTCATCAGTGTTGTAGAAGGGTACTTTTCAGTTTGAGCATCGCATACACCGCTTGCTTCAATACCCCTCTCTTGGCTCGTATTTTTGCATGCTATTGTTGTCCTATCTATGCTCATTATTTCGCCATGTTTTGTACTGTGAATAATGCTATTTTGGGGCTGCCTTGCTACTGTTTTACATACCATGTACCAACCATGCATGTTTAGTGTGGCTATAGGCCATTCCGGGTGCTTATTATCGCATTTCGGGACCATTCCGTGCATTCGGTGTCATTTCCCCCCTTTCGGGACTGTTTTGCATCATTTGTGAGCGCTGAAATTCCATTTGCATGTTTGCATATCATTTTCCATGTCATTTCATGCTTAAACGCATTGCCTCGATTTGCGTGCCCGTGTGCACGCATTTCGAGGCACCTCATTTTCATCCGCCGGCCTCTCATGTGAGTGTGGCTGAGGCTCTCTCATGTTAGTATAAGTCCATTTCGCATTTCGTATATCATTTCATGCTTTAATCCATTTCCTCGGTTTGCGCGCCCATGGGCACGCATTTCGAGGCACTTCTTTTTATCCGACGGCCTCCCGTACGAGAGTGGCTGAGGTCCTCTCATGTTGGAATAAGTCCATTCTGCATTCTGTATGCCATTTTCGCATCATTGCATTCCGTATGCCATCTTCTCGGTCTGCATGCCCGCGGGCACGCACTTCGAGACATCTCATTTTAGCCTCACTACATATCATTTCCATGTCGTTTTGCATTCCGTATGCATCGCCTCGGTTTGCGCGCCCGTGGGCACGCATTTTGAGGCACTCCCTTTTTTATCCGACGGCCTCTTATGTGAGTGTGGCTGAGGTCCACTCGTGTTAGTGTAAGTCCATTTGCATTGCGTATGCCATTTCGTGCCTTAGGATCATCGCCTCGGTTTGCGTGCCCGCGTGCGCGCATTTCGAGGCATCTCATTTTCATAGCATTGTGTATGTTAGGATTGTATCTTAGTTGCATTTCATGCATATCATGCATATTGCATTGTGTTCGGGATAGGAGTTAGCCCGGGCACGGGAAACGAGGCACGTTTCGTACTCTGAGTGACGGAACGGGTCTCAATTCCCAAGTCACCGACACTCCGGATTACCCATGATGGAGTTAGGTTTTGTTGTAGCATTCATCCGCATTCATCCTATATTGAGTTGTGTAATCCGACTCCTCGGCCATCATGCATCGATATGCGTGATTGGTGGCCCGAGGATCGAGGCATGCATATATTTGTGAAATACATTGCTATGCCCCTTTTTCTGCTCTCTGTTGCAGCAAAATGAAGAATCAGCAACTTTTCGGAGTCGGCCACGCATTTCGAGAAACATTGCAAACAGAGGCTAAATTGGGCATCCCAATGGATTTCTGCGCAAAACAGCCCAAAACATGCATCACTTCATTATCCGGAGCAGAGTCAAGGCAGCCCCTAGCTTGCAAGCCAATTTTACAGCTTTCTTAGTTAATTTGCTAATTAATTAGGAATTTGTATAATATTCGGACTGTATATTCAGACTGTATTATTCTTTCATTTCGGACTGTATTATTATTTATTCGGACCCTCTGCGCGAGGGCATAACTGTAATAAGTGTGGGTGAGTGTGATGTATGTCTTCCAACCCCCATTTCTTTCTCCCTTTTATTTACCCGCTTATGATGGTTAGATATAGGCATATTTCAATTAGCATACAGTATGATAGCATGTTTGCATTCATTCATCTGTTTTGCACGCACCGGGCTCGGCGCATCATACAAACTGCATTTGTATTTCAATTCCGAATTGAATACGTGTTGGTTGTTGCATCTCATATACCATGATTAGAATAGCCGAGCCTGCTATAGTTGCATTATTGCATGTGTTGCATTAGGCATTTCTGTATAATTAGGATCATGCATGATTTCTAATCAGTTTTTGTTTTTGGCTTGGAGTACTCAGTAAGTTTTATGCTTTAGCATCCTTGCATGCGTGTGAGTGTTGCCATGAATAGCATGCTTGCCATGAGGCTATGTGCTTATGTGATATAACTGCCTTGAATGCCTGTGGGTGGAGGCTGAGTTACTTGGATTGGACAATTCATCAAATGTTTGTTTTAAGCCCACTAGATAGTGGCAAAATCATGTTTTTCTAAGCCCACCTGAGGGTGGCAAATCCGCGTTTTAGCCTACCTGCGGGTAGCACCATCAAACCATTTTCAAACAAACAAACATGAACTGTTTTGTTCCAATTCAGGCGGCCCAGTCTATACTTGTTTGCTGCGAACATCACATAGTAAACTAGGCTAATAACCGGAATAAGAACTCACAAGGTTTTCAAAAACAGATATCATGGTTAGTAGAGGCCGGTCTTTGACCGGGCGAGCGGGGGTGCTCACGAAGTGACCTTCCCCAATCGTACCCAAGTTCCCGAGCCGAGGCAACTTTGGTGATGACGGACACGTGGCCTTTGGCACCGAGTCAGGGTTTCCTAAATTTCCCAAAAATAAAATATTTAGGTGGCGACTCTGTATCTGGCAAAGCAGTCCATGTTTGGCACTTCTTTCAAAAATCTGTTTTCCAAAACGATTTGCCGGATTTGGACTCTTTGGTTCAAGATTAAGAACCGTGACAACAAGTCGAGTCTGAGCTATAGCGAGGTCCCCCGCGGGCTTGTTTACAGTTTCTGGCGACTCTGCTAGGGATTTAGAGAACTTGACTCGAACTCATGATATCTGTTTTTGACTACACTTGTGTGTTTCTTTGCATTGCATTTGCATTGGTGCGCCTAGGACACCGTGTTTGCCATATGCCATTCCCGAACGATTTGCCGGAGGCTTGTCTTGTCAAGGCATGTCCATAAGGCTGATCGGCTCTGGGCTCTAACAGCATGGGAACACAAACCCCGGTTTTACCGGGGCACCGCTTTTGACCATTCGACCTAGTGCATATTCGAATCCATAGTGACCATTCCAAACTATGATAGGTTGCTTACCCGTTTATAGGTTGTTTGAAACCGCTGTGTGTGTAGTAAAACCCTAGCTCCTGACAAAATAGGACAGGGAAACCCTACCCCAACATAGGGGTGTTTTGGCTCTCACTTATCTGTTATGTGCTTGTTAGAGTGCGTCTCTACAGGGAATGCATGTATCAGTCTATGAGTTTGGGCATCAGGCCTGCGGGCATCAGTTCAGTATTTCGGGATTCAGTTTACCCGAGGGTATCAGATTTGAGGCAGAATTTTGGGGGCAGAATTCAGTAGAGGGCACAGTTATCCTGTTATGCTCATATCCGTTTTGGTGAAATTAGGCTGAGATGCTGCATGTTTTCTCTTTTGCTAGGGTAGTCCTGGTGTAGACACCCCATTTTTGACCGTCCTCAAGACTTGGACGTCACCGTTGGAACACTCGGTGATTATCCATGTTTGTGTTCGTTTGGAGATTCCCGGAGTTCTCGGCTACGCGCGCCGTGCCTCAGGACCTCCGGACTCGACCGTTTGTGTTTGGTTTTGCACCAAACACTTGTGTTTTGCCTTGGAAGGGCAGGGAATGCTTTGTGAGGCATCCCTACACACCACCGGCTGGGGCTAGAGGCCACCGGCTGGCTAGAGTTGCCACCGGCACTATATTGTGCCGGTCGGCACTATTTTGTGCCGGCCGGCACTAATTTTGTCAAAATGACATTTTTTGCCGGCCGGGCACTGTGCACTTGCTTTCTGAGATATTTTCAGACAGCTGTGTGCAATTGGTTTCCCCTCCATACACGTGTATGGAGGGATGAGCTTGCTTAGGGACTAAGCTTGTAAGCTTTTTTGCCTATAAGAGGGAAGGTTCTTCCCTTTGCTCAAGGGTTACAAAATCTGAGAGCTTTAGACATTGTTAGAGGGTTAGAGCTCTGGTTCTTTTAGGGTTAGAATAGATATACACTCTATCTCTCTTCTTCTCTTTGAAAACTAGGTGTTTTGTGCCTTACTATTGCACACAAGCACCTAGTGTTCCACCTTCCTCTTGGTTCTGAGGTTCCAGAGGTTTGTTCTTAGTGTTCTTGACTGGTTTTGAGCTCAAGGACCCATCCACTCCAACCTTTGTGAAGGTGGTCTTCAAAGGTAACAAAACTACCCTTTTCCCCCATTTTTGCACTCTATTTTTACTTGCTTTAAAGTAGTTTTTGAGCTTAGTGTTTGGCACATAAAAGCTCTGTTTTTTGACCCTCTTCATTGTATATTAAGAGTGTTTTGTGGTTTGAGCAAGTTTGACCACCCTTAGACCTTGAAAAGGTCACTTTTTGTGCTATTTTGTAAGAGATCCGGGACTTGTGTGCTTGGACCTCTCCACCACTGAAATCTTGAGGGATTTCAATGGTGGAGATGGTGCCTTAAAGTCTTAGAAAGGGGAGGGCCACCCCCTCTCCTTGATGCCCTTGAAAAGGGCAAATTTTGGCTTCCAAAGGAGCTTCATGCTTGAGTGTGTGTTGAGCATGTTTGACTTGTTTTCCATGCTTATATTGCCATGTTATAACATGATTTCAAGTTGGTTTAGGTCTCTTATGCATGCCTAGCATAGTTGCCTTGTAATGTCTCTTCGATGCCTTAACATGTCTAGGTTGCATGCCTTTGTTTTGAACATGTTTTAGGCCTAGATCCATGAAGCTTGTGTGCTTATTTTGCCATGATTTAACTCTGTCCATAGCCATTTGGGTCGATCCTATCATGCATTATATAGCTCCTTTGCATTTGGCTTGTTGGCCTTGAGAGTATGAGTGTGTAGCATGCCATGCTTGCTTCATTTTTGATAGTTTGGAACCATCTAGCATGTTATTTCAGACTTTTTGGTGTGCTTGTATGCATGCTTTAGTTGCTTCTTTAATGCTTTAAAAGCATGTGTTGAATACTCCATGTTTTGGTCATGTTGCATGCCTTTGTACTTGAGCCTCTTAGATGCCATCTAGGTGCTCCTTAGGCTTTGTTTAGGTCTGCTTGTGACCTGTTTTGAGTCCCTTTAGCTTCGTGAAGCTTGGTGGACTTGGCCTTGGTTTAAGCCTTCATGGCTTGTTTCAAGACTTGGGCCATTTGTTGCATATTTGGCTTGCTTTATTGCATGATTTGGCCTCATGTTTTGCATGAATTTCAGAGTTTTCCATGCATGCTTTTAGCCCATGTTTGGCCTCTTCAAGTGTGCTTGAATGTTGTTGTTATGCTTAAGTGTTGGAACCTTAACATGTGTATGTGTGCATGTGTGTTTGGCCCTCATAATTTAGCACTGTGGCTACTGATTTTGGGCCTTTGTTAGAGTTGCCTAATTCATGTGTAAGTCCATCCCCATTGGTTTGCATGCTTGCTTGTGTGCCTTGCATAAGTGCATCACATTGTTCATTTTGCATGATAGATAACATGCTTAGGGTTGCATCACGTTTGCATGCATGTTAAGCCTCTTGAAATGAAGTATGATAGAGGTTTGAGCACCCCTTGTTTGCTTGTTTGCATTGCATGCATTTGAAATCAAAGTTGCATTCTTGGTTCTTAGGGCCATCATGCATGGAAATGCGCGATTGGCGGTCCGGGAACCGAGGCACATGCCCCTTCGAGTCAATAACATGATAGGGAGTGTGTTTGGTGCATACATGCTTTGAATTACATTGCCATGCAAGTTTTGCCCTCTGCTGCTGTGAGTTGCAGGTTTTGCAGGCATTTTGTGCCGACCGGCACTTTTTAGTGCCGACCGGCATTCAACTGGCAGCCGATAGCTTCACTCAGTGCCGGTGGCCATATCCTTCAGCCGGTGGTGCTGTACCCCAGCCGGTGGTACTCCCCAGTGCCCTTAGAGGCACTCCTGGGACTTTGGAAATTTTCAGAGAAGGATAGCAGGGAAAACAGAGGCACACTTGCATGACAGTGAGATTCTGAACGAATCCCGGGCGCGCGACGCATTTGGGCCCTCCTCCCAAGGCATTTACTGTTTTAATTAGATTAATTATTTGTCTAATTAATTTAGTGAGTTTGTAATAATTAATTAGCTTGCGTAGTTAATTATTTGTATTATTATTTCGGTCCCTCCGAGTGAGGGCAAAAATGTAATAAGTGTGTGTGAGTGGGTGTATGTCTTCCAATCCCCACTTCTTTCTATCCCTTTTATTTACCTGCTTACGATGGTAGATTAGGGCACATTTATTTTAGCATACCTTATGCAATGCATGCGTGCATCCATGCATTTGTTTACATGCATCGGGCTCGGTACATCATACAAACCGCATTGCAATTTTCAATTCCAAATTGAATACGTGCTATTCGCGCACTTCATATACCATGTTTAGGGTCAGCCGAGCCTACTCTAGATTGCATCTATGCTTGTGTCGCATTAGCCAATTAACATGAACTAGGTCATGCATGTTTGCTAACCGGGTTATTTGTTTTTGGCACGGAATACGATGTAAGTTTTTATGCTTTAGCACTTCGCATGCGTGTGAATGTTAACATGACAGTATGATTGCCATGCGGCTAAATGCTTACATGGGATAAACTGTTTGAATGCCTGTGGGTGAAGTTTGGATTGCGTGAGTTGGAACAACTCATTGAAATCCGCGTTTTAGCCTACTTGCGAGTAGCAAAAACTAACACGTTTTTCGAGATAAAACGGATATGCAATGTTTATTTTCAAGTTAGGCAATCTAGTCTATACTTTTGTGTTGTGCGCATCACATAGTGATTCTAGGCTAATAACCGAAATAAGAACGCATAATGTTTTCAAAAACGGATATCACGGTTAGTAGAGGCCGGTCTTCGGACCGGGCGAAAGGGGGTGCTCATAGCTGACCTTCCCCGATCGTACCCAAGCTCCCGAGCCAAGTCACTTTGGTGATGACGGACATGTGGCCTTCGGCACCGAGTCAGGGTTTCCTAAATTTCCCATTTTAAAAATATTTAGGTGGCGACTCTGTAATCTGGCAAAGCAGTCCATGTTTGGCACTACTTTTCAAAAATCTGTTTTTCTTCAAAGCGATTTGCCAGAGGTGGACTCTTTGGTTCAAGATTTAGAACCGCGACCAACAAAAAGGAGAGTCCGAACTGTAGCCGAGGTCCCCCGCGGACGTGCTACACCTGGAACCATAGCTTCAGAAGGCTCCGATATCCCCCGGGTACATTGGACTAGTGCTGATAGACTTTGTTAGGTCAGAAATTCGATTCAAAGGCAACCAGTGTTCTTTCGCTGAGGCAAGGCAAAGAAAGGCCAGTCAGGGCTCACCGGTTCATCTGATCCATCAGTCACCAGTCACATCACCTTTGTTCGGACTTAGCAGACCGTGATGTCACAAGGTTCGGAAGAATTTGTGGCCGTGGTAGCAGCGTTGAATCAGGAAACTGCCATGCAGGCTGAGACCAGTATTGAAATGCAGCGCCCATCTGGGGCATCTGCCTTACATCCAGCTTTGGGACCCCAGCCGAACTTTGACCCACTTCCGCCAGTTAAAGATTTGCTATGTCCGAGTCCTCGAGAAGGGTTAGCTCAAGCCCAAGTTTTCAAACCCCTGGTGCAGCCTAATGAGAGGCGTTATCCCCTTGATGCTAATGACCTTGATCTGACCGCAATGAAAATTGCGAACCTTGAGAAGCAATTCAGAAAGGCACAGGGCCTTAACTCCATTCCCGACATTGAGGATGGGCACACCGAGTCTGCTGTACGGCTCCCAGACAACTTCAAAATGCCATATATTGACCGTTTCGACGGGTCTGGGGATCCAATGGTACATATCCGACTTTTCTTGGATGTCCTAAAGCCGATGGGTCTGACTAAGCCACAGAAACTCTCTCTGTATGGAAGAACTCTGTCCGGTGTAGCAGCCACTTGGTACGCTAAGTTGGAGGACAAAGTGAAGCAAAACTGGGAAGAATTGGCTAAGGCCTTTGTCGATCAGTATTCTTACAATACCCAAGTTGAAATGACCACCCAAGAGCTTGAAGCAACCCGCCAAAACCCAAAAGAGCCTTTTGTGGAATTTGTTACAAGGTGGAGAGCAAAGGCAGCACAGATGACAGATCGCCGCCCTTCTGAGAGGGATCAAGTGCAGATGATGGTACGAAACCTCGAACATGATATGTTGCAAAAGTTGATAGTGGCTCCGCTATCCACTTTCAAAAGTTTGCATGAACTGGGAGTTCAGGTTGAGAATGCGTTCAACAGCGGGATCATTCCCAGAACAGGTGAACCGACAAGGAGGGTGGTTTCAAGGAGTACCAATGCCGGAAGTAGCACTATTTCCGAACCCACTGAAATCAATACAGTCGCCACAGCCAACCCCTTTGCCAATCCAAGCCTACAAACAGCCGACCCAGCCCGAGCCCAAGGCAGAACTTTCACCCCTCTCTATATGAGCCTGACTAGCGCACTAAAACTCCTGATGGAAAAAGGGCATCTCAAACCCCTCGATCCTCAACCTCTTCCCGACCCACTCCCAGCCAGACATAACCCCGCCAAGTACTGTATGTACCATCAGCAGCGCGGTCATGGCACCGACCGTTGCTACCGCCTTCGTCATGAGGTCCAAAATCTCATCGATAACCGGACGATAGCTCCACCTTCAGACCCCAATGACCAAACATTTCCCACCTACCTCAATCTCATCCATACACTGCCATCCACCTATGACCCCAGCATATACATCACCCCGGCCCATCTACCCAAGCCTGAGGTGTTTATCCCAGAAAGCATGGACTTATGCATGATGGTGCACCTGAACCTCAATCATCTCAAACCCATGAACCCACTACTTCCGAGCTGATGAGGATGATTGAAGATCTTCAGAGAACAGTGGCGGATTTAGCCTTTGGAGTTTTGGCTCCATCATCAACCACATCGCCTACCAGGGAGTTCATGTCAAAAGGCTCCCCAAGCTTGGGACGGGCTGCATTGGGGGAAGACAAATCCCTTGGCAAAGTGGAAGCGAACGGAAAGAACAAGATAGGGGCGGACATGGATCCCCATGAGCATCTCATGTTGGCTGTTGAGGCTTTGAAAGCCGAGGGATTGAACAAAGAACAAGTGCTCGCGGTTGTCACAAAAACTGTGGACGACACTTTTGCTACTCAAGTTGGAGGCAGTTTGAATCGAGAGGCAAGCCGGGAGAGGGCCGTTGTACCAAGAATGTTCCCTTCAGCTATAATCCTCCACTCGGAAGAGATCAGCAAACCAGGCTAGCACCTGCCAATCCCTTTGCTGGTGCGTCCAGCAAAAATCCACAAACCCAGAAGTACTAACCCCGAGGTCAGAGGGTCTTCCATGCCCTCCACATGCCTTTATCCAAAGCTTTCCAAATCCTTGTTGGACAAGGCCATCTCAAACCCCTTGAGCCTCGGCCTCTCCCGAACCCTCTTCGGCTACGCATGATGCTACCCAGTACTGCGCATACCATCAGCAAACTGGCCATACTACCAACAACTGCTTCCGTCTTCGCCATGAAGTACAGGATCTATTTGACAATGGGGTCATCCTCCTGCCGAGCTCAGCAAAGTCTATCGGCACTGGGTCAGTGAACTTGGGGGATAATGTGATTATGTGATCGAGGGATGAACCACCTGCGGATGGCACTCAGATTACTCCAGCTGTGGTGGATGGCATGCACTGTTTTGAGCAATGTACAAGTGCTGTTATTTTTGCATTCTGACTTGGGTATTGGTCAGTCTTGTTGTTTTGTTTTGATTCGTCCTTTGTTTTGAGTCAGTCCTTTTGTTTTGAGTCAGTTTTTTTGGGTCATTTGTTGCTTTTCTCTGTTGTTATCTGATTTGTATTCTGGGGTTTTTCGGAGTCGTCTGGGTGTTACCTCGCGTCACCATTTTGTTTCGTGTTTGTCTTTTTGTTTGTTTTGAGTCTGTTTCTGCCAGGAGCCAGTTATGCCAACAGATTTTGAATGAAACAGCAGTGATTTTCATGCTCTCACATTTGCTTCTGCCGTGTGCTAGTTGTGCCGGGTTTTGAATGAAATGGCAGTGCATTCCACCTGCTCTCTTGCGCCTTAAAGTCATTGTAATGACCTGAGTTTTTCGAAACCTTTTGAACACTGCGGTAAAAACAAAGAAGGAGGAATTCCTCGGGATTTGCAAAACTTTGATCAAACTGAGAGAAAGAAAGGCGTGCTAAGCCCTTAATGAATGAAATCATGCTTGTTGGAGTGAGTACTGAGAAGGACCCTGGCTTGATCCAGACTGGTTTCACACTATCTTCAGCGCGAGCGATTTGTCGCTTTCTTAAAAATTTTCAAAAACAAAATGTTTTGCGCAGTCCTGCGAAGACCTGTGTGGAGTCGCTCTTGAGATTGTGCAGCCTAGGATCGCTCTCAGCCTCGAGACTCAACCCCTTTTGCTTCCAAACCTTGAACTTAAATTCAGAAGGTTCAACGGTCAACTACGATGTGAGGCTTGTGTGGCCAGATTTGAAGCAGCCCTCGAACAAGAGGCCAGGAAAGTCAGATCAAGAAGATCAGACCTCATCAGAAGAAGCTTGCAAAGCTAGATCAGAAGCACCCCTCGAACTAGGGGCAAAAAATGTCCGATGTGCTCGAAGAGCGAAGATGAGTCCTCTTGCAAATCAACAGCCACTCTCTTGGATACGGATGGCTTCAAAACCTTACAACCATTTGGCATGGATCAAGCTACACTTTTACCCTTTGAGAGGCTCGCTGGGCCGAAAACCCGGAAGGGCGACCCAGGCAAAAGTTAGAGCGAAAAATATATACGAAAGCAAAAAAAAAAAAGAAAAAAAAAGAAAAAAGAAGAATGCAAAAAAAAAAGAGAAAGAAAAAGAAAAGATGAAAAAAAGAAGAAAAGAAAGAAATGAAAAAGAAAAGAAAAAAAAGCTCGCAAGGTTGAAAACCTGCAACAGGCGCCTTGGCAAAAGTTAGAGCATAAAAATGAGAGGTTAAATACCCGAGTGTACCTTAACCCCGAACTACGTGAGGCTTGATTCTCATCTTTGGGATACGTAGGCAACTTCATTCTGAAGTCCAGCCGTAAAACACTTCAATTTGATTGTGTCCATGCGATGGTTCTGGTCATCTTTGTCTTCTCTGTATCCGAGAGTCTGGTTGTGTTCGTCGCTCCGAGGACTGACTACAATGCGCTGCGGCATCATTCAAACAAGGGGCAACTCTTCGTTGCCATTCAGTGTGCTGCGGCGCCATTCAAACAAGGGGCAACTTTCCATTGCCATTCAATGCGCCGCAGTGCCATTCAAACAAGGGGCAACTTTCAGTTGCCATGCAGCTCTCTTCAAGCACGGGGCAGTTTTCCCTTGGATCCGAGGTTGTGCATCTCAGGAGTAGGTTTCATGCTCGTTGAGCAAGTGGCCGTTTGCAAAAATAGTTTTTGAGAATTTTTACTAGGTTGGCTAATTTTCTCGAAAAATCATTCTATCTTTTCCAAAACTGGACCATTTCTTGGACCCAAAAAAGGAAAATTTTCAGTGCTCATAGCCTGACTTGCATGCTTTCAAATCAAAAACTGAACAAGCATGTTAATCTAACTCTCATTTTTGGTCAAAATTGTTTTAATAGAAAGCCAAAAACAAAAATGGTCGAAATGATGAACTAGGGGCACAGTTGAGTCAGGTGTTCTGTCTTTTCCCCATTGTCAACATACTTGCCAGAAAGGGCACCATACTTGCCAGAAAGGGCACCACTGAAGCTAGCCACAAAGGGCTGAAAGCTCCCTCATCCTCCGAGCAACGAGGTATCAAGCCAAGCGCGAAGCGCGAACTGGAATGGGGCAAGATAATCCACTTCGTCATCTGGACAGACCTTATCACGTCCAAACTCCCCAGCAAAGCATCATCAACCGATGTTAGCTGCAGATTTGCTACACACTCAGTTGTAGCGCAACCCTTCTATGGGAGGAATTTACTAGCTGTGAACAGAAGAAAGAGAATCTAGCAGCATGCTAGGGGCAAGAGCCCGCAACTTCCTGTTTATCCATCAACTACCCAGGGGAGGGATAAAAAAAATGAGAGATTGAAGAATAGAGAGATGTGCGATGAGAGAAAAAGTGAGAAAAGGGCTTTTTCAGAGAAACAAGATTTGAGTGCCAGAGTGATGTGAGAATCACAAATGAGAAGAGGTGGGAAACACTACCCGGTGAAACAGGCTCCCTGTGCACGTCTGAGTGTCGTGTCTTTTTGTTTTATCTCGATTCTTGTTTTGAGTCGTCTCGAGTGTTACTCGATGTGTCTAGGTCGTTTACCTTTTGTTTTTCTGTGTTGAGACGTTTTGGCTGTGGTCAGTTGTAGGCTCAATACCCGGTTGAGAATCATTTTCTCATTTTCAAAAGAAAAATCATCCTGTGCTCAGAGTGCTGTGCCATTCTCCACATTTGTGCAAAACAGAATTGGTTCTTTCATAAAGCCGCAGGGTTCAACCCAGGTCATGTCAGAATAGTAAAGCAAGGACCTATCTGAAGCTATTTAGGTTCGGACTGCAAAGCAAAAGAAAAGAGGAAAATTTGGAGCATCTTAGCATGTTTCAACTTTAGCAAAATCCGAGACTGCATTCCAGTGCACCTTCTCAGGCCTCGCCATTTCTCTGGAGTATGAGTGTGTCTCGACCCCAAGTGTAAGCCTGCTTCAAGTCAGAATGGCAGTCCGAGCAGCACCAGAGGGTTTCACATGCAGATGTTATCTCTCGCCAATATGAATAGGGTGTGCCCTTTTTGAGCTGAGTATGTTGTGAAGTCCTCTAAGAGGCAAATCAGAGGCACCAGAGTACATATTTGATGCTCCTCTATTGCATAGAATGTGAGCTCTCATACACACTGTTGTTGCATGCATGCCGCGCATCGTTATGATTCATGCATAGAATATGCTTGCTTTCAACATTGCATAAATTGTGCTTCCATACTTGCATAGAAAATGCTTGTATCTATTGCATAGAAGATGCCCCCATACTTGCATAGAAGATGCGTTTTATCACACTTTCTTGTGCATTTTATCTCGCTCGCACTGTCTTGTGCACTTACACTTTGTATCTCACTTGCACTGTCTTGTGCATCTTGTGTTTGTATCTCACTCGCACTATCTTGTGCATTGCATATCAATCGCGCTGTTTAGCGTATCGCACTGTCTTGTGCATTTCAAATCACTCGCGCTGTTTAGCGTCTCGCGCTGTTTAGCGTATCGCACTGTCTTGTGCATTTCATATCACTCGCGCTGTTTAGCGTATCGCGCTGTTTAGCGTATCGCACTATCTTGTGCATTTCAAAATCAATCGCGTTATTTTGCGCACCTGAATCGCACTGTTTTGTGCATTTCTATTTCACTCGCGCTGTTTAGCGTATCGCACTGTTTTGTGCAATTTATCATTCGCGCTATTTTGCGCACCTCACTCGCACTGTTTTGTGCAGTTTATCATTCGCGCTATCTTGCGCAGTTTTCACTCGCGCTATTTTGCGCACCTCAATCGCACTATTTTGTGCAGTTATCATTCGCGCTATTTTGCGCACCTCAATCGCACTGTCCTATACTTTGCATATCACATCGCACTATCTTGTGCATTTCAAATCAATCGCGCTGTTTAGCGTATCGCACTATTTTGTGCATTGTATCATTCGCGCTATTTTGCGCACCTCAATCGCACTGTCCTGTGCTTTGCATATCACATCGCACTATCTTGTGCATTTCAAATCACTCACGCTGTTTAACTTATCGCACTATTTTGTGCATTATATCATTTGCGCTATCTTGCGCATCTCACCTGTACTTGTTAGTGCATTACATTTCACTCGCGCTATTTTGCGCATCGCACTATTTTGTGCACATTACTTGCGTTGTGCATGCATTTTATCGTGCTATTTTGCGCATTTCACCTACACTTGTTAGTGCGTTGCATCGCGCTATCTTGCGCACCTTACCCGTATCACACTACTTTATGCATTCACTCGCCGACACTGCGTGTGTCAAACTTTCAGAACCACAGGAATCACATTGAATATATGTTGTTAGCATATTGTTCTTGTTGAATTTCTCTCTTTTGCAGGCACGATATTGTATGTACGGTTCATTTGAGGCTGGTGCGACCAGACGAATCGCGCAGGTATCGTATCTTCTCCGTGTGAGACGCGACGAGAATTGAATAATTTCCGCATTCCTAACTGCATGAAATGTAGTTGTTGCTTTGCATTCTTGCTTAAAACAGTTGCATCTATTTGCGAATACTTGCTTCATTACAGCTTGCTACACTTGCATGATCATTGAGTTACATCTGATCCTGTGCATATCATTTTGCATTTTACCCCTGCCTGCGGGTACATCTCTGTTTATCTTGTATGATTGTCTAAGTCTTCGGCCTTGTCAAAAATGGGTCGTCTCTGGACTTTGACATTCACTCCCGTTACTTCTTGACTTCCGAGTTCTGTCAAAGAGGGGCAACTGTAGACACCCCATTTTTGACCGACCTTAAGACTCAGACGTCACCGATTGAGCGCTCGGTGATGTTGCATATTGTGCTCGTTCAGAAGTCTCAGAGTCGCGGCCGTGCGCCCTGCCTCCGGACTTCCGAACTCTCTTCTGTGCCTTGCCTCGGTTTGCGAACCAGACTCGGTTTTCTCTATTTTCTTTCCTGAGGGGAGGGAGAGGTCCCGTAGACCGTCTCTCAGTGGCCGTGGGCTACATTTCGTGGCCGTAGGCCATTTTGCCCATTTCGGAGCCCGGTTCCCGGTTTTCGGAGCCGTCAGGCCGTGTGCCTCGGTTCGGGACCGCCTAACCATCTCCGATTGCTCTGATTCTTGGCATGCATCTCATTTACTCCCTAACGAGGGACACTGGGGCCGTGGCCAAACACCACTTTCGGTGCTTAACGGCCGGTTTTCGGGCCCCGAACCTCGCGGTTTGGCCCCCGAGCATTCGTTTTGCATCGGTTTTTGTTCATTTTTGGCAGGTACCTCTGTTTTATCATCAGGAAGATCACTGGAGGGTGGGAGGCTAGTAATTGTCTGAGCGACCTATTATGCTCTTCCGGCGCCCCCCGGCGCCCGTTTTTCTCACTTCCGGGCTAATGTTGAACACCCTAGGGCCATTTTCTTCGAGCCAAAACCACATATTCGTGTTGTACACACATGGGAGGACCCTAAAAGTTCATGGCCGGCCAGTAATTCTTCTTTTCATTTTTGACCTCTCTTAAAAGTGGATTGTTGTTTCTCCTGGTTCAGAGTTGCCAGATTCCAACCATAGGGTCTTGTTGTACACACATGGGAGGACACCAACCTTTGGTGGCCGGCCAGTAATTGTCACTTTCCATTTTTGCCCTTGGCCGGCAGGCCATAGGGGGTAGCCGGCCGGCTATGGGGGGTGGCCGGCCGGCCACCTGCAGTAAAGTTACCTAGCCGGCCTGTTTCCTTGAGATGTGTGCACTCCAGCTGTGCTTCGATTTTCCCCCAAAAATATCTCATTCGGGGGACCCATTTGGAGGGAAATAAGGGCTCATTTCCCTCCATTCCAAAGAAGACTCCTCTCTTCCTCTCTTGCACACATTAGTGTCCTCCCACCTCAAGAACACAAGCTACAAGGATTGATTGAAGGATATACATACATACAACTCCATTTTCTTCAAGTTTTGAGGCCTTTTCTTCATCATCACCAAGCATCACCATCACCAATCCATTTCCAGCAGCAAGGAGGAGTTCTTAAGAGGCTTAGAAGCAACTTTCTTCAAGGAAAAGGCAGCCAAGAACTTGTCTTCAAGGGTAAGTCTCAAAATCCCTCTTTTACACCACTTTTTTGCCTCTTTTCTTAACCCTATTTCCACACTGTTTTGAGCTCCGACCAATACTGAAAGTGGTCCTCTTTTGAGCTCATTTTCATCTTTGTTTAAGGGCTCAACCCTGTTTGAGCCCTCCATCTTACACTTCTTTCAATATCCTCTTGTATGCCTTTATTTTGCATTGAATATTTGGCCTATGTGTGATCTGAATTGGTGCATCTCATGAACTGATATTGTGCTTATTTTGAGCCCCTCTTAAACATTGAAGAAGGCCTCAACCTTGTTTTCATTCTCCATATGCAAGTTGCTTTGAATCCATGTTTTGCCCTTGTTTTTGCATGCTTTTTCTAGCTTATGAGTGATCTGTTTTCGAGCATGAGGTAAACTGTGAGTGGGTCTATTTTGAGCCCCTCTTCAACATTTAAGAAGGGCTCAACCCTGTTTGGCCTCTCTATCATGCACTTTCTTCACAATTCCTTCAATTTACCGTAAACTTGCATGATTTATTTGACCTACATGCAGTCTGTTTTGGAACATGTCATGAACTGTGAGTAAGCTTATTTTGTGTCCCTCTACAATATTGTAGAAGGGATCAATCTTGCTTGGGGTCTCCATGTTATACTTGTCTTTATATCCCTCTTTGACCCCCATTTTGCAAGCTTTTTTTAAGCTTACCTAGCTTCTGTTTTCGGCCATCATCAGAACTGAAAATATCCATATTTTGATCTTCTTGACATATTATGTTTGGGGTACTTCATGTTATAGCCTTATATGTCCTCATTCTTGCATAGCATTTTTACCATGTTTGCATACTGAGTTGGGGGATGTCATCTACTGAAAATGTCCATATTTTGAGTCCCTCATCAGTGTTGTAGAAGGGTACTTTTCAGTTTGAGCATCGCATACACCGCTTGCTTCAATACCCCTCTCTTGGCTCGTATTTTTGCATGCTATTGTTGTCCTATCTATGCTCATTATTTCGCCATGTTTTGTACTGTGAATAATGCTATTTTGGGGCTGCCTTGCTACTGTTTTACATACCATGTACCAACCATGCATGTTTAGTGTGGCTATAGGCCATTCCGGGTGCTTATTATCGCATTTCGGGACCATTCCGTGCATTCGGTGTCATTTCCCCCCTTTCGGGACTGTTTTGCATCATTTGTGAGCGCTGAAATTCCATTTGCATGTTTGCATATCATTTTCCATGTCATTTCATGCTTAAACGCATTGCCTCGGTTTGCGTACCCGTGTGCACGCATTTCGAGGCGCCTCATTTTCATCCGCGGCCTCTCATGTGAGTGTGGCTAGGCTCTCTCATGTTAGTATAAGTCCATTTCGCATTTCGTATATCATTTCATGCTTTAATCCATTTCTCGGTTTGCGCGCCCGTGGGCACGCATTTCGAGGCACTTCTTTTTATCCGACGGCCTCCCGTGCGAGAGTGGCTGAGGTCCTCTCATGTTGGAATAAGTCCATTCTGCATTCTGTATGCCATTTTCGCATCATTGCATTCCGTATGCCATCTTCTCGGTCTGCGTGCCCGCGGGCACGCACTTCGAGACATCTCATTTTAGCCTCACTACATATCATTTCCATGTCGTTTTGCATTCCGTATGCATCGCCTCGGTTTGCGCGCCCGTGGGCACGCATTTCGAGGCACTCCTTTTTTATCCGACGCCTCTTATGTGAGTGTGGCTGAGGTCCACTCGTGTTAGTGTAAGTCCATTTGCATTGCGTATGCCATTTCGTGCCTTAGGATCATCGCCTCGGTTTGCGTGCCCGCGTGCGCGCATTTCGAGGCATCTCATTTTCATAGCATTGTGTATGTTAGGATTGTATCTTAGTTGCATTTCATGCATATCATGCATATTGCATTGTGTTCGGGATAGGAGTTAGCCCGGGCACGGGAAACGAGGCACGTTTCGTACTCTGAGTGACGGAACGGGTCTCAATTCCCAAGTCACCGACACTCCGGATTACCCATGATGGAGTTAGGTTTTGTTGTAGCATTCATCCGCATTCATCCTATATTGAGTTGTGCAATCCGACTCCTCGGCCATCATGCATCGATATGCGTGATTGGTGGCCCGAGGATCGAGGCATGCATATATTTGTGAAATACATTGCTATGCCCCTTTTTCTGCTCTCTGTTGCAGCAAAATAAAATCAGCAACTTTTCGGAGTCGGCACGCATTTCGAGAAACATTGCAAACAGAGGCTAAATTGGGCATCCCAATGGATTTCTGCGCAAAACAGCCCAAAACATGCATCACTTCATTATCCGGAGCAGAGTCAAGGCAGCCCCTGGCTTGCAAGCCAATTTTACAGCTTTCTTAGTTAATTTGTTAATTAATTAGGCATTTGTATAATATTCGGACTGTATATTCAGACTGTATTATTCTTTCATTTCTGACTGTATTATTATTTATTCGGACCCTCTGCGCGAGGGCATAATTGTAATAAGTGTGGGTGAGTGTGATGTATGTCTTCCAACCCCCATTTCTTTCTCCCTTTTATTTACCCGCTTATGATGGTTAGATATAGGGCATATTTCAATTAGCATACAGTATGATAGCATGTTTGCATTCATTCATCTGTTTTGCACGCACCGGGCTCGGCGCATCATACAAACTGCATTTGTATTTCAATTCCGAATTGAATACGTGTTGGTTGTTGCATCTCATATACCATGATTAGAATAGCCGAGCCTGCTATAGTTGCATTATTGCATGTGTTGCATTAGGCATTTCTGTATAATTAGGATCATGTATGATTTCTAATCAGTTTTTGTTTTTGGCTTGGAGTACTCAGTAAGTTTTATGCTTTAGCATCCTTGCATGCGTGTGAGTGTTGCCATGAATAGCATGCTTGCCATGAGGCTATGTGCTTATGTGATATAACTGCCTTGAATGCCTGTGGGTGGAGGCTGAGTTACTTGGATTGGACAATTCATCAAATGTTTGTTTTAAGCCCACTAGATAGTGGCAAAATCATGTTTTCTAAGCCCACCTGAGGGTGGCAAATCCGCGTCTTAGCCTACCTGCGGGTAGCACCATCAAACCATTTTCAAACAAACAAACATGAACTGTTTTGTTCCAATTCAGGCGGCCCAGTCTATACTTGTTTGCTGCGAACATCACATAGTAAACTAGGCTAATAACCGGAATAAGAACTCACAAGGTTTTCAAAAACAGATATCATGGTTAGTAGAGGCCGGTCTTTGACCGGGCGAGCGGGGTGCTCACGAAGTGACCTTCCCCAATCGTACCCAAGTTCCCGAGCCGAGGCAACTTTGGTGATGACGGACACGTGGCCTTTGGCACCGAGTCAGGGTTTCCTAAATTTCCCAAAAATAAAATATTTAGGTGGCGACTCTGTATCTGGCAAAGCAGTCCATGTTTGGCACTTCTTTCAAAAATCTGTTTTCCAAAACGATTTGCCGGATTTGGACTCTTTGGTTCAAGATTAAGAACCGTGACAACAAGTCGAGTTCGAGCTGTAGCGAGGTCCCCCGCGGGCTTGTTTACAGTTACCTTAATTGGCCTCTTTTGTGTACATTTTGACTAAGAGAGGTGGTAAGGGAAGGATGGAGGGAGAAAAGAGTGAAAACTGATTTTGAAAACAAGTAGAACACTTTTTTTTCTTTCAAAATTTTTTGAAAATTTGAGCATCAGTTTCATTTTTTTAAAGAAAAAACAATATACTAATTAAGTTTTCTGTTTATAATTTACAAACAAAATGAAAACATAAACAGAAAACTAAACTTAGTCGAAAAAGGGCTTTCTGGTAGCGAAAATTCAAAACAGCTCCCGAACTATCGTGTGGCTGTCACGGATAGCTTCCCAATGACAAATAGGACTTGTGACAACTGACGGAATGTAATTCGGACCCATAGGTTGGGAGTTAAAGCCGAATACGCCCTAAACTTAGTCGAAAAAGGGCTTTCCGGGGGCGAACTAGTCTCAAGTCAGATTCTACATGTAGAATTAAAAAAATTTATGGGAGTGTGATAGTCTTAGGTCAATGATGAGGTTGGTGAAGAGATGGGCAGTTAGCGTCCTTAAACTAAAAAAAAACACACACACACACACACACACACAGGACCTATGGCAAAACACCTTAATTAGCATGCCTTAAACTTACTCGAAAAAATGCGATAAAGGGGCGAAAATGGGAAACAGCCCCCGAACCACCGTACGGATGTCACGGCCACCTTCCCCATGACAAATAGGATCTATCACACTAGACGGAATGTCATTAGCACACGTAGTTTGGGAGTTAGAGCCGAAAACGCTTTAAACTTAATCGAAAAAGGGCATTAAGAGGGCGAAAATGCGAAACAGCCCTTGAACCACAGTACGGATGTCACGGCCACCTTCCCTGTCACAAATAGAACATGTAACAACATACGGAATGTAATTAGCACACGTAGTTTGGGAGTTAGAGTCGAAAACCCATTAAACTTAACCGAAAAAAGGCGTTAAGGTGGCGAAAATGCGAATCAGCCCCCGATCCACCGTACGGATGTCACGGCCACCTTCCTCGTGACAAATAGGACCTGTGACAATAGACAAAATGTAATTAGCACGTGTAGGTTGGGAGTTAGAGCCAAAAACGCCTTAAACTTAACCGAAAAAGGGCGTTAAGGGGGCGAAAATGCGAAACAGCTTCCGAACCAGCATACAGATGTCATGGCCACCTTCCCCGTGGCAAATAGGACCTGTGACAATAGATGGAATGTAAATAGCACGTTTAGGTTGGGAGTTAGAGCCAAAAATGCCCTAAACTTAACCGAAAAAGGGTGTTAAGGGGGCGAAAATGTGAAACAGCTTCCGAACCAGCATACAGATGTCACGGCCACCTTCCCCGTGGCAAATAGGACCTGTGACAGCAGACGGCATGTAATTAGCACGTTTAGGTTGGGAGTTAGAGCCGAAAACTCCTTAAAGTTAATCGAAAAAGGGCGTTAAGCGGGCGAAAATGCAAATCAGCCCTCGAACCACCGTACAGGTGTTATGGCCACCTTCGCCATGACAAATAGGACCTATGACAACATACAGAATGTAATTAGCACGTGTAGGTTGAGAGTTAGAGCCAAAAACGCCTTAAGTTTAACCGAAAAATGGCGTTAAGGAAGCGAAAAATCGAAACAGCCCCGAAACCACCGTAGGGATGTCACGGCCAACTTCCCCATGACATATAGAACTTGTGACAACAGACGGAATGTCATTAGCACACGTAGTTTGGGAGTTAGAGCCGGAAACGACTTAACCTTATTCGAAAAAGGGAGAGTTTGACATCCAATAAATATTCAACATTTTCATTGTAAATGATGCCACTATTTCATCATACACGGTGGTTATTTGGGTGGTAAACATATTAAGAAAGCATGATATGGTTATGAAGATAACCCCGTAGATTACTCAATCATTTTACTTTGATAGGAAAATGAGAATGAAAAAGAGTAAAAATAAATTTACCACCAAAACATTCTACTCATAAAAATTTATTTTATGAAGAGGTATGCTCCTAAAAATTGTATTATTTGTAAATTGAAATCAAGTTTGAAATAAATCTTTCAGGATACATACATATGATTGTATTTCGAAAAAATATTTTTATAGATTGTTCTACCTTAAATGCATGTTATTATAACATTTTTCCTATGTTTTTCAGAATTGATATTTTGTAATGGATGCAATTGTCTTTTTATTTTTTGTAGATGGCTTTTGGCGTGGACTTGTGGATAGTTTACATTTTTGTTTATGGAGGACATTTGACACTTTTGTATAATTCTGCTAACTATGTCTTCCTCTGCTTTTGTGAAAGTATTTTTTGTATACGGAGGGTTTTGATTTTTGTATGATTCTATATTTTGTATGGAATTATTTTTTTAGTTTGGACAATAATTGGTTTGTATGGACTTTGACATTTAAAGTGATTCATTTTTTGTATACGGATGCAGATTGTGGAATGATTGATAGTATACGTATTATTTTGTTTACATACGTATTACAGGTTACATGGAATATAGATAGGCTGTGGAGAAATTATAATTTTGTGATAAAACATAAGATCATGTTTTTGGCGACTAAATAATTAGTAGCTAAAAAGAAATTGGGAAAATAGTTTGGCCGACTAAAAGTTTTGTAGCAAAAAAATATATATATATCAAACATTTAGCGACTAAAAGCTTTGTAGCCAAGAGAAAAATCAAACATTTGGCGACCAAAAGTTTTGTAGCAAAAAAAAAAAATCAAACATTTGGCAACTAAAAGTTTTGTAGCAAAAAAAAATCAAACATTTGGCGACTAAAATATTTCGTAGCTAAAAACAAAAGCTGAAGAATAAAAAAACTTTTGCCTACTAAAAATTTAGTAGCCAAAAACATAACATTTTTGCCAACTAAAATATTAGTAGTCAAAACACAAATTATTTGTCGACTAAAATTTTAGTAGCCAAAAACATAACACTTTAGGCGACTAAACCTTTAGTAGCCAAAAACACAACACTTTTGCCGACTAAAATATTAGTAGCCAAAACACAAACTATTTGCCGACTAAAATTTTAGTAGCCAAAAACATAACACTTTAGGGGACTAAACCTTCAATAGCCGAAAATGTACTATTTAATTTTATTTCCAACCTTTTGGCGACTAGAAATTTAGTCGGCAATTGAATACATTTGGCTACTAAAATAATTTTAGTCGCCAATTACCTTTCCCGACATTTCTTCAGCGACTAGTGCTGCGACCAAATAATTTAGTCACTAAAAGCCATTGGCGACTAAAAATTGACTTTTGGCGACTAAGAATTTAGTCGCCAAAAGTGAAAATTCTTGTAGTGCTCAAGTCATAAATTCCCTTCCATTTTCCAGTAGATTAAACTGTTCTTACAGATTTAAAATTGCCCAGTAGTTATGGATAGATTCAAACTAGTTTTCCAGTAGATCTGTTCAAGTTTGAATCATACCTGTTTGGTTTGAAAACCTACATGTTCGGCCCTTCCAAAGGGTCACCAATCTGCCTATAAATACCAGGACATTTCCAGCAGTTTGATCATCTAGAAAATTAATTCTTTTCCCATTTTTGCTCTCTGTTTGCATTGTTCTTCATATTAGTTTTTAGAGAAAAATTCTGAGAATGTAGAACACAGGTTCTAGTTCGTCGTACAGATTGTTTGGAGTGCTACTATAATCTATGTAAAGATCATTGTATCTTAGAAGATAAATGTCATTTGTCCGTAAGCACTGGAGCGGGGCGAATCTGCCTTAAGGATAGAGTGTCACACACTCGACTTGATCATTATTTGTACTTATTCACTTCGGTAAATAAATTCTGTAAGTAATTTATTTTTATTTGTTTGATTTGGTTTCAAATTAGGGATACTTACGTGTAGGTCCTAATAAGTTGACTTATTGTCTAATAGGTCCCATGGAAAAAATGTCATAAAAAAGTCACTAATTGTAAGTTTTAGCTACAATTTATAAAAATCATGACAAAAAAAAGTCACTAATTGTTAATTTTTAGCGACATATAAAAAAAATTGTTACAAAAAAATTAGTTTTAGCGATAATTTTACCAAGACTTATTTTCAATAGGACTTGATGGGAAATAAGTCCAACTATTAGGACCTATTGTAGTTTACCCTTCAAAATTATTTATTTTACAAAGAAGATTGTTCCAACAATCTTAAGATAAATTCGAATTATTCTGTTTATATAGAATTTTCCGTTTGTTTCTTTTTCTTCCTTTCTTCTTATTATAAAAATTATTTTATGTACTTATATAAAATAATATTCTGGTTGGAAAATATAAATAGTAGTAATATACTGATTATCATTAACAATTTCAGAATATTCATTTGTGAAGTTAATCAAAAAATAATTTTGATTTTCGAAAATAATTTCTAAGTTTTCATTAATTAAAATTATGTTTTCATTATTTTAATTTTTGAAGTGTTACAGAAATATTTTTCTATGTGGAATTAATTTGTTTAAATAAAATTTTATTTTCAAATTAATTGAAAATAAAGTTACAATTCTTGTTTCTTTTATGTTTATAGAATTAAAATTATGTGTTTATGATTTAATTTTCAGTATAGTATAAAATTCTAATTCTAATTTTGTTTTATAATTTAGAATTCATGGCTACTGAAACTAATGTCCAAACCAGCACTGGTATGGTGACTGCAATTGCTCCTGTTATGACTGTGCCAGTCAATCACGGTGAAAAGTTAGAAAAGTTCTTAGGAACTGATTTTAAAAGATGGCAACAGAAAATGTTGTTCTATCTTACTACTCTCAGCCTGACACGTTTTCTCCGTGAGAATGCTTCTACTCTAAACGAGGATGAAACCGACCAGCAAGTGGTTGCTGTGGTCGACACTTGGAAACATGCTGATTTCCTTTGCCGTAATTACATCTTAAACTTACTTGGTAACACATTATACAATGTCTATAGTCCTATCAAGACGACAAAGAAACTTTGGGAATCTTTGAAGAAAAAATACAAAACAAAAGATGTTGGTTCAAAAAAATTTGTAGTAGGCAAATTTCTGGACTTTGTGATAATTGATTCTAAGACTATGATTAGCCAAGTTCAAGATCTCTAACTCATTCTGCATAATATTCATGCAGAAGGCATGTCTCTTAGTGAATCCTTTCAAGTTGCTACCTTAATTGAAAAACTATCTCAAACATAAGCAAAAAGAAATGACTTTAGAGGAATTGATTATACGTTTGAGAATTGAGGAGGACAACCGCAATTCTGATAAGCGGGCTGGTAAGCATCCAATGGAGTCTAAGGCAAATGTGGTGGAACATGCTCTAAAAGCTAAGAAATGGAAGTATTTTGGAGAAAGTTCCGCACAAGGCTCTAAAGGAGGGAAAACTAAGAAGTACAAGTTAAATGTCAAATGTTACATCTGTGACAAAGAGGGACATCGGGCCAAAGATTACCGTAGCAAACGCAAAGGTAAAGAAAGATCAAGTAAGAAGCTTGCTCAAGCCAATATGACCGAAGTAGACAAAATTTCCAATGGTGTAGATGACATAAATCTTTCTGTAGTTGTTTCCAAGGCAAACCTTGTCGGAAATCCTAAAGAATGGTGGGTACATCTGTGCCGACAAAAAGATGTTCACATCCTATTCTGTGGTGGACAACGGCGAACAACTTTTCATGGGCAACTCCTCGACTTCTAAAGTTGAATGACAAGGAAAAATTATTCTGAAGATGACATCTAAAAAGGAACTCACTCTCAACAATGTGCTGCATGTACCGAACATTCGCAAGAATTTAGTCTCCGAATCTCTGGTGAGTAAAAATGGATTTAGGCTAGTTTTTTAGAGTGACAAATTTATACTTACCAAAAACAGGATGTATGTAGGAAAAGGTTACATATCTAATGACCTTTTCAAAATAAATGTAATGACTGTTGTATCCTCTATTATTAATAATAGTACATCTTCTTCTTACTTGCTTGAGTATTCAAATTTGTGGCATAGTAGACTAGAATATGTTAATTATGGATCTTTGCGTAGATTAATTAATATGAAATGTTTGCCAAATTTTGAAATTGATCAAAATCATCAATGTGAAATTTGTGTTAAGCCAAAATTAACCAAAACTCATTTTCATTCAATTGAAAGAAGTACGAAACCACTTAAATTAATTCATAGTGACATTTGTGATTTTAAATCAATTCAAACTAGAGGTGGGAAAAAATATGTTATCACTTTCATAGATGACTATACTAAATATGGTTATGTTTATTTAATTCGAACCAAGGATGAAGCTTTGGAAACTTTTATTTAATATAAGAATAAAGTTGAAAATCAACTTGGTAAGAAAATTAAAAAAACTAAGAAGTGATAGAGGTGGTGAATATGAATCACCTTTTGGTGAGTTTTGTAAAGAAAATAGAATAATTCATCAAACCACCGTTCCTTATTCACCTCAGCAAAATAGAATTGCTGAAAAGAAAAATAGGACTTTAAAAGAAATGATGAATGCCATGTTAATAAGTTCTGGATTACCTCAAAACTTGTGGGGGGGGAGCAATACTTTCTGCTAATTATATACTTAATAAAGTACCCCGAAAAAAATTGAATCAAACACCTTATAAAATGATATATGGGAGAGTATCATCCTACAAATACTTAAAAGTGTGGGGGTGTTTGGCTAAATTGGCTATTCCTAATCCTAAAAAGACTAAAATAAGTCCTAAAACTATTGATTGCATATTCATTAGTTATGCCAAAAAATAGTAGTCCATATTGGTTTTTTATTCATAAGTCAGAACATTCCAAAATGCATATAAATACTATTATTGAATCTCGGAATGCATCATTCTTTGAACATGTATTTCTAATAAGACTAGACAAGAGACTAGTACTAATAAAAGACCTTATGATGTTGTTACTAATCATGATCAAGAACAAGAGCAAGAGATAGATCAAAATGAGCAAAAGGAATCTAGGCCTAGTAAACGTGCTAGAACCTCAAAATCTTTAGGTCCAGATTTTCTAACATTTTGTTAGAATATGAGCCTTTAACTTTTAAAGAAGCTATGTCCAGTCCTGAGGCTCTTTTATGGAAAGAGGCTGTAAATAGTGAAGTTGAATCCATCTTGCAAAATCACACTTAGGAATTTGTGGATCTACTACTAAGTTGTAAACCTCTTGGGTACAAGCGGATTTTCAAGAGAAAAATGAAAGCGGATGGATCAATTGACAAATATAAGGCAAGACTTGCGATTAAAGGATATAGACAAAAAGAAGGTCTTGATTACTTTGACACATACTCACTAGTTACTAGAATAACATCCATTAGAAAGCTAATTGCCATTGTAGCCCTTTCTAGAACTTTAACTCATACTCACAAGACTTGATCCTTTCTAGAACTTTGTAGACCGGGATCCTGAATACCGTGGTGACTGCCTGTGCACCCCTTAACCCTATTTTCCACCTGTTAAAACTAGTGTTACCTTGGCCTCACTTCGGCAAGCTGTTTCTCTTCTCTTGCTTTGGTGCCTTTGCTCCATGTGTGTCTTCCTCTACTCTGGCATATTTCTCAATTCATGTCATGGGCTCCTTCATACTCTTTGGTAGAGTTTTTGCAAGTGACTTTCGAAATGGGCATTCAGCCTCTAGGCCGTTTTGAAAGATACGACCACCAGCTCCTGGTTATATGTCGGTATTCGGTTGAACACCTCATAATACCATTTGGCATAAGCCCTGAGGCTTTCACCCTCGCTAATGTTCAAAGCCATTAGGGAGTTTACCCTTAGTGGTTACAACTTATTTGTTACAAACTTGGCCACAAACATCCTGGTCAGGCCTTCCCAACTCTTCACAGTTCCTTTCGACAACTTGTGAAACCAATCTGATGCGATTTCCCTAAAGGATGAGGGGAACATCTTGCACAACAACTGCTCATTCCTGCTATACAAAGCCACTGAATTTAAATATAAGCCGACATGAAAGTTCGGATCAAACTTACCGTCATAAATCTGGAACCTCGGCATATAGAATCGCTTTGGGGCCTCAAATCTATCCAACTCCACTGAGAACGGCGTTCTCGGCTTGACGAGGGATGTTACCTCGGAGTGGAGTCGCTTCCTCTGAAGGTAGTCCCTCAGATCCTCTTTCGTTCAGCTGGGAGCTCGGCTATCAACAGATTTCAGCCTTTTTGGCACATTGCTCCTGGCATCATTGTGCGTCCTCTTGGACTTTTCTTTATTCACTGTATCAAAGCAAAGTCCCTTCCCTTGGATATGCCGAGGTTCTTTGGCATAGGTTCCCTTGGTTCATGGTGTCCTCTACGACTTACCTCTTACTAACTCTACTCGCCCGATATCCCATGAAGGCCGATGTGAGCGCTCGTTTTCCTTGCCATGCTACGGGACTATTAGGATTGTTTTCTGTCCCCCTTTCTGGGCGTCAGTCTTTGCCGCTGGTACTGGTGTGTCCTGCAACGGGAACGATGGTTGCATCACGTTGTTCTGCATCATAAAGTTGGCAACCGACTGCAAGTCTGCCAATTTGTTTGACATTCATTTCATCTCACCATCCCTCCTCAGGAATCTATCTTTCCATACCTGGAGGTCGCTTTCGTTGTAATACTCATCTCGGTCTGCTTTCTTCGGGGCCTTACCCTCTTTGCCAACGTCCTTCTCCCCAGGATTCGGATCCTGTGCTCCTTCATTGCGATTTTCTCCCCGACGTTGGGATTTGCATGCTTACCACTCTCACTATGGATGTCGTCCTACCCTTTTCTTCCTGCCCGTTGTTGGCCATCTATTCTCCTTAAGTTCCCACAGACGGCGCCAAATTGTGGGTGTTGATTTTTAACCACACAACCAAACAGGAAACTCAACTAAAGAGTACCGGTAGAATAGATTAAACCCAACAACCTGCACAAGAAGATGAGAATCCGGCGGTGATTCGTCCACCCGGGGGCACTCCAACGATCAAGTCAACAATCAATATCTCTCAAAGATAGCAAATTGTGCTTAAACTCACAAGAAAGAACTTACCTTAGACCAACGAGGGTGCCTTGCTTTTATAACCAGCAGTGACTTGATCCCCTTAGAAGCCTCACTTCAATGGACTTAGGCTTATGCTCATCCTGGACCCTCAGCTAGATAGGGATAAACTCTCATTGA